>CM076569.1:664442435-664727913 GCA_034641835.2 Pinus albicaulis | reverse complement strand
AACTAGATTAGAAATGAATCTTCTGAGAAAGTTAGATTTACCTAAGAATGCCTACAATTCCTTGATGTTTCTAGGATGAATTATGTTCAAGATTTCCTCTATTCTAGCAGGGTCTATTCTAATTCCCTCTTTTGAGATTATGTGTCCTAAGAGTTTACCTTCTTCAAGTACAAAGAGTATCTTTTTGGGATTCAAAGAAATACCAAATTTTCTGCATTTAGTGAACACTTGTCTTAGATGATCTAGATGTTCATTGTTTGTTTTAGTGAATACTATTATATCATCTAGATAAATGACAAGAAAATCATGAATTTATTTGGAAAAAGCTATGTCCATAGCTCTCTAGAATGTGGCTCCTGCATTCATCAATCCAAAAGGAATTTTTACATACATGAAAGTACCCCAAGGAGTAGTAAATTTTGTCTTTGGTTGGTCATCTGGTTGAACTAAGATTTGATTATATCCAGAGAATCCATCAAGTAAAGAAATATTGGATGATCCTACCACCCTCTCTAAAATATGGTCCATTTTGGGGAGAGTATAATTATCTTTTAGGGACACCTTGTTTAAGTTTTGGAAATCAACACAAAGTCTGATTTCCCCTGTTTTCTTCCTAGTGGGAACTAAGTTTGAGACCAAATCAGAATATCTAGTAGGTGCAATGATCTGTGCTTCATACATCCTTTTTTCTTATTTTTCAATCAAAGGCATAAGAACTGGATTTATTCTCCTAAGATTCTGTTTAAATGGTTTTTATCTTCTTTGATAGGTATTTTGTGTTGAATAATGCTGGTGCCATAAGATTTAAGGTCTTCATAACTCCATGCAAACACATCTTGAAATTATTTAAACAAAGCTATGTATTTCATTTTTTCTTCTTAAGGTAATGTTTTGGATAATTTGATGAGCTTAGGCTATTGTTATGTTCCTATGTTACATTCATCTATGTCTAATTTTAATGGTTCCATTTTTGGTTTTCTTGCTACATCATTTGAATCAAAAAGATCTTCTAACGGGGCTAATCCCTTAGGTAAAAAGTTATTCTTAAGGTTTAAAATCTCATAATCATCATTTGCTATTTCTTCTATTTCTATAGTTTCTAATTTATCTATTTCTACTTGAATGAATTTAGTGGGTTCAGTCAAATCTAAATGATTTACATCTATCTCACTATCTATAGTTTCATCTACTGTACAATCTATATCTATGTTACAATTTTGGAATTATCCCTCGACATTCATAAAATTGTAAATTTGAGCATCTTGTGAAAATATCTTCCAATATTTCAAGTTTCCTGCTATAGTAGGCCTGTGTTTTACCTACTTGCATGTTTTGTTTTCTAGGAATTACAAAAAAGTCAATTTCAAGAAACTATTTAATCAGATCTAAAATGGTTTCTCTGTATTGGGTTAATCTAGGATTATACACAGAATACTCTCCTCTAATTTGTTTTATGATTAATTCAGAGTCTCCCATGATAGAAAGTATTTTGCCTCTTGAGTTTCTAACAATCTGCAGTCCTAGTATTAAAGCTTCATACTCTACCATGTTGTTTGTACATTTAAAGTTCAATCTAAAGACATGACCTTTAGAATGATTATTTTCCATGTTATGAATCCAAACTCCTGCTCCTGCTCCTAGTTTGTTCACTAAGCCATCAAAATCTAGGTGCCACATAGATTCATGAAAAATATTATCACTGTCAACTTCCTTATGTTTCTATTTTACAATCGTGTTGTTATCTATGCCAGTTTCTAAATTACATAAAATGAAAGAGTCCATATCAGAAGGTACAGAATAAATAGAATAGTCTTGAGGTATTTCTGCACTACTGACCATGTACTCATTAAAGTTTCTTTGTAAAGCTTTTTGGGCTGACCAAATACTGAAATTGTGGCATAAGACATGTCTAACTATAGAGATCCCTGCAATTTTTCTCCCCATGAGCGCGATACTAGCATTCCATACTTTGGAGGGATATCAACAACTACAATATCCATGACTATACTTTTTCCTGGGTATTGGACTAAAGTGACACACAAGTATTTTATTAGGCCAAGAAATTTAACTTTGTTAGAATCAAAAGAGAAAATATATTTATATGGTCTGGTGATATCTAGATTCAAATTTTCCATAATTTCTTTTTTCATTAAATTGTGGGATGCTCCTGAATCTACAATAACATTGTGTAAAATTTGATCATGAATACTCAAGCTAATGTAGAAAGGAGGAACACCACCTTCTTGATGTTTTCCATTTACCTCAGGGCCAAATAGTAGTTCTGGTTGATCATCATTTAGATTAACAGAGTATTTTAGAGCTATAAAAAGGGTCTCTTTCACCTCTAATTACCTCCCATTAATATGTCAACCCGAGAGCGTTTTGTCATTACAAAGAGTGACTCAATCCAAGGCTCATTTGTCAGAGTAATGCTAGTAGTACAGTGCTTAATAAATACAAGAGTAAACGGATGCTTAACTGAAATTAAATTACTTTAAAGAAATAAATCACACACTCAGAAAACTCAATAACTTATCAGTCAAGGGTTCGGCAATGATAACCCATCCCTTCGGAAACTGATGGAAAAGGAACTAGAGCATAGATCACGAGCCTGGGAGCTAGACAGTGACTGCCAATGCTCACTACAGCCTTAGATCATCTCTCACACCAAAGCATCAAATGCAGATAAATAGAACAACAAAGTAAATAAAGAATTAACAGCAATTCTGGAATGGAACAGCAACTCTAAAATGGAACAGCAATTGAATACTTAAGTCCCGCGGGTTATAACCAAACTCAATCTATACACTCTTTGCAATCAAAGGACATTCTGTCACTCTAAAGGCGATTCACACAGATCACACTAATGGAACAGCAATAACAACGAATGAATTATAGAACAGTACTGATAAATTAGGAATGCACACCACACGAATGTTTTAGTATAACAGCTCTATAATATAACAGTAAGAATGTGCGATTAACTCTTGAAAGGATAAATGACTTGATGCAGAGTCAACATACAATTCCACCTGTAGAAACTTCAATGATTCAATGATTCAAACTTGAACAGAGCATATAATATGAACTTGTAAAGCATATCAAATTATCAAATAACAATAATAAACAAACCACACAGAAGTGAAGTCGTGATGGTACAGAAGCAAGTGTCCTTCGGGGCCGGGCCCTTAGCCTCCAAGGATACACCGCTTTAAGTTAATGCAGACGCGAAGATGGAATAATCACCAAGCTTTCATTAATGCATTGATCAAAAATACATCGAACCAGTTCTCAACGAAACTTAATAACTAAAACTGATGTCTTACAGAAGATTACATAAAAACGTATCATAGCTCTCCATATCTATATATCCCTAAACTAACAATGCTGTCTCTTTTTATAAAGACGACGGCGGAGATGTCCAAGTGACAGGATAAATAAAGCAGCGATCCCTCAGGATCTTCGATCCTGAGGGATTCGCCAAACAGTTAACTCTTCATCCTGTCTTTTATTTTGCGCTGAGCTGGTGTCCTCTCCTTGTTTTCCGAGCCGATTTGTTTTGATCTGTTTCTCCTTGTTTGCGTTCGGTTCTCGTCCAGAGAGACAGCAGTTATCTCCACTTTGTCTTTTCCTTTGGAGCAGCAACCCTTCGTTTTCTCCTTTTCCTGTATAGAAAATAACCATTTATCAGTGGCTAGGTTATGCACATCATTTCTCACATGTTTTGTTATAGTTCCTTATTACTTTCCAAATTCATGATACAAAAGGTTCACAAATCTTATTAAAAAGCCACTGAAATAATCATCAAAAACATACCTTTAATTTTCCCAGGTATTCTCCTTCACTAATGTTCAAACTTCGGTGATCTGTGATTTGTATACATCATGTTCTAGAGGGTGCATCATGTTTACCAACTCTATTAAAGGAATTGGTATTTTCATTTAGTAATTTCAGTTTGGATGTTGAATGGTACTTGTGTTTTTCCTAATTGAATGGTTTCTTCTTTACTAACTTCAGTTTGAGTGTTTTTCTCTTGTTTATCTACAGTTGGTTTTTCAGTTTGTGTTTCCACTATTGTGTTGTTTTCAGTCTTCTTATCTGGGACAGTTTGAGTAGAAATTGTAGTTTTGGCAGATTTTGAAGTTTCAACAGCGGTTTTAGTAGCAACTATTTTAGGATCAGCTGATTTTTTATCAGCAGCAGATGTTTTAGGATCAACTAAAGTTTCAGCAGAAGCTATTTTTTTAGCAGAGGCTGTTATTTTAGCAGCAGCAGATTTTTGAGGATCAGCTGATGTTTGAACAACAGTATCTGTAATGTCAACAATTTAGGACTGGGTGCAATTTTTGGACTAGAAATTTTCTGATTTGAACTAGATTTTTGCTGGGTTTCTCTAGTGAGAATTTGTAGTACTTTGGTTGTAGGAGCTTCTACTGTTTTCTTGGTCTGAGTTTGGGTAGTTTTCTTAGTAGGGGATTCTAAATTTTTATTTCTCCTAAGGTTATATTGCTTGTGAACTTCATTAATGGAAAATTCACAACTTTTTTTATAATCAAAGGACTCTCCATATTCTAACTGTAGTTGTTGCAGCATGTATAATTCATGTTCTTCTTGTGTAAGGAAAATAGTATTATCATCATTAATTCTCCGGATTAGGGGAATTTTGGGGTCTAAAATGGGCCTCCTAAGGAAATAATAAAATAATAACTAAACCAATAAAATAATATTTATGAATTTTCAATTCACTTTTTCCACCACAATCCATGTAACCATAGTTAAATTCAATTCGAAAGTTGTACCAAAATAAAATTAATAAAAAAATTGTATTGATGTGACTATAAATAAGAATGAGTTTTTCAAGAAAAAGTCATTATCATTAAACAACTAATGCATTTGTCCTTTGTACTTAAATAACTTAAAATAAAATATAAATATAAATTTATAAATTCTTAATTATATTATATGCTATTAATTAAAATTTATATTATTTAAATTGTATAATAACATGTAATTAATATACTATATAAAAATAATACAATATAATATAATAAATGTATAGGGATATGCATTGTTTCTTTCAAGAAATATGAAATGACAATAATATATTGTTATTCAAAAAGTGTGAAATGACATTTATTATGAGTACTTTACTTTGACTTTAAAAGTACTTAGAGCACTACCATGGTTAACCATGAGTTTTTATCCACCATTGAGAATGTGACAAGTAAGTACCTTTAACTCAATCAATGCCACCTCAACCATTAGGGATGATGTCATCCCCTAAAATGTGATTGGTTCTCATAAAGTAAATTTTGATTGTACATTTTTATTTAGGAGCCCCATTTTTAGACCTCAAAATTCCCCTAATTGATTAAGTTAATTTGAGTGTCTTCATCTTCTTCATTTTGATGAGAACTTTCAACATATTTCTCTTGGAAATGAGGTATTATTTGTTGATCAGGTGTTGATTCTCTAGATTTAATAGTGTTGGGATTCTTTCTAAAGTTTGGATTTCTTATTTGAGGACCTTGTTGTTGATTAACCCACTGTGGTTTCCTTTCCATATTTTCTAATCTATCCATCATTATTTCCATGGTTTTTTCTAAGCTATCTATCTTAATGTCTGATGTAGATGGTTCATCCTTAATTATTACTCTTAGTAATATCCCCAAATCGGGGAAAATCTACAATAATGGGAATATCTTAAGATATTCGAAAATTGGAGATCCAGCAATATATAAACACAATAATGAAGAGCAGTGTTGCATCAAATTTTGAAAATGTAGGAAGAACTCATAGCCATATTATTAATATTATAGCAACGGAATGTGTACAAGATCTTGAGGAAATGATCACTCAAGCTTAGGCAAACCAACCTCTAAGGAACATGTACAAGAAATAGGAAATACACTGCTACATATGGAAAGCCAAGGCTATGATTGCGTAGTTTATAAGAGGCACTACTACATAAAGAATGTCAATACATGGATTTAGAAATATATGGCTCAAATAAGATGGGGACCAAAGCTCTAAACCCTGAAAATACAATGCCAAGTCAATCCTAGAAGGATTGGCTGAAATATACATAATGGCCAAAATGCTGGAGTTGCAGTCTCAAAATTGAGTAGTAGCTGCAACACAATAAATGGATGAAGATAACTGAAGATACTTCATATGATGAACGGATCTCATCCAATGGATCTCTCAGGTGAAAGGCTGATCCAATCCCTAAAGATCTCACCCTCCAAAATAGTGGTGCAAATCCCCACTGCAAATATACTCAGAAATAACACAGTCAAGGTGATGGACTGCGTTGTAGGAGATGGGAAGTGCTTGGACTGATGCCAAAGATGTGCAATCAGCTCCTGAATCTTCCTCACTGACCTCCTAGAGGAATAGAAGCTATCTCCTATGAAGGATAAGCGGTGTTGTGGAACCCTCCACTGCAACACCATGCAACACAACGTTTCCTGCTACAAGAATAACGCTGTAGCTGAAGGAGGTGGCTTGGCCTTCAGCCCGAATGTCAAGAAATGAAGTAAAATCTCTCAAGAGGCCTCTCAAGAAGGGAGAAAGATTCCTAAACAGGAAATCCTTGTGCTAATCAGCACAAAAACCTGAGTTAAATAACTGAAGAGAGAAAATGGTCATGCAAACCAAAATCTATAATCAATAACATGTCCTTCTATGGTTACCTTGTCCTCCCTTTATACAAAATGAAAGCCTTCTTGCCCTTGCCCCCACACATTAGGGTTTCCCCCACCAAATGATCTCTCCCCCATTCACACTGCGTTGTCTTTCAAAGTGATCCACTCCCTCCATGGCAGCGCTGTTGACTTGGTCAAACTTGACCTTGTCCTCATGCATTTGCCTCTTTTCACACTTGAGGGTGAAAAATATAGCTACTCTGATGATCCCTTTCACACTATGAGGGATTTTATTTCTACTCATGGGCCTCCTTACCCATTTATTCACCTCCTAGATGATATAAGAAAAATTAATGTTCCAATTAGCTTCATGCTAATTTTGGAAACATTATAGTCCTCCCCTCCCAAATGTTGCTTGTCCTCAAGCAATTGTAAGGATAGAACTGATCCATGAGGGCCTTATTGAGGTGTGAGGGATGAAATGAATTGGGATCTTCCATCCCCATATGAATCTGCCATCCCCAAGCAATCACCCATACAAAATGAGTTACCTCCCAACATGGCAACTCCTAAAATTCTTCCACCACATTTGGCTCATGCAAAGTAGGTGGGCTGAAAATCTGAACATGGTAGTCAAAGTAGCCTACCCCACACAATAATTGTAGAGTATGTGCTAATATTGGGCTGCAAAAATATTTCCCTCAAGTGGCAAAATGAAGATCAAACCTCTAAGGATCTCATCCCCAACATTGAAGAACAAGCTGGCCCAAAACATTTCATCCATGATGAATAGGACATGATCATCATAGGGTATCCAAATGAGAAGTTTTCTGAAGGTCTTACATGATGCTGCCTGATACAAACAATGTCTCAAGTGGACACAACACAGTTTCTCCCACTGCAACTTCAGAAAATAGCATGGCAAGTGGTGTTCTAACAAATGGCTAGTTGTGTGAATCATCACATCTACTAGTGATTAGTAAATGAGTGAATGTGCCAACTGAGCATACAATAAATAATCACATACTTGCCCATGGTTATACAGAGGATGGCTATCTCCATCATAGTAGTTGGAAAAAATTTGTTTATGGGGCTCAACAAGAAACTTGCCCTCTTATGGAGCAATGCATTGTATGATGATAGTAAGAAGATGCAAGTATTGTGTTACATAATAAATAGATGAAAAAACAACATTCTCACCATGTGCTAAAATTAAAGTGATGCATGAGTACACGAATAAGTCCATGCTCCAAAAGAACAGTGTTGTTGGCCTATGAAAATAGGCTCCTACCAACCCATAGCTCAATTCTTTGACATGATTGTTGTCAAAGACTCCTCCAATAATGTTGCTGCAAATATGGAATTCCTCCCAATATGGAAGTACTTCCTGATCATCTAAGGCCAAGGAGTAGCCCCTTTGCACCATGATAGTGCCATCTTCTACTCCTGCAGCATCATACAATATGTGAGAGCAAATCTGCCCTTGCTCTCTCAAGTACAATCCAAGCAACAAAATTTTTTGCTGCCTCCTCATACCTCCATCATACAAATAGTGTGATGAAGACATAATGATTGATATGAATGTCACATCAACACCATGCATCCATACTCTTTGCTGCTCAATGATGCAAGCATCCTGCCATCTCTTCTCCATCCTCATACCCTTAGGAAGAGTGTATGCCAAGTGATGGCCAAACTCCTTGAAGAGTAACCAGCGCAGCCAAGCCTCCTGTTGCCCAGTGTCATTGATCTGCAAGTGGCTTACTAGCCTCTTGCCCTTCATCCACATCCACTCAATCATTTTTGGATGTCTCCTTCCATCCTCCATCTTGGTACTCCTCCCATGAGGGCTACCATCCTCCCAAATCATATTTTTGTATTTGCATTTCATGGGATATTGAAATGAAATCTTCTCAAGGATCAAGTTGATCCCATAAGGACCCAAATAGGTGGTAGGAAAAAACCTCCCATCATGATGTGTAGGGCTCAAGAAGTGTCCAACACAAACATGAGAGATGTTATCCATCCTAAGATGTCCTCCATCATCTATCTGCTCCCCCTTGAATCCATAAAGATCCAAGTGTGAGAAGGGAAGAACATCCTCAAACTGTTGAAGAACTTTGCACTCCATGATGTGTTGAAGTGCACCTCCCATGAAATCTCTCCATGAGATCTCCTCCTCATGCATGACCTTCCAAAACCAAAGAGGTCTTGGATTTGCTGCAAGTAGAAGTCTCTCTTTGAGTTGTGGCATGCTCATTGAGAGAGTGTCATCTAGAGAGGAGAAAGAGTTTCTTATCTCCATATGTCTACTCCTTCTTATTGCTTCCTTCATGGCTTCCAAAATGAAGCTTTCATCTGAATGCTCCCATGAGGAATGGTTCCTCTTTTCTTCATCACTTCTCTTGTACAGTGCAGTGCAATCCTACTGCTCTAAATCAACAGTATGCAGAGATGTGGACCCATCCATAATGTTTGTTGAAATGATAAGAGATGGAAGCTCAAGCATACCTTGGTGAAATGTGGAAGCATCTGGTATGGCTGTAAGGATTTCCTCCTTCAATGTGTTGGCCTCCCCAACTGCTGAAGATGAATGATGCTCCTCCATGACTGTGGCAGCGCTAGTATATGCCTCTTCAACTGGTGGTGAGGGATCCTCCCTCCTTTTTCCAAATATCCTGATCATCGTTTGAGAAAACTCAGCAAGAGTAGATACCCTTGCATGGCTCCAATGGCTGAACCACCAAGTATTTGTTTCACCTTCAAGGTGAAAAAATGCAATGTCTACAACCTTTCTATCTACTACAGGATGTAGCAGGAATAAAGCCTCTAGCTTCATCACCCAAGCCTCTACTACACATGTGAGTGATCCTTCAAAAGTGGACAATAAAAATATATTGCCTCTCATTATCCCATAGATGTAGGGTCTTCTTTCTTCCTTCAACTAAATAAATTGTGGTAATGCTAGAGTCTCTTTGAAGGCTCTAGGTTTAGCTCGATATTCAACAAGGTATTCACTTAGAACTTCAGATTCCAAGTGTTCTTCATGCTTCATGTCTTCTTCTTTGTGAGAGTAGGAAGTTCATGGTCCTTCCTCTTCTCCTTCTTCTATCTCCTTAACCTCCTTGGAGAGGTCCTTTCTGGATCTGAAAATTGATGAGAGAAAGCTCATTCTCTTCATCATCTTGATCTCTTCTTCTTCTCTTCTATCTTCTTATGGCTGAAACTCACAGGCTGAGCCAAAGATCATGCTTTGATACCACTGTAATATCCCAAAATCAGGGAAAATATACAAAATGGGAATATCTTAAGATATTCCAAAATTGGAGATCCAGCAATATGTAAACACAATAATGAAGAGAAATGCTCCATCAACTTCAGAAAATGAAGGAATAACTCATAGCCATCTTATTAATATTATAGCAACAGAATGTGTACAAGATCTTGAGGAAATGATCACTCAAGCTTAGGCAAACCAACCTCTAAGGAACATGTATAAGAAATATGAAATACACTACTACATATGGAAAGCCAAGGCTATGACTGCACAGTTTATAAGAGGCACTACTACATAAAGAATGTAAATACATGGATTTAGAAATATATGGCTCAAATAAGATGGGAAGCAAAGCTCTAAACCCTTGAAATACAATTCCAAGTCAATCCTAGAAGGATTGGCTGAAATATACACAATGGCCAAAATGTCGAAGTTGCAGTCTCAAAGCTGAGTAGCAGCTGCAACACAAGAAATGGATGAAGATAACTGAAGATAATGCATATGATGAATGGATCTCATCCAATGGATCTCTCAGATGAAATTTTGATCCAATCCCTGAAGATCTCACCCTCTAAAATAGTGGTGCAAATCCCCACTGCAAATATACTCAGAAATAACGCAGTCAAGGTGATGGACTGCACTGTAGGATATGGGAAGTGCTTGGCCTAATGCCAAATATGTGCAATCAGCTCCCGAATCTTCCTCACTAACCTCCCAGAGGAATAGAAGCTCCCTCCTCTGAAAGATAAGCTCTAGAAGTGGTGTTGTGGAACCCTTCACTGCAACACCCTGCAACACAACGTTTCCTGCTACAGCAATAACGTTGTAGTTGAAGGAGGTGGCTTGGCCTTGAGCTTGAATGTGGATAAATGAAGTACAATCCCTCAAGAGGCCTCTCAAGAAGGGAGAAGGATTCCTAAATAGGAAATCCTTGTGCTAAGAAGCACAAAAACCTCAGTTAAATAACTGAAGAGAGCAAATAGTCATGTAGACCAAAATCTATAATCAATAGCATGTCCTTCTATCACTACCTTGTCCTCCCTTTATACAAAATGAAAGGCTTCTTGCCTTGGCCCCCCTACATTAGGGTTTCCTCCACCAAATGATCTCTCCCCCATTCACACTACGCTATCTTTCAAAGTGATCCACTCCCTCCATGGCAACGCTGTTGACTTGGTCAAACTTGACCTTGTCCTCATGCATTTTCCCCTTTTCACACTTGAGGGTGCAAAATATAACTACTCTGATGATCCATTCCACACCATGAGGGATTTTATTTCTACTCATGGGCCTCCTTACCCATTTATTCACCTCCTAGATAATATAGGAAAAATTAATGTTCCAATTAGCTTCATGCTAATTTTTGGGAACATTACATCTTCTTTCATTTCTCATTCTAGCTCTCTTAGCTAGCAAATTTGATTCTACACTAACAATATTACTTTTCATATGCTATAATATTTCTGGCTTTCTTTCTCTTAGTTGGTATGACATATCCATATCAAAACCATCAGGAAATTTGATTAAAGCTAGATCTGGTGGGGGTTTCATGTTTGATGGAATATCATTGTAAATATTGTTGAATCTAGTACAATAGTCCTAAACTAGTTCATTAGGTGCTATTTTTATGTTTTCATATTCAAACAATATTTGTAAAGGATTCTTCTTTTTCTCCCATCTATTGATAAACATTCTATGGAAATTTTCTAAATAAACAATATGATTGGCAGGTAAAGCTTTAAACTATTTCTTTACATCTCTAGCTAAAGTTTGGGCAAACAGTCTCATTTGACCATTAGATTCATCAATTTCATGCAATTCAAAGTAATCATTCATTTTTTTAACATTTTGTTGTGCAGTGTATTGGCCAGTGCCATCAAATTAAAAGAGTTTACTTTGGTAGTCTTGGGGCATGGCATGTAATTGAGCTAGGAGGACCAAAGGAGCATATCTGGCTGCCATGGTTAAGATTCTTGTTTAGCTAGGAGGTAAAGTGGTAGTACTTGGTTATGAGCTTGAATTACTTGCACATGAAGTTGGAACACTAGAAGATGTGCTTAGGATGCTAGAATATGTGCTTGGAAATGAGAATGAAGTACTAGAAAATGTAGCAGAAGTGTTAGGGGATGAACTTGAACTATTTGGAGATGGAAATAAAACTCTAGGTTGAAGGGGAAGCTTGGGGGTGAATGAATATGTGGAATGAAGTGTAGTGGATATAATAGATGAGGTGGTACTAAATAAGGATGACTTTACAGACTCTGAATGAATGGTATAAGGCTTAGGGTTATAAGCAGATAAAGCAGTCAATTCAACAGAATGCTGGAAATAAGCTTCATCAACATCCTTAATCAAAGTTGCAGTTAAAGCCTCAAGTTTATCAAATGGTTCAAGGGCTTGTTGATCTGAATCAAGTGAAACAGTCTCCTTCTTTGTTTCAATAAATGAAATGAAATCAGGATCTATTACACTATCATAAATTGAAATTTCAAATTTAGTTCTAAACAGAGAGTGTTCAAAATATATCAAATTCAATGTCTCGTAAATTTGATAATTGTTTGGGGAGTGAATTGGCTTTGATTAATTGACTTGTACTTCCTAATCTTTCTACTTTTTTATTTTTCTTTAAAATTCTGTCAGGATCATCTGCTATTACAACAGGTTGTGGATCGGGATGAGCCATGGTATAGTAGGTTATTTTGGAAGCCAAAATTTTAATTTATTAATGAAAGATTGTAACAACCCTAAATAAAAATTAAGGTGAAAAGATGAGTATAAAAGTTTCCTTTAATGTTTATTTTACTAAGGACTGATTTTCCCCTAGTATGGTCGCCAGTATGTTATCACTCCAATAATTCTCAAGGTTTTTGATCTTTTTGTTTTAAAGAATATTAGAGGTAACCAAAAACCTACTTTTAATCTTAGGATCTAGCTTTCCTAAGACTTAGAGAGGGCTCTCTCTTTATGATTTAACTTTGTTTTTTTTTAGTTGATTTTAGGCTAGTTATGTGAGATTGATTGGTTTTGGTTTTTTGGTTTGTTTTGGTGGTGGAATCACTAATTCAGATGGATAGATGCAGATATGTTTTCCATTGGGCTAATGGAGTCAATGTATCAAGCAACAGAAGCAGGATAAAGTTCTAAAGGAAGTGTTAACAGGGAAAGGTAGTTGAGCTAATTAAGATCTTTAGGTTGGATGGGGAAATGGTTTCAATCGGGATAAGAGAGAAATTAAGGATTTTCAGATCCAGATAATGAGGGAATAGGACAGAGGTCAATCGAAACTAGGGATAAATTAAGAATTCCCTAATTTGGATATCATTAGAAAACATGAAAATGGAATAACAGTTCAAGACAGAGTGTTTTCAAACAAGTTCTGAAATAATATTCATGTTATACATTTAGATTAGAAAACATTCAAGTATGTGAAAAACTTAAGAGAATAACAAAGAACAACTGAAAGTACTTCACTGAAGTTGGCCCAAACATGAATCCTGTAATATAATACCTTTATTGCTCAATCCAGTTTGCTGACTTGAAAATGGTACAATGAACCCTCAGGTTTCAGATCAATGCAACTATAGAAATGTTTAGAAATCCACAATCCACACACAATACTTCGAATTATGAAGTATTTATACAAAAACTATTAGAAAATATCCTAAAATTGACTTAGGAATTATTCAAGGAAAAATAAATATCTTCATGCAAGAAGATAGAGACAGCTATCTAACTAATGCAAGTGGTCCCTGCTTTTATTTATTTTGTTGTTTGTTGGTTGATATTTTGCTTGTTTCTCTCATTTCTGTTGCTCAACGCTGGCTGTCTTTTAGGTTGTTGAGTGTCCTTTACACTGGTTGCATTTCAATCTACTTTGCGATTTTTGTTTTAACTTTAAACTATGACTTTCATCTGATACTCTTTAACTACTCTGATACTCTTTAACTGCATGCTTAGTTAGAGTTTTACCTTTTACTGTTTCAAATTAAATCAATCAACTTCTCCCAAGCCTCTGCATATGGTAACTTGATTTTTACCATTCTTCCGAATATCTCATCAGCTTCTGTGTACTTTGCAAAATCAGGCTTGTTAATGAATAGATGTTTTACCTCATGTTGTAGGTAAAAGAGGTTCTCAGAACTCTGATAAAGCACCTTTCCTGTTGGAATTCCCTTCATGGATGAATTGTTGATTTGTTCCTTTGCCACTTATCTAATTTTCTTATCATAATCCTCATGTTTCATCAACCTGTCATTGATAACCAATGGATTTGGTAGGCCTTTCTGCCTCAAAACATCAAATTTCACCATGAATCTGGTTATGGAAAGCTCCATGTTTTGACATTTTTCTTCAAGTTGTACCATTAAGTTCCTTTTAGAAATTACTTTTCTGAATTCTAGGATTGTTTCAGTCCTATCACTTATGCCAATTTATTCCAATTCCTATTTGTTCTTGGAATTAAGAAACTTAATGATTTCATTGGCCTCCTCTGGATTTTTACCAAGTTCTTCCTTGATTTTCTAAATGGATTCACTTGTTTCTTTGATTAGATCCCTTTGCTAAAAAATAACTTGAATTGATGGCCAAATATCATTGACAGAGTCAATGATATTGGCCCACAGCTGCTGCTTGGCTTGAGCAAGTGGTTTTTTCAATGTCAGTTCTTTTCCTAACTTCTGCACTTTCTCTGTCAATATGTTTTTCTTTTGTAATTCATTCTTATGCATGATTTGAACTATTTTCTTCTCATCCTCTATAATTTTGATTTATTCTTTAAGTCTATTTATTTCATTTGTCTAGATGGACATTTCTTGCATTGCTTTAACTATTCTACCTGCTTCATCACTAGGCTGTGATGCTGTTGTAGATGACTCTGTTACTGAAGTAGTTGCTGATGAAATGGGAAGTGTTGTAGCTACTGGAACTGATGGGGCTAATGAATCTGATAAAGTAGAAGGAACTATTGTAGTGACTGTAGGAATAGCAGTGACAGGGGTTGCCTCCATTCTGGCCTTTTTATCCTCCACTAACTTATCCATCGCATTTTCCATTTCTTTTAATTGGGCAATTAACTAAAGAATCAGTTTCATGATCTCATATTTTTAGATTTCATCCTATAATACTTCTTTGGCACGTGGATGTTCAGTAGGAGGCAATTTGGGTTGTTTCTTCAATGCAGCAATGTCTGCATTATTTTTCTTAATGAGTTCTTTTGCAACTTTTATTTTCTTGGGATCATATCCCACTTCTATGACCAGTTCTTCTAGATATTTGATTCTTTTGTCTTCGGCTTGTGAGGAACCCTTTTCTAGCTTTAGCTGACCTCTGATGTTTTTGTTACACAACATTTTGTCACCATCCCTGCAATCCCCATCCCGCACATTGGAGGCTCATTTCTGTGAACAAAATAAAGTGTCATTCCTTTCAAATATCATCGTTGCATCCCTTACCATGAGTCAAACATTCCTTCTATTTACCATTTCTTGAACAGACCACCAAAAACACCTGTTTTTTCCTTGGCACTGGTAGTCAGTTATGCCCTCGCGCCAATGAGGCAGATTAACACTAGCCCCCGTGCCAACTGACACTCTATCTCAGTTAGCTTCCCACGCCAATCTGTTTATGGAATTTTTTTTAAAAATAGAGGTGAAGTTTCGATCATAACAACTTCGTGGATGAGCCATGGGGAGTGGTTCGACTAAATAACCACGACCTTCCTCCTTTGGTCTCTTGTTTCCACCTTTTGGGGAAACCTCCCAAGGGATAAGGCCTCCCTTCCACCATAGTAGGGATCCCAACCTCCTCCTCTTCCTCTATAAATATAGCTCATCCTCCATTGATGAAGCTAGCTGAGTTGAACTAAAGAAGCAGAAACACTAGAGAGATTTCTATTCAAGATAGAACGAAAGAGTCCCTTATTGAGAGAGCTTAGGCTTGTGCCTTCTTTCCGTCTGAATTCCCTGACATTCATCGAGACGCGCTTCAACTGAACCCCGCTGAAGGAGGCTGTGATTTCAAGGCTTGGTTGTAACTCTTTCTTCTATTAATACATATGTATAACTATTGTCTGGTTCCCATATCACGTTGATGTGTTTTATTAATGCTATATGATTAACCCTCCTTGACTGGTTAGTAATTATGAATGAGATTGTTGTTTCGTATGCTGCTCTTGTTTGTTGATTTTGTGCAGGTATCCAAGCATCGCTGCGAAAGGATCGTGACTTGTCGAGACAAGAATCGAGAGGCCACCACTACAATGGCTATGATGACAGCGTTGGACTCCATGTATGTTGATCTATCATGTATATTTCATTCAGTAATTAGGAGCCTACACTCTAGTTTGTCCTTTTGTTATTAGACCCACTCCAGGGCTAAAGGGATCGTCTCTGTCCGCAGAGAGGATTTACTTGCATAACATTTTTCTAGAGTATTTTGCAGCTTCTGAACACTCATGGATTTATTGGTCATGGTAGAATACAACATTTCACTAGCTTGCTTAAGAAATTCTATTTGGTCTATAGGATGAAGGTCTTTGGCTTGAAATTCATATGATGTCTTCTTATAATTAGCTGATGACTTAGGATGTTTCACTATGGGTTGTAAGAAAGTCATCTGCATATTTCTGGTCTTGTAATCAAATGCAAAAAATAACCTTCTTTGGTCACTAGGTGTTTGCTTCCAGTATTGGGCATAAGTATCTGCTTTTAATGCCTCATTCCTCACCTTGATTTCTTTGTACTTCTGCATCATATCCTGTTCTTTATCTTCTGGCATACTTGATGAAGACACTTCAACACTATGCTAATTTTGAATGATTTGAGTGTTAGATGTTGAAGGCTCGTGATTTTCCTCTGAAACTGCTGGAGGTGCATTGTCTTTTACCACTGTATCTGTATTTATGATCTCAATTGTTTCAACTTGTTCATTTATAGGATTTAATTTTGGCTTCTTCCTATACATCAATTTGAATTTTGTTTCAGTGGTGGTTTGAGCTGAGTATGATCCTTCTTCTCTGACTCTTTTAGATTTTCTATCTTGTGGGGATAGAGTCTGCAAGATGGAACTAGTATCACCTTGCTTCTTTTCCTCCTTAAAAGTGTTCTCCAACCATTCAGACTGATTGGAGTACTTCTCTATATCTGGCTTGGACTCATGGACAAAAGGAGTTAACTTAAATTTAATTATTAACTTGCTTATAACTCCTAAAGGATCATCATTCCATTTGAAGCTTTCACTGAACCTAAATTCCTGAAGGCACTTTTCTACCTGTTGACCAACAGTCCTATTATTGCAAATGAAGGGACCAATCTAGTTTTTTATTTTAAATTTTGTTTTCTTTTTGGTTGATAGAAAGTTAATTTCATCAGAGTTAAGAATATTTCTGATATACTCAAGTGAAAATAAAATCATTGGGAGGTATTTTGGCAGTTCATATGGGGTTAGCTGACAACCATAAACTCTAATCTCAGTGTGGTTTTGGTAAAGATACCAATCTCTTATCTTATTGTGTTCTGATAACTACAAGACCTTTTTTATCTCATCACTGACTCTTGGTTGAATGCTGATGTTCAACATGTTGACAATTGGATAGATGAATGAGTCAATGAAGTCTTTGTACGTGAAATCTGTGGAACATTTCCTAATTAATGAAGTCCAAAAGATTACTGGATAAGGATTACCTTTAGCATCTATTTTTTGAAGGTTGATTGCAAATCTTTCAGATTGAAAGTATAGAAACATATGGAACAAAACATATGAATAATTGAAGACACCTTCTTCAAGAATTTTAACAAGTTGTTCATGGATTGTATTAGAGAGGTACTGGGAAAAAATGAATGTAGAAGCAGGAGGCTGACCAGGGGAGAAAATAGACAGAAAATCTAGGACTGGAGCATCAACATGCTCATTAGTAAAATAACCCAAAATACAAGACAACATTGTGATGATATGCCTAGTTCTCTCAGAGAATATATCTGTTGGATAAGGTGGGTTAGTCTTGGGAGTTTCTACTAATGAGGGAATGAATGTTTGGAATATCTCGAACCTCTTGGGGAATTCCAGATTAAGATATAACTTAGTAAGGGTATCAATAGACACTGGGGTTTCATCAGGCCTAGGTTGAATTTGCAGCCTCTGGTTTATTGATTTAGCTGTGATGGTGAATAAAATCTCTTTACCAGGGGTCATTAAGGCTCTTTGATCAGGAAAATAACTAGCTTGATAGAGTTTGATAACCTCTGGACACTGGAAGGTCTATGGGACAATATACTTGGGAAAATTTGACTCCCAAAGGAAAACATCATCAGCTTGGTCAATTGACTTATCATGGCTCCAACAGTGGAGCTCAAGGAGGTTAAAATCAGTGACAGGGTCACTAATTTTGAAGTCTCTGTCTGCAAGAGGGGTATGTTCCACCTAAAAAACTGGAGGTTTCAGGGGATTGACTGTTACAATACCTTGGGAAGCAATTATTTGTTTAGTTTTATCAATTAATTACTCTCTCTGATCAATAAATAAGCTTATGCCCTTAGAACTACCTATGAAAATATTATTTACAGTGTACAAGAAGGGTTTTGAGAGGCAACAGTGGCTTTCTATGTTCTGTAAAGCTTTCAATTTGGTTCAATTAACTTATTACTTTCTTGTTGTAAGTATAGGCCTTGGTATTTAGGAATACCTGGAGAAAATGAAGATTTTGGTTTGCAGAATGAGTTCTGGAAATAGCGGAGGCTTTCTGGTAATGAAATAAGATTCAAACTAGTCTTTATAAGGCTTCAGGCTGATTCTGCATCGGCTTTAGCATCAAAAGGTTTGAATTCTGGTGTAAATTATCTTGAAAACAAGTCAGCAGAGATTTTTTTTCTTTGGAATAGGTCGGTAATGCTCTCTTTGCAAAATATGAATAAACAAATTGTGAAAAGGCTTGAAAGGGCAGCTTTATGTTTTAACCAACAGTGGTTAAACATATGGGCGTGGATTTACTTTTAAATGGGAGCGGTGGTATTCATAATGGGCAGAAAGAAACCTAGTGGTTTTCGCATCGCACAAATATGGTATATGGTTTTAGGCATGAGGATGCGATGGAATCAAAGGTCGCCACATAGCAGGGAGAGGGGCTGCGAAAACAGCTCATTTCGCAAGGTCTTAGTGATGTTAAATTTTTGACAATTGGGGATGCGAAATAGGCTATTGGGCATTGGATCTAGGGAATGAAAATCCGATGGATGGGAAAATAGGATGGATGTATCAGGGATTTGATAGGCAAGACCCAGGGAATAACGTAATGTGGGTGTGTTTTAATGTATATGCAAAGGCTTATATATACAGGGTCGGGACTTTATAATAGGCGGGGTTATAGTAAGTGGGCCCGGAGATATATATAGGTAGGATGATATAAAAAATATATATATTAAATTAACATAAGGGGTTGGGGAAATACATATAAACATGAGTTAATATAATACGGGTTAAAGGTATATATGGGAGTTAATATATTAATGTGGGTTAATAATATATAGTGGAATGTTAATATGCAGAAATGTACATATCAACGGGATTTATAAAATACACTAGAAATGAATTAAAATAACATTGGGGTGGGATTTAGTAGTGGGACCTGATATTTATTTTAAATATTTAAAACTTAGGATAAGTGTATTTTAATGTGTTTAAATGGAGAAAGGGAAATTATTAAAGGAATTTACTTTTCCAAATACAATATGCTTTTTTAACTAAGGAAAAGGGGTTTTTGTAAGGAAAAATGAATGTAGTAAGGGGAAAGGTTGATATGAAGGGGAAGGGGTATTTTTACAAGGGAAATGAATTTAGAGGGAAGTTAGTAATATGAAATTACTAATTTCTACTATCCATGCCTTGTGAAAACCGCTTCTACCTACCCATCATTTACCCTAACATTTTTTCTTCATTTATTTGGGTGCATTTGAGCTTTCAGGCCCTTTAATTTTTCTTTGATAAGAAAACTATCTAATTCTAACCTTATGACTTCCAATAGATCAGATTAAACTATTGAGCTCATTATTATTCTCTACCTAACTACTGATCTGCCAAGATTAAACAATTCGGCTAGATATTTATTCTCTAACTATCAACATGAAATTTAAAGTCTGAATAATCAAGATTAAGTTGTTTGACTATCGTGGATTGTGGCATTTTTGACAAGCTGCACACAATATTATTTTGCAAAGCAAAGTAAAAATTAGTGGCATTTGAATTTGCATCACTTTCAAGATCTTATTTTTATCTTTTTTGGTGGGGTTCATATTTTATATTATTTTTTGATCTTTTTCTTTCAATTCTTTGATTTTTCTTTTAGGACTTACCCTCTTTACATTTTTTAATATGGGAAAAAAAAATTTCAAAAAGAAAAGTATGTACATATTATAAGACTAATCATAGTCAATTCAAAATTAAGAATCCTATTATTATAGGACCCTAACAGTGGCTCCACATGGGGATGGCATTTCTTGGTGAAATGTCAAGAACTTTAAGATTAGTAGCCTTGAAAATTTGACTGTGCTTACCTTGTAACTTTTTTCTGAGCTCTAATTTATTCATACTTATGATATTTTTTCTTTCAAAGCTTAGGGCCTTCTCTTCGGGCTTCAACTTTGCAAGAAAAACATCCAATCCAATCTAAAGTTGCAATTTTGTGTACAATGAGAAAGTAAATAAAGTGAACTAATGGTTAGTCTGGAGGAAAGCAATGCTTCAACATCCTACCATTAAATAGTCCTCCTGGTAGATCTGATCCATCTAACTCCTTCAAAAAGAATGCATTGTTACCTCTGTAACCAAAAATGATATAGGGATCTTTCCATAGAAAATAAAATTTACCATGTTTACCTTTATATTCTCTTCTAGAATCCAATTTAAGTACTTTATCACCTATGTAAAAATCATCTTCTTTTGTTTTTTTGTCAAATATATTTTTGATCTTATCTTGGATAACTTGTGATTTGACATAAACCTCTTCCGTAGTTTGCTGCAAGTGTTTGATTTATCCTTCTCTGGATATCATTGGATTCTACCTACAGTTATTAGATCATCTTCATCACTGGCACTCCCAAAGAGGATGGAAAAACATCATCCATCCCATATACAAGCTTATAGGGAGATGTACCAATGGAATTCTTTGTGGTGAGTCTGTCTGCCCATAAGGCATTAACTAACCTTTTGTTTCAGATCTTCTTGTTGTCTTCTAACAGTTTCTTGATGATAGTTACTAGGCTTTTGTTGGATGATTCTACAAGTCCATTACTTGAGGGTAATAGGCAGTGGAATGGCCAAGATTGATGTGATATTTGTTACATAAGTCAATCATTTTCTTATATTTGAAAGCAGCGGCATTATCAATAATGAGCTTTTGTGGACATCCAAATCTAGAAAGGATATTATTTTCAAGGAATGAGATGATAATAGAATCAGTGGTTTGTCTAGAAGGAATGGCTTCTATCCACCTAGTGAAGTAATCAGTGGCTGTCAAAATCCATTTATGTTGGGCTGAGGAGGGTGGGTGAATTTCACCAATGAAGTCTAAACCTCATTGCTGAAATGGCATTTTTGTGGAGATGGATTTGAGGGGTAAAGGTAACAATTTTTTCTTGCCTTCAAAGATCTGGCATTTGTGACACGAGGTAACATACTTTCTAACATCTGCAAAAAGAGTGGGCCAATAAAAACCTACCCTCAATATTTTATCAGCAGTTAGTTTCCAGTAAAGGTGTCCTCCACAGTCACCTGCATGAAACTCTTGCATAACTTTATCAGCTTCATCTTTCAGTAAATAGATTAATAAAATGCCACCATGATCTTTCTAAAACAAAGCATTATCTATGATACAATATTTCATTACTTTTAACTTTAAGAATCTACCTTTAGTTTTAGACAAACCAAGAGGAGCTTGTAAGTTTAGTAAAACAAATATGATATCTGCATACCAAGGTGAATCTAAGAAAGGTTCACTGATCTGTGGAGTCGCCATATCTTCTTGATCATCTAATTGAGCAATAAAATGTATATCTAAGGCCTGATAGTTCGATTCAGCAATGAGTTTGGCTAAACCTTGGCCTTTAATGAGTTTAGTAGGCTTTATTTCACTGTCATATTCCAAAATAGTGGCAATCCATTTGCCTCTCTTACCATCAGGCCCATTCTGAGTCAGAATGTCCTTTACTACTGAATTTGGGACATATGCAATAATGTGTGAGTATAAAATATACACTCTGAAATCTTTAATAGCCTTCACTAAAGAAAGTGCTTGTCTTTCCATTATGTTGTAATTTAGTGTTGCATCTCTTAAGGATTTGCTGAAAAAAGCAATGGGTTGTTCATAACCCTGATCATTCTTTTGCAACAAGACTGTTGCAATGGTATGTTCTGAAGAAAAAGAAGAAATAATAAATTGAAATCATGACTTATTAGGACTGGTGTTTTTGTAAGGGCTTGTTTAATTGATTCAAATGATTGTTTCGCCTCTGCTGTCCATTTAAGTGCTGAATCTTTCTTTAACATGTTATTAAATTCTCTAATTAATTCTTCTAAATTAGAAATGAATCTTCTAAGGAAATTGATTTTACCTAAGAATACCTGTAATTCCTTGATGTTTCTAGGATGACTTATGTTTAAAATGGCCTATATTCTAGTTGGATCTATCCTAATTCCTCTTTTGAGATTATGTGTCCTAAGAGTTTACCTTCTTCAAGTCCAAAGAGAGTCTTTTTGGGATTCAAGGAAATACCAAATTTTTTGCATTTAGTGAACACTTGTCTAAGATGATCTAGATGTTCATTGTCTGTTTTTGAGAATACTGTTATATCATCTAGATAAATGACAAGAAAATCATGAATCTTCTTGGCAAAATTTATGTCCATAGCTCTTTGGAATGTAGCTCCTGCATTCATCAATTCAAAAGACATTTTCAAATACATGAAAGTACCCAATGGAGTGGTAAATGTTGTCTATGGTTGGTCTTCTGGTTGAACTAAGAATTGATTATATCCAGAGAATCCATCAAGCAATGAAATCCTGGATGATCCTACCACCCTCTGTAAAATATGGTCCATTTTGGGGAGAGGATAGTTATCTTTTAGGGACACTTTGTTTAAGTTCTAGAAATCAACACAAAGTCTGATTTCCCCTGTTTTCTTCCTAGTGGGAACTAAGTTTGAGACCCAATCAGAATATCTGTTAGGTGCAATGATCTGTGCTTCATACATCCTTTTTACTTCTTTTTCAATCAAAGGCATAAGAACTGGATTGATTCTCCTAAGATTTTGTTTAAATGGTTTCTGATCTTCTTTGATAGGTATTTTATGTTGAGTGATGCTGGTGTCATAAGACTTGAGGTCTCCATAACTCCAGGCAAAGACATCTTCAAATTCTTTAAATAGACTTATGTATTTCAGCTTTTCTTCTGGAGGTAATGCTTTGGATAATTTGATGAGCTTAGGCTTTTGTTCTGTTCCTATGTTACATTCTTCTATGTCTGATCTTAATGGTTCAACTTTTTGTCTTCTTGCTACATCATTTGAATCAAAAATATCTTCTAATGGGGCTAATCCCTTAGGCAACAAGTTATTTTTAAGGTTTAAAATATCAGAATTATCATTTTCTATTTCTTCTATTTCTACAGTTTCTAATTTATCTATTTCTACTTTATTAAATTTAGTTGGTTCTGTCAAATCTAAATTATTTACATCTATCTCACTATCTATTGTATTGCCCATAATTTTCACAATTAACAATCATTAACAGAATTGATACTACACAATCAAGCATGAAATTTTGAAACAGAATATATATCAATTCACTATTTAATACTTACCTGGAACTGTGTTTAAAGATGTTCCTGACCCATCATGGCTCCCGCTCCTGTTACCAAACTATCGTTTTTCTCCCAACCTGTTTGGGGTCAACATCTCCGGTCCCCAGATCCAGAAGACAAGTCTTCTGGTCCCCGTGCCCAAAACTTTAATAACAATCGAGATCACTCCATGACTCTGTTAGAACTCACTGCTCATGTCTCCCATAGTTAGAACTCCTCTGACAACATCCGGGTCAGTTTTCCCACCTCACTGACCCCTGCCCATCAAGTTTCCCCCTCTTCTCCTTTTATACAAAATCTCATTTCAAGATATTTATTAAAATATCATCTTTTAATAAATATCTTGGATTTCTAAAAAATCTTAGATTTATTAAAATATTATTATTTAATAAATATCTTGGATTTATTATTAAATATCATCATTTATTTACAGCAGGAGCGAAGGGGGTTTGAAGCTTCCCCGCAACCCTTGTTTATATTATGATAGTGGTAGGTATAACTTTTACTTTACAATACATTCATTATATTCTAGTGAGTTAGGCATTTACTCAATAATTTCAATAATTCACTCATTACTCTATACTGAGATTTTTTTATAATTGATTAGTGCATGTACCAGTGCAGTACATGTGATACATGCATATGTAACTATCATATGCAGGTCTCATATGTATGCTAATATTTTTATGTTCCATATAATTCGAGTTGGGTCATTACATACACCCCTCCTTCAGAAAACTTCGTCCCGAAGTTAAGTTTTATGTCGTATATCATTAATTATTTAAGTGATTAGTATAATAATATAAGGGTGGTGTACCATAATTGAATTTTCGTTTAATGTGTGAGAACACTTTAACATTTATGTTTTGATCATTTATTGGTTTACAAATTTTAGTAGTCACGTCTTGCCCCAACGGAGTTCCCAAGCTATTCTAGAATCATCCTATCCTTCCTAATCTCTTCCGCTCCTATCCTATCTGCCCTCTACAGAAATATGCCATGGCATCAATTTTACTGATCTAACCATTCATAGACCTTAAGGGTGTCAGCGTCGATTACATCGACTTGATTTACCAGTGGGCATCCGGCAGTTATCATCACACGTCTAGGGGAGCGTGACTCGCTCAACCCTTCCATGACTCCAGGTTTTGGAGGATAAACAGTGGGCAACACCTCCACCTCTCCTAGTAGGACCGGGGTTAACACCCAATCATGGAGCCTCAATGCATCTCAATTGTTCTTGGAGTTTGTCATCACACGGTCGGTTTGGTAATGATATCATCTGCAATGTAAAACACTTGTCCACAAATTATAACATATGTATCAATATGTTCAAAGCAAATTGTTACTCACATAACAATTTCTACACATTCCAAATATGTTGCTATCTACGATATTGATCCCTGAGTTCATATAACATACTTGGTTTTGTTTATCCAATAGGTCTGTAAATTCATTTTCACCTTGAATAGTCAAGTGTAATCACTCTTTTATTTTCATCTCATCATTTATGTTGATATGTAAAATTATAGATACCATATCCATAACTTAATTCATAATTTATATCAGTATCCAGGTACCAACAATGTTTAAGCAAAACTTTCTTCATATTGGTATCCAGGTACCAGCAATGCTTAAGCAAATAATATATTGTTAAATTTCATAGTACAAAATGACAGTCTTAAGTATCCATCCAAAATAAGGTACAGTTATACAAAATAAGTTTTTAAATGCTTATAAATATAACCCACAATTATAAATGTCACATAGAATAATCTAACACAGATATACAAATAAGGGTGTAGCTACTATGTTCTATACTATATTAACCGATTAACCTTATAAAGTCACAGGTTGAGACTTTAAATCTAAATGGAGGAATGCTCCAATATTTATGATTGCATATATAGAAATGAAAGGAATTGCAACAAGAGCTCAAAACACTTATTGCTTAGTTGAAGCATGATCTATTATATTGATACAGGTTGATTAAGAACTCTAAAACACAAAACCATATATGGGTCTAGCCAATCTTTTAATTCTTGTTATTTATTTGTCTTTTAAGTCTAATTATCTTTGATCTGTAATCTAGATCCAAAGAGATAATACTAACGTTAACTTCTTTATCATGTTATTCTAGCTCATCTTTAGCCTAAAATCTAGAAGCCAAGGAATAGGGTTTTGCAGGGCTAATCATTAGGGTTACGCTGGAGATGGAGGAAGAGTTAATTCACTGCTCTAAAGATCCTTTAGTGAGAGGTTTATTTTAATAGAAGAAATTTGTAACTGCTTTAAAATGCATTATTCACTTTGCATTATACTTGGTTTACTAAGAGCGTCATGTTTTCAACAAGATGTCAATTGTTGACAAACATATAATTTCCTCTTTTAATAAGAAATTCATGATTTACAAGATATGCATAATCACATTTATTAGTATGTTACAGTTTTGATATAGTCTCTTTACTTGCAAGTTTCACTATTTAGAGTCTTAACTCTAGCTAGGATATTACTAGCTTTACCATCATTCCTTAAACCATTATTTCATTTCTATTATCTTGACTCATTTAATCCAGATTCCAAACACATCACACATCACTGGTATACCCTCTCTTTATTCTTCACATTAATCATTTTCTCATTAGTCCTTAGGTCTCATCTTATCACCAAACGTATCTTCTTTTCTAATGGTGTATAATTATTATCCTTAATATTTACCTTTAAACATTTTCTCAATTTATCACTTGCTACTCTTAACAAATTAAGAGTGTTCACAACTCCTTATAGGTCATTGCTTTGACCCTTACCAATCATGTTGCTCATATCCTTAAGAAAATTATTCTTGATAGAAAACATCCCTTCACCTTCGGATACTAGATATCCCTAATATTCCATGTCTACTTCAATTTGAAAAAGAACATATTATCAAACTGACTTTGTTTTCTCACCTCTATTCATCATGGTTTTATTTCCTTGTCTCTTAATGCATAAAATTATTACACTTGGAAAGGTCATTACTGTTCCCCAACTTGGGTAAGACCCTATAAATAAATTCAATAATGTGGATATCGAATGTAATCTACCTATCATTTCAGGTTTTAAGGTATCACGGGATATAATTTCCTAATCATACTCCATGATGTTCATAATCCCTGGATATAGTTAGTCACTTAAGAAAAAAAAATTATAATGTCTCTCCCATTAAAGGGAGAAACTATTATAGATGATGCCATGCACATAAATTATCCTATAATTGATCAATGTTATTGTAGATTCCTTCTTTAATTTAATGTCAGTGACTTCTTATATTGTTTTGTGAAACTTCCACTTACTCACCTTTGGTGCTATTTTGTCGATCTCAATATTCTAAGTTGATTATGATAACTAACATTTTTTATCATCAATAAAAGTTTGCCATTTCGTTCTTTTCCCGTCCTCCCTAGGTACTATATTGATTATATTATGGTAACAATGGAGATCGAACTTTGAAATTTTCCGTTGCACTCTCTTGATAACTATATCGTCTTGTTCTAATAGTGTTTACTACCTTACAGGGTGGTTTCTTACCATCTTATCATATGTTTCATCAATTTTGTCTTTGTTTGATGTGTACCTTTAGTGAACTATACTTGTACTCTCAATTTGATTACTCATGATTTCTCCCAACATTTCTTTGAATAGTTAGTGTCTTCTTTCATCCATCAATTTACCTCAAACTAGCTTAGCCTTTTATGTGGTGGTAGCTTCACATCTAATGGTCTTGTCATAATGTCCATAGTCATGCTTTCATTACCATTCTTTCTTTGTGCAAGAGTTAACTTCTTTGGAGCAACTCTGCCAACTAATCTTTATATATGTCTAAATAATTACCATGAATCATCTTATATAGTATCATAATATCCCTAACTTCTCTTTCCTAAACCACATTGTTTTCATTTCCATGAAAATGCTATGTTGCCATATTATTTTGTTTTGGACATCGATCTATCCTTACGGTTGTAAGTGGCTAATTATCTGTCTTAATAATGACATAATGGTTGAATATCAAAATGTCCAATTTAGTGTATATTTAAACTATAAAAAAATTTAAACCTTTACTCTACTCCTTAAACCACTTACACATATACCTGGATAGTAATTAGAATATTAACATAAGAAAATGGTATAAAAGATATTTGCATAAATTCATATCAGCAATGGTTATAGTTATCAACTAGTAAGATATATATATATATATATATATATATATATATATAGAAAGCTCAACGTCGTAAGAAGAACAAAATGTTTCAATTGCATAAAAAAATTAGGATAGTTTCCATTCTAATGTTCAAGAGTTACAAAAAAAGTTTAATGTCTAAAATGATGTTAATGTACTCATTTTAATATAATAATTTGAATTTTGAATGTACTTCAAACTTTACTTGTATGATATACAAAATCTTAAACTTCATTGAGGAAAAATTTGCAACTGATATGCATGAGTTATCTCAACTCCTTAGTCGGATGGAATGTAAAGTAAAAGTAATGGATTATGAATCAAGTGAGATTGAACTTGATATATGTCTTCGATACATATATTCGCATTAATTATCCCATCTCTTCTAATAAAATGCATCACCCCAGGCTTCATAGCTTTCGAATATCGAATTATATAAAAATTTCATTTTATTATGATTGTTAAAAGATTTAATTTCTTTCCAAAGTCGAAAACAATTCTCCCTGCCATTCACTGATACATAACCCTGAATACTATGGGTAAATTATCAAGAATGACTCGGACTAATACACCTTGGGTTATATATGGATTGTTGCTATAATTATGAAAATAAGGCGGTGACATCCAAGAATCAACACAAAATCTCGAAAAATAGTTAGAAACTAAGTTATTTCCGATTGTGATAATTCATTCTAGTACTTTCAACCTAGTCTAACTGACCCCTAGATTAAATTTGTATTCCTCAACACTTAGACCTATGAACTGAAGTTCTCCTAAAGCCATTTCTACCTGTCTGAAATCGTTTTGTTTGCATGCTGCCAACCCATATTTATTTAATGCATATGCTGAAATGAAACTATCAGTAGCACCAATATCAAATGAGATTTTGAGTTTTATGCCGCTAATAGTACCTGCGGACTATACCAAAGTGGATTGATGTTCTGTCTGGTTCTTGATGACTACTGCATGGATTCTATGATTGCCTTTGATATTTGATGATGGCTATTTAAATATGGCTATAAGTATCTAAGGTACCATTAAATTAATAAATATAATTTCGTAAACTCAAGCTCATATGCAGGTATAGCTTTTCTACTATTATTTCTTGGAGGTAGGTCTCACTGGTACTGAAGTCAATGAGGGTGGCATTACGACCTCCTTGTCCTAATGCACGGTGTTCTATCTCGATGCGTAATAATTCTTAGCAATGCATGGGTCTTTATAGACCATAGTACCATTAGCATTTTCTAGTCGTAAATGCGGTTATAGGACACCCCTAAAACCAGGTAAAACAAGTGTACATAATCAAATATTTATAATACCCATATTTTAATTAATTTCGTCTTATCTTATTTTACAAAAATTTATATTTGAATTGTCAAATCTTAAATACTCCTAATTGTAAAATCTGTATATAAGTAAATAAAATAAAATTAAACGAAATGTTTTTATATTTTATATTTTTTTATTTTTTTAACACAAAATCTTGTGTTAAATGAAAGTTATTAGCCCTTATCAACAACATCTATCCGTTCATATAACTAAATACTAAAAATTATATGTATAAATTTATAATTTATATAGAGACTCAACTTAACCTTGACTAGGCTTTCACTAAAGACTATAACTTTCAACTTGAATATATATAAAAATCAAGATATAGACTTGACAATACTTACTACACTCCTTGAACTAATCCTATGCTTGAATATCAACTAACTTGCTTGAGGAAAATATATATATATTACCCAATAATTTAATTTTTATTGTTATTTTTATTTTATTTTATCATTAATTATTATTATTATTATTTTTACATCATCTATTTAATTTCAATTAATGGACATTTTAATTTAAATAAAATTAATGGACAGTTTAATTTAAATATCCACAAACACTAGAACTTTCAAGATTCTGGGTATAGGAATTTAATTAAATTATATATATCCATATAGTTGTATACTTACCATTGCCATTCAAAACGATATTTCCTCTCGTAGAGCAAGACCCTGTTAATATTTTCAAAAGCATGGCCAGAGACAATTGTAACGGTGTTATGAGCTATGCGTGTAGCTCAAGTGTTAAGAGTGGCCCAATGGTTAGGGGCAGATCCTGAGCTCAACTCCTGTCGTGTCTAGTTTTATAGCGTGATACAGAGTCAGGTTGGTCGGCATTGATTAAAGGTCTAAACCAACATAGGGTTTTGGAGATAGTAATCCAAACCTTGATATTGAATCAATTGTGACCGACGAAAAGGAGTGTGTATCTCAGCGGCAAAGTAGCCCGCCTATTGAATACGGGAACGGATTTAATCCCCTACTTCAAAGGACAAGGTATTTGAGTACAAACCCCATCAAGTTCACGCAGAGATGAACGCTAAGTTCAACAAAAAGCTCATACATCTGCCCCAAATCTACCGCATTTCCGTGAGAATACAAAAGGGTCATCGTAGCCATAGGATTCCGTACGTACATGGCCACTATCCCTTGCCCTCTTCTCGTACGAAGCTTCAGTACATCAACATTTTCCCTATGAGGACATCCGACATTTTTAAAAGGCCGCTAACTTCGTCTCTACTTATCTTGTAGGCCGGAGGATTTGGGGGAAAAAATGCAATTTTTTGCAGCCACAGAAGACGTGACCCTCCCCCCATGCCGTCCGAATTTTCACTTCAGAATCCTAAATCTGCCACACTCACACTGCTTTGAATTTCACCTACTGAAAAAAAAAAAATTGCCATTCAGCTGGCGAGAAGTTAGTTAAATGCTCCACCATAAATTTCCTTCTTGTATTCAGATGCGTTAAATTCTTTCAATTAAAATCGTGTAATGGCCCGAAAATTCTTAAGACAGCTTACAACAATTATGGAGTCGTTTGTGACACGAGAGAATAGCATTCTTATCCAGTCGATAAATGCAGAGGGACGCGGTTGATTTCCATATGTAAAGTCCCCAAGGTACTAACCGGTCAATGGGATTATGGATGCCCTGGTCCTAAGTTCTGGGTTTCTATGCCCCGGTCTGGGCTGAGCCAACGGTAAGTCTTAATTTGATTAAATGGGAATCCTCAGAGAAACACATCCCCGGATGTTACCAAAAAAAAAATGGGAGAGTTTTCGTTTAAAAGGAGCATTATTCTCTTTATTTCACTGTTCCATATTGCACAGTAAATAGATAGTTGAGAGTGCAAGCCTATCCATAACATTTTAATTATAAATTTTTCGGAAAATTACATAATGAACTTTTAGAACCGACGCGTTTCGAACTACCAACTGTAATTCATTATCAGGATAAATTATAAATTATAAATAAATAGAAAAAATAAAATAAAATCAATGAATAAAATTAGAAACAAGAATTAAAATACAATAAAAATAAATAAAATAAAAATTTATTATGTGATTTTCCGGAAGATTTATTAAGATTAGTAAAACTAGTATATTTCAACCTTTATTTAATTAGCCAAATGGCTTTATTTTCAAAACAATGATATTTCAACTTTTTACAACTACATTTGTTTCGAATACCAAAGGAAGCCATGTTAGCCAGAATGGTCTCAGTTTGCTTTATTCGAATACTACACGCAGCTGTTTTTGGTTTCTAGACTGAATGAAGGACAATTGTTTTAATTAATAAATTGAATGTGTTGAAATTGAACCACGCCATTCGCATGAGTTTCGACGGCTCATATGAAAATATCAATTCAATTTTGAAGATTGTCGTTCCTATGAGTTAACAAGATTTACAACACACTGTCCATGGATTTATCCTTGAATTCAGTGGTGTCTCATCTGTTATTTTTTCTCTCTATATCAAGGGATTGGAAATATTCAGCATTTTGACCGCAGTATACTTTAATTCTGGCAAGTATATATAGTTGGGCACATAGCCACCAATGGCACCTATGCTTTTAACAAAGAAAGTTTAAACACACAAGCATAGCTCCTCCCAAATTCCTATGTAAGGCTTGTAAGGTCCCGAAGGTTTTAACTCGCTCTAATACAATGTGTAGAGACCTTAATTTTTTGAATTTAACTATCATTAACAAAATTGATACTACACAACTTAGAGTGGAAATTTTAAAGCAGAATATATATATATATATATATATATATATATTCACTATTTAATACTTACCTAGAACCGTGTTTGAAGTTGTTCTAGACCCGTCATGGCTCCCGCTCCCATTACCAAACCACTATTTTCCTCCCAGCCTATCGGGGGTCAACCTCTCTAGCCCCGAGATCCAGAAGACAAGTCTTCTGGCCCCCGTGCCCAAAACTCCAATAACAATCGAGATCACTTCATGACTCTGTTAGAACTCACTACTCATATCTCCCATAGTTAGAACTCCTCTGACAACATCCAAGTCAGTGTTCCCACCTCACTACCCATGCCCATCAAGTGCACCCTTCCCAGCCCCTCCTCCTCTTTTTGTACACAAATCCCCTCAAATATTTATTAAAATATCTTCCTTTTAATAAATATCTTGGATTTCTAAAATATCTTAGATTTATTAAAATATCTTCCTTTTAATAAATATCTTGGATTTCTAAAATATCTTAGATTTATTAAAATATTATTATTCAATAAATATCTTGGATTTCTAAAATATCTTAGATTTATTAAAATATTATTATTTGATAAATATCTTGGATTTATTAAATATCTTGAATTTATTAAAATATCATCATTTAGTTGCATAAATCAATGCTTTTACTTTCCTTTGAACAAAATATTAGTTTATATTATAATAGTGATAGGTATAACTTTTACTTTACAATACATTCATTATATTCTGATGAGTTAGGTATTTACTCAATACTTTCAATAATTCACTCATTACTCTATACTGAAATTTTTTTATAATTGATTAGTGCATGTACTAGTGCAGTACACATGATACATGCATATGTAGCTATCATATGGAGGTCTCATATGTATGCTAATATTTCTATGTTCCATATAATTCGAGTTGGGTCATTACATTATATCTCCAAAACCCCATCGTCTTCCTCCTCCTTCCACTGTCTCAGCATTCGCTGTCCATCAGTTTTCCCTGCACCTGTCTTGTTTGTTGAATTTCCACTATCTTGGGTCTAGGATGGAATCTTAGAGTCTCTGATGCTACCAAACCAGGAATCTCAACAACAACTACTTTGCACAGTGGAAAATATAAAGCAGTAAATCACATATGCACAAATATACACAATTCTTAACAAAATTGTACAATAATGTACAACCCAATCTTCATTATATTAAACCAATCCTGAATAATGCAACAGTCTATGGTATACAAGATATAATGACAATCTTCGTTGCAGCTTCTATGTCATATCTTGTCCTGTCGGTCCTTCACTCCGACTCTACTCTCTAGCTACCCCTTAGTCCTTCAAAGGACAACACATAGAGATTCCAAGAGGGCTGCCACTTATCACTGCTACAAGTCACATCTTGTTAAAATTGGACAACTAGGTCCAAACTCCGAGTTGTGCTGCTCAGATGACGATCCCAATATTTTTATTGGATTCCTCTTTCGGAGAGGTATAAGATTGATCTAAAGATCATCTCGATCGGATGAGCAGAACATGTACTTTGAATTTATTCCACTTATGTGCTAGGTCGGCTTGGAATAAAATATAGACTTAAATGTCTTAAAGGACGTGTCACACACCGCCAAAGATTCCTATATATTGGAGAGACTTAGAGTTCATTTGACACACATTTTGGTGTGGAGGAATTTTCTCTCTCTGGATAGCATTGGAGCTGTGACATATATGGACTATTCTTTGTTTGGGTTGTTCTGGGTTATGTGTGACACGCTTGGCTGAATGACCTATTGAAGACTTTGCTGGTAGAAGCATCCTGCTGATCACTGTAACGCCACCATTCATCATCTCTGTTTTGGCTTGTCTTCCATCAATCTAATGGTATGTTCTATCTCCTTCAGTATTGTGCCCTAATCTGAAATGGCATAGAACATCTGCAGAAATTAACATGGTATCAGAGCAAGGGGAAGACGATGTCCAAATTTGTGTGCCCTAGATACAACTACCACGGCAAGAAGGAGGAGCTCCGTGGGTTTATTATGTGTTGTAATAAAGGCCGAACTCTGTTTAGTACTAAAGACTCTAGGCTACTGTGTGCTAGGCCGCAGACCATAGCACTACAACAAGGCCTCCGTGAAGCAAATGGGCGGCTTGATTTTTTTTTTGGTTGATGATGCGTACGCCTGCCTTCGACTGTAAATACCACCAAAGCAGCTGTGGATGGCAGCGTCAACAATGGCTGCATTGCATATTTTCAAAGGGGGACGAAAGTTTTTAGTTTTGGTACAAGGCTTATGGCGAGATCGAAAGTAGGTAGTAACAGCTAGTTAGTTTTGAGAGGAACGGGCAACAAGGGGTTCTGAGCATTCACATCCCTGCATTCTACGTTCGTTTAAAGTTTTTTTTGCGGATCTACGTTTGTAAAATGGTTGCGCTCAAGTATCGGGAAACTCAAAGGGCAGCCCAGCCCGAACTTGCCGAATGGTACAATGCATTGGCTGATCTCTACGAGCGCACGCTGTGGCACCAACTCACTCTCAAGCTGGAACAGTTCGTAGCCCTCGCAGTTTTTCAGGTTATTGGTCTAGGCAATAAACTTCCTACTGGAGCGAATTTCTCTAAGGCTTGAATTACAATTCTGGAAGCACTGAAGGTTTGTTCTAGTGCAGGAACATCTTGAAAGCGCCAACGAGTTGGTGTTGCATGACTCTTTGACAGCGAAATTATCTAAAACATCCCCCGTCCCCCCCCACCCCCCCGAGGTAGCAAGGCAACTATACAAGGGTTTATTGTGACAGCGAGTTCATTGGAACTTTGTTTATGGCAGTGGATTTACACAGCCCACCATCCCGAGGCATGTGACGTCAGTTTTTCTTTCAAAAGGTCGAACTTCCCTTATTGGCTCGTGTTCTCATAGTACAAGCTCGGGTCCACTTTCGAGAAGAATCTCTGTCGGTCACGTCGGCACCTGGGGATAACACCATCGTGCTCCCTGGGAAATGAGTCCAATCAGTGGCGACATTTAGTAACTGTGTGGTCCACGACAAATTTTCCGTCAACATCTTTGGGTGGAATTATACTGTTGCTCGAATTACACGATCGGGGATTCCGTTGTGGAGGGTGGTCACAGTTGAATTCGAGAGACTGTGTTCTAAGTCTGAGCGTAAGGCTGACGCTAAGGAGGTGGAAGCAACACGCTGATCAGACGTAACAAAGGAGCAGGCCTGAGGAAGCAACACAATGAAATTAGAGGCTAAGTCAGTGTTAATATGAAGGAGTTGCACGATCATTTGTTGAGGGCTCCATTATTAAAAAGGAGTTGACTCATATAATTGTGAAGATCAACGCATTGAACGAAGCCAAGAAATCACCTTCTTTCCATAAATCGAAATCGATTGCTCTTGAGGAAGAAGGCCCGTGCATGCTAAGTTACTTGGGGTGAATTCTCTAGCTCGAAGAGGGACGGGTTCTACATTCCCAAAGTCGAAATCACTTTCCAAGTCCTCGGCTGAATTCTGGCAACGGAGGGGACCACGTCCATTCCTGTGCGCTGATGGCTGAGCGTATCATAAGAGGGGATTGATTTTAGTGAAGTGGTAGAACGAATCTCACTGCTGAAGTTGCCAACTAATCTGGGCGAAACGTAACATGTCTTCAGGAAATAGTCGTTGTTTCCATTTCTGCACATCTAGAGTGACAGAGACACTGATTCCAGTTGAGGCATGAATGCTGGGCTACTTGAAATTACACGGGAAACGCACTGTGGATTTGAATTAACTGCTACTCCAGATTCGATAGGAATCAACGATTATCTCCACTTTCAGGGAGCTTGCTTCAAAAGCAAAAGACTGGTACTGACACTATCTTGTAAGCTTCAACAGTGGAGGAGTTGTCTGGAAAGTATTGTTTAGAAACACGGCAACATATCAGAATGACATAGAAGGCTTAATGGCCTGGGAGTTCTATGCACTCAGAACTGAATAATGCCCCAACTAAGGGTCTCCTATGTATTGATGACTTGAGGAGCAGTGCAGTGCCTCATCTAACAGTATTATGATACTGACACAGTTACCTAAGTGACAGTGGTTGTGAACCAGCATATACCTGAACTTAACCTACTGGCAGTGACCTTAGAAAGAGTCTTGACCAGATTTATCCTGTTGGATGGTTGGGGCTGAAACATTGATGAGCAGGGGTACCATTATGACTGTGCTGGATCTGCATGGATTGACATGGAGAAGGGTATAAAATCTGTATGATTGGTTCCTAGATCTGTGAAATTCAGGAGAAAAATCGCAGAACTTGGATCTGCAGTCTTGGGCAGATCTATAAATAAGAAGCAGTGCTGGATGAGAGGCCAGATGAAGTAAATGAAGCTCTCAAGTGCAGAGAAGGAATCATGTTTGGATTCCTAGTTCTGTGGGTCACAGTAAAGAGGGTTGGTTGAGGAAGCTACAGCAGACCTCCTCAGAATAACAGGACTTCTAACAAGCTGAGGCTTGTTGATATATTCTCTTTGTTGGATAGTGACATAGATAGACACCTATGTAGCAGTCAGCATGTGACAGTAGCAGTCTCACACTGAAGCATAATGGTAAAATGTGTTTCGGCAGCTTTCAGATCTTCTACCATAATCAGCAAAGCCTGTTGGATGGCTTTCACTATGGAAGATTAAGTCACCTTTCCAAGTTGGTGTCTGGGATGCTCTCATTTGAAATAGATGTTTTTCTCTCGAGAGAGAAGCTGGCATTAAGAGGGAGAATACATCTCTGTATATACTCCTGAGCTAATATCATTGCTGAACGAAAGAAGATCCTTATGGCTCAAAGATATATGGCTTCAGAGGGGGAAATTCCGGAAGAAAACTGAAAAGCCATATAAATACCAGGGGTATCTAGCAGCTATGAGTACAATATGAGCCTAAATCATGTGAAGAAGCTGTAAAGTATCTACATCTACAAGGATGCGAGGGTAATGGTTCCAAGACCACAGATCAAAGTTGTTGTCACCTCGATACAAAATCAAGCATGGATCTAATGAAAGTGCTGAAAAGTTCAAGGCAAGATTCGTTGCCTGTGAGGAAGGCATAGACTATGATGACATATTTGCACCTGTGGCCCGATATACCACCATTCGACCTGTCATAGCCCTTGCTGCTACGTAAGGATGGAGTCTTCATCAGATGGATGTAAAGACCGCATTTCTACATGATGCGATAAAGGAAGAGATGTATGTTGAGTAACCTCTGGGGTTCGAAGTCCAAGATAGGTACACCCATGTCTGCAGGTTGAAGAAAGCCCTCTATGGGTTGAAGCAAGCATCCAGAACTTGGTACGAGAGGATAGATAGCTACTTGATGAAGCTGCGCTTCATTTGAAGTAATGCTGATCCGAACCTTTACTTCAAGGATGTCCAGGTGAAGCCTCTCATTCTGGTGCTGTATGTGGATGACCTCTTCCTGATAGGTGTTGACCCTCTCATTCATCAGTGTAAGAGGGAGCTCGCTGCTGAGTTCGAGATGAAGGACCTAGGACTGATGCCTAGGCCTAGAGGTCTAGCAGAGACCTGGCGAGATTTTCCTTTCTCAAGGAAAATACATTATGAAGCTTTTGGTATGATGGATTGTAAGTCTGTGTCGACACCGATGGAACTCAACTTTAAGAAGTTGAGTGGCAGCGCTGTTGGGCCCGTCCTACTGAGTATCGTCAAGTCATAGGGACCCTGATGTTCTTAGGGAACATCCATCCGGACGTATGTTGTGCAGTGAAAACTTTGAGTCAACACTTGGTTGATCATAACATTCACTGGGTTGGTGCCAAGAAACTCTTGAGATATCTCTGAGGCACGATAGACCATGGGCTGAGATACACTGCCGGGAGTATGACACTCCATGGATGTACTGATGCCGATTAGGCTACCAGTGTGGTGGATCGCAAGAGCACATCTGGATGCTACTTCACATGTAGATCTGCTTCGGGCAGGAAACTAAAGATGGTAGCCATGAGCACCGCTGAGGCCGAATACACTATAACATGTATGGCCTGTTGTGAAGTCACTTGGTTGCGAAAGCTCTTTAGTGAGTTGTTCGAGCATGTGCCAGATGCCACCATTATCCTTTGTGATAACTAGAGGGGGATTCGTTTGTCATAGAATCTTGTGTTCCACGAACGATCCAAGCATGATGATGGCTGGTACCACTATCCAGGATATGGTACAGCGAGGTGCCGTAAGGCTCGATCATATAGGAACTGATGAGCAAGTCGCAGATATTCTCACAATGCCCTTAGAGAAGGTCATGTTCCTAACCTTCCGTGAGAATCTTGGTATCGTGGAACGACCCTATTCTGAGGGTCCTGTTGGACGATGAGCTCTGGGAGCTCTGGGGGGCTTTGGGGACAGCTTCTCGGAGCTATGAGCAACCACAAGGCTAGGCTTGCCGAACCTTGTTGGTGTGCTTGGACCCCACCGTTGTGATTATTGAGTTGGTTTACCTCTCATTATCTATGCCCCGTATGCATCCTACCCATTGAGTTCAGGGCTCATGGGAAGTACCTCTCATTTGGCCAATGAGATGGGAAAGGCTAGAGACTAGTAGCAAAGACTGATGGACGCATCAGAAATTTCCGTACTCTCTATCTAGGATGGCATGGTCCAACCACTTGATCTGGGATCAAGTCTAGTGAGGTTTCGGACCTCCTGCTGACTTCGGGTCAGATGAACCAACTTTGGGTTGGTTGGAGACTCTTTGTGAGTCCTATAGAGGTTTCAGACCTCTGGGCTAAATCTGTCAGCCGAGTATGATGTCATTGTGACTGACCCACTTCTATTCTGAAATAAAGAGGCTAGCAAAGAAAGTTACGACGGGATGACGCACGATGTTTGGATTGCACTAGTGGACGAAGTTCTCCCTAGTTGAGAGGGAGTGTTAAAATTGGACAACTAGGTCCAAACTCCGGGTTGTGCTGCTCAGATGACGATCGCAATATTTTTATTGGATTCCTCTTTCGGAGAGGTGTAAGATTGATCAAAGATCATCTTGATCGGATGAGCAAAACATGTACTTTGAATTTATTCCACTTATGTGCTAGGTCGGCCTGGAATAAAATATAGACTTAAATGTCTTAAAGGACGTGTCACACACCCCCAAAGATTCCTATATATTGGAGAGACTTATAGTTCATTAGACACATATTGGTGTGGAGGAATTCTCTCTCTCTAGATAGCGTTGGAGCTGTGATATATATGGACTATTCTTTGTTTGGGTTGTTCTGGGTTATGTGTGACACGCTTGGCTGAATGACCTATTGAAGACTTTGCTGGTAGAAGCATCTTGCTGATCGCCGTAACGCCACCATTCATCATCTCTGTTTTGGCTTGTCTTCCATCGATCTAATGGTAGTTCTATCTCCTTCAGTATTGTGCCCTAATCTGAAATGGCATAGAACATCTGCAGAAATTAATACATTTGCTACAACAAACGCGGGTTAATCCAATTTTCTCTGTAGGATGGGCAACACCTGAGCTTCAATCCGCCAAACTTGCAGTCATTTTTGCTCATCAAGTGCTGCACATTAGGTACCAAACTTTATCTGTCTTCTTCACTTCAAGACTACTAGTCTAGGGCTACTTTGGGTAGCCAATGTGAAAATTCTACTGCAGTGTATTGGTTTATTTCCTCCTACTTGATTTAATTTATACAAGTTATTTTCATAAATTAGATTCAGAAAATATAAAAAATAAACACAACTATAGCCTACACATGAAGATCATTTACTGAATAATACACTCATGCAACAAAGTGACACAAGGATTTTTGGACATAAGTTCTCGGAAAAACCCAAAGCGGGAAAACCGGTGCAGCAGATATGAGGGTTTATTATTAAGTAGTTCTAAGTACAACAAATTTGGGTTCCAAGCTTGGAAAACCGGATAGAGAATAAAAGATATCAAATCTGCATCTAACTTAAAGATCTAGTGCCAAATATTTGACTGATCCACACCCTGAATCGGGATTTACAGGACTCATCCCGGATCTGACCTAGAAACCCTCAGCGCTGCTTCTAAAGCCCTAGCGTTGCCTTAGGGTGCCTGTGTCAGCCTCTGCGTGACTCTAGGAGGGCCTGCGTCACCCCTGGAAGGTCTACACTGCCCTTGCGCTGCCTCTGCTTGGCCAGCGTCAGCCCTGCATGGCCCTAGCTAGCTCTGCGCTACCCCTGTTGGACTACATGGCTCTGAAGCCCCTCTGCATTGTCCTTGTTGCTGCTCCTCTTGCCTCTTGCTGTCTGTTGGCCCTGGAAACATATCATTCCCTGGGCCAATACTACCCCTCACTGCAGGGAATTCCTCCGAAAATCCTTAGCAAACCTGCCATAGAATTCCAGATCTATTCCTCAGTTCTACCAAAATTTTGTGTGTTCAACTAACCCTCAAGCCTTTCTCTTATACATTTTCGTTGAACCCTTCAACGACCGAGATTAAATCATCCATCAATGGCTGAGATTAAAAGACTGCTTGATCCATGTGACTTAAGACAATTTCAGCACATTTGTTAATTAATTCACTTTAATTATTTTACTTTCCTAATTTAGACTTAGGAAATCCATTAAAAATAGTTAATTATTTGAATAACTTGAACACCAACTGAAATTTCTCAAATCCATTTCTAGGTCATGTAGATCAAGTGTACTATAGTCCCTCCACAAAATTTGGGAGCTAGAACACAACTGATGCTACCCCAAACACAAAATCTCAACACTCCCTCTTAGCATCACGAGTGTGCTCTAGCAATACATCACACCATGTATCACAAGATCTTGAGTACTGGATCTATGTTGTTGATGCTTGGTCTGCTGCTCTCCATCTACTGCGCTATTGCTTTCTGTACTGCTGCCCATGCCACTGCCACATCTGTATTGCAGCTCCCTCTCAATTTGCTGCATCATGCTGCCTATAGCATTGCCACTGCTAACTGCTGCATTGCAACTCAGTTGCTGAGAAGTAAGCAACTGAAAGACTTTGCCCAACTGTTTCACAGACAAGTCAAGTTGCCCTCCACCACTGAAGCTTCCTAGATGCTAAATCACGTTATCTTCCTGGAGACATTGTCATGCTGCAACACTGGATTGCGTGAGCCTAGCTTCTCTGCGTTGCTACCTCCACGCTGTTGCTGCCTCTGCATCACGCTGCTCACTCTTCAGCTCCCTCTTGCTCTTCAATGTGGTTATCTGCAACCATCTCTTGACTCATCCCACTACCGTCTTAATGGCTCCCGTAGCTCGTATGTGATCCATAAGTAGGGCTGACTCAAGGATCCTGCCAATTTGTCTATGGATACTCTATATATCCATGTCACCCCACCTCTTCTCTCAAGGTTCATGAGCACTCATGTCTACATCATCATCAGAGCCATCGTCATTTGCTGTTGCAGCCTTGGAATCAGAAGCTCCTTTATCCTTCTTCTTAGGACAACTGCTGGCAAAATGACCAAGATCACCACAGTTAAAGCACCGGACCTTAGAGAGGTCCTTCTTCTTCTTCCCTTGCTTCTTTTCCCTTGATGCAAGGGTTGCATCCTCCTCTTCTTTCTTCACTCTGGCTGATCTTCTTCCTCCACTGATAGACTGCTTCTTGGTGATAACTGACTTCCCTCATGGAAATCTTCCGCCAAAGCTCAAACGGACAGTATCCTTCGATCCTCCTGATCGAATCTCAAATCTGTTTGGCTTAGATTTGCTGAATAACTTTCTTCTTCCTGCCTTTGTTGCCTTAGCTAGGCACAATTCTGCACCTGCAGAATTTCTACCCCACTAGCACTACTGAAGATCTGAAGCACTGCTTCCGGATCTTGGAAAAATTCTTCTGAAACAAGAGAGGTGACTGGACAACGTCCTCCTGGCTGGCTCAGCACAGTCCCAACGCTGCTCAGAAGAGGACTGCATAACCCCAGACTAGGTGACGCAATCCTTACGCTGCCCTGGGAAGGGTCTACGTAATCCTAGAGGCCTTCTGCAGCTTCAACATTGTCTCCTGGATCTGCTTTCCCTTGCTGTCAAGATGCCCTTTCCGGATCTGCTGCCTCTTCTGCCACTCTGCAGAAAAAATATTTTTTTCGCTGATTTGTTGCAGATTCAGCTTGATCTACTATCGCACTGATACCATGTGAAAATTCTATTGCAATGTATTGGTTTATTTCCTCCTACTTGATTTAATTTATACAAGTTATTTTCAGAAATTAGATTCAGAAAATATCGAAAATAAACAAAACTATAGCCTACACATGCAGATCATTTACTGAATAATACACTCATGCAACAAAGTGACACATGGATTTTTGGACATAAGTCCCTGGAAAAACCCAAAGCGGGAAAACCAGTGTAGCAGATATGAGGGTTTATTATTAAGTAGTTCTGAGTACAACAAATCTGGGTTCCAAGCTTGGAAAACCCGACAGAGAATAAAAGATATCAAATCTACAGCTAACCCGAAGATCTAGTGCCAAATATCTAACTGATCCACACCCTCAAACGAGATTTACAGGACTCAGGCCGGATCTGACCCTAGAAACCCTCATCGCTACTTCTAAAGCCCTAGCGTTGCCCTAGAGGGCCTACGTCAACCTCAGCGTGGCTCTAGGACCTGCATCACCCCTGGAGGGTCTATGTTGCCCTTCCGCTACCTCCGCTAAGCCAGCGTCAGCCCTGAGTGGCCCTAGCTGCCTCTGCGCTGCCCCTGTTGGACTGTGTGGCTCTAAAGCCCATCTACGCTGTCCTTGTTGCTACTCCTCTTGCCTCTTTCTGTCTCTTGGCCCTGGAATCAGATCATTCCCTTGGCCAAAACTACCCCTCACTGCAGGAAATTCCTCCAGAAATTCTTAGCAAATCCGCCCTAGAATTCTAGATCTATTCCTCAGTTCTACCAAAATTGTGTGTTCAACTAACCCTCAAGCCTTTCTCTTATACTTTTTCGTTGAACACTTCAACGACCGAGATTAAATCATCCATCAACGACTGAGATTAAAAGACTGCTTGATCCATGTGACTTAAGACAGTTTCAGCGTTTTATGTTCCTAAGTTAGACTTAGGAAATCCATTAAAAATAATTAATTATTTGAATAACTTGAACGCCAACTGAAATTTCTCAAATCAATTTTTGGGTCTTGTAGATCAAGTGTACTCTAGTCCCTCCACAAAATTTGGGAGCTAGAGCACAACTAATGCTACCCCAAATACACAAAATCTCAACAACCAACACGCTACCCTCCACTAGACAAATGTCTCCCAACTCTTCACTACAACATCTGCTCCTAGTTGGGATTTCTTCACACCCAAGATAACCCCAAAAAATTGGCTCCCACCGGCTACAAGTCAAATTGACCCAAAACTGATCCAAAACTTGCATCCAACACCTACAAACATGTACCAAAATACATACCTCTGCTCACCATTTGAGGTTTGCTCCACTCCTGCAACCTAGGCCTGGTTAGGGACAAAAATCAACCCCTAACAACCCTAAAACTCTGCCCATAATTGCTCCTTAGAAGTGTGGATTCCCTTCCTTGAGGGGATTTGACCCTCAGTTGTGATGTTGGGTTGTTCCAGCCCTCACAAACACCTTGGCCTGCCCTCAAAAACACTGCGACATCCTAAAATAGGGTTGTTTCAGCCTGCGACATCCTTGATAAGGGTTTGCACTTCCTCCAAACGCCCCCCAAACAAACTTATTTGCCTCGGCCCTCCTAACAGCAACTCGGTCACCCGAAAATGGCCCTGAAGCAGTCCTTGTTCCCTCGCTGTCCTTGCCTTCTTGCTGCGGCTAAATCAGAGGCATTAATTCTCCTCAACAAGCTCCTTGTTTGTGATGTGTTGCACAAAATAGATGTCCTTAAATGTCCTCCATCACCTTCTATATATACACAATATAGAAGGGCTCCTCAAAACGTCCTCTATGAGCTTGTCCAATTGTCAAGAGGCTTATTTAACTCAAGTCGACCTTGACACATATGATGCAAACCAACTCCATAACTTCAAAAATTCATTTCACTAAGGACAACTCAGGATTCAACGATTCTCGAAGCGTTGGATTCTCCTTTCCACCCTCTATCATCTCATCCCATCACATGTCCAAAGTGCTCCATGGATTTTACCCAAAACACGATGGGTGCAAAACCCCAAGCTTGGGTTCCAAGCCCACAAGTGACTCTTGTGGCGCTTTGCCCTCCAAACCCTGAACCCTAGGGCTTGCAGTACCTCCCAAGCTACTCAAAAATCAACATTGTTACGTGGAACCTAAATGATTTTTGGAGGCAGTCACCTTTCATTTAAATAACACTATTCCGTTAAATTAAATTGAATTGATTTATTTCACTTTTATGAGATAGGTTTTGTCAATTAATTGAATCCATACATTTTACTTAAGAACTTATTCAATGTTTATGTCATGTCTTTTGATTATATTATTTAGTTCTATATTGCAAGAAACTTCTAAGAACCCAACGTTTCGAGCCGTACCCGTACCCGAAACTCTGAAACTCAACTGAAACTTGACCATCTTGTAATCATATATGGGAGTTAATATAGACTTAGTTTTCCTTCTAAAGTGTCATCTATAGGTTTTATTCCATTTTTTCTTGCAAGATAATGTGTTATTCACCTATATATATACAACATTTCCATTTTTGGGAGGTGACATTTCTAAACGTACCCGTCTCGACACTTCGTGCAACTTAGATTTAGTTCCTTTTTTTATATAGTTTTATGTATTATATTTCTTTTAGTAAAATAAAATGTATAATTATTTTAATTAATATAAAAATGTTATACATTTTAATTTCACTTTTATCTTATATAATCCTTTGTGTATATATATATATATATATATATATATATATATATTTGAATAGTACTTAAATTGGTTTCATATTATAGGGGTGGTATAGCAAGTACCCCATTCTACATATTCATTATGTTCTAGTGAGTAGTTATTTACTTAGTACTTCGATAATTAATTCATTACTCTATACTTAGATTTTTTCCAATAACAGCTAGTATGTATACTAGTGCGATACATGCATATGTAGCTATCATATGCATGCCTCGTATACATGCTAATATTCACGTTCTGTTTGTAATTGTAGGTGGGTATTTACATGAAAACTGGTGGAAAATAAATTCAATGGTATTTTAACTTTCAGAATTTAAAATGTAGTGGTAATAAAATATGAGAAATCAATCACAATACAGTAGAAAATTTCTGCCCAAAACAATCTTCCTTCACTTTGTATAATTAAGGAAAATTAGGGTATAGACCCATAGAGAATATATAGAAAAATTACAGCTGCTTGGGACTTGGAAATCAGCTCTCCTCCTTTAATATATGCCCTGCACATTTGAGAAAATCAGCCCCTAGCTATTTCGGCCCACCTCCAAAAATTCAGTCATCCTCTTCAAAAACTCAACCTCTCTGAACTTTGCTCCCAAAATTTCTTTGCTGCAATCCTTTTCCCTTCTCTTCAGTCCTATAGTCTTTCACTCCTTGAGAAGATCACTCTCTCAACAATAGCAATGTGTCTTCATCCTCTCCCATAGGTTTTCTTTATAATTTCCCCATGGGCCAAATCCCTAGTTTTGAAAGTGATAGATGGCTAAGATTAAATACCATCCTTCTTAGATCAATGACAAAGATTAGATGTAACTCAATTAAATAATTTAATACTTATCCTTACATAAACATTAGTCCGAAGTCAGCATTAATTAAATAATTAATCAATGTACTTTCTCCTAAGTTAAAAACTTAAGAAGAAGATCATATTAGATGCTCCTCTCGAACAACCACTTAAAGAGGACTTCTTCTCCCGCATGCTAGACACAAGCCTACACAGAAGACCTTTTGAAGTAGCAAAGTCAACAATATAACCCTCTTATTTCATCATTGAACATTTATTTTTCACTTTCCATCTTACATGATCATTTACTACACCATTATAAGATCTTTGGACTTCATAAGGACAACCATTTAAGTATAGAAGCAATGCACTTAAAACATTTGTTTGAAGCTATGTTGCAGGAAACGCCAAAAATGGTGGCGTACCAGTACTGGGGACGACCCGAAACACCGAAATGGGCTTGAAACGGGGTCGAAACGCCACCATACGTACCGTACAACGTTTCACGATTTCGAAACGTCAGACAGTACGACCGACGGTGTTTCGTCCGCAACAGGCCTAGTTTCGATAGCCAAAAAGGAAAAATTAGATTTTTTTTGGCCTTTTTCAACCATCTCATGTAGTGGAAAAAGGGCGTGGGCCCCATTTAACACCAAAACACACTAATAAACCAATTTGTATGTGGCTTTTAGCTAAATTTAATAAAGAAATTTACAAATGGAATTCTCTAGAAGATGAGAAGAATAGAATTCTCTAGAAACCCTATGAGTCTCTTATTTTCTTTAAAAAGACACTTCATTCACTCATTTCTCACACATTGTTTTGCAAGCACAACTAGAAGTACTAGTAGAGTTGCCTCTTTCACTAAACAAGCATCTTGTTCTATCTTTGCTGATGAGGATGAGAAGTTTAATTAGTAATGATATGTTAATGTAGCCATGATTGTCTTTAGTTCATGTTTTATTTCAGTTTTAGCACAAATAGTCTCACATATAAAGGCTGATTTTGGAGTCTTGGATGTAAAGCCTCATCTATAAAGGCTAATTTGGATATTTGCATCATGTAATCATCTATTGGAGTTAATATAAATTTGGATTTCCTTCTAAAATAGTAAAATGTCATTTATATGTCTCATTCTTTCTTTTCTTGCAAAATAATGTGTTATAATTTATTTAATATTGACTATATATATATGCCACGTTTCCATTTTCCAAGGGCCGCGTTTCGGGTTGACACTGTTTCAGAAAATTCTAGACATTTCGGCGTTTCATGCAACTTAGTTGTAAACCCATTCTGCAAGTTATGTAATGTAAATGATCCTAGTAAGACCTTGAATGTCTGTAACAACCTGGGTAAGCCTATTATTTTGGCAAAAAGTTTCATCCTAGGAGGTTTTTCATCTCACTGACTTGTGTGTTTCTAAACACAGATGGTCGGCAAAGTTTTTTCCCTACAGCCTCACCCCAAAGCTAGGGTGAAATTCTTCATCAAAGTCTTAGTCGAGTCCTATGTAAAAGTGATTTGGGAGTAATTTAAGTTATTTGGCTAAATTATTTTATTACAAATCACTTGGTCTACTAGATATGCAGACCAAGTCTACAAGAGTCTTTAGTCTCCTTTACAAACAATAACTGCTTCCACAACTGCTGCTATTTTCACTGTCTCCAATCTATGCTTCTATCCACACTCCCTCTAGTGCTACTACTACCACTACCACTATTGCCACTGTTCACAATTGTCCTCTGTCCACTTCTGTCTGTAACAACCCACACCCTAAGTTCCTACTTCCTAATATTTAACTAATAGTTAAATATAATATACAAACATAAAGAAAAAAAAACTAACTTTAAAGAATAATTAGAATAATTCATTAAACATTCAAAGCACCATGATTAAATATATTCGAACTAATACAAACCTTACCCTCTTACATTTGAATGACAGCTCTTTAATACAACCTTATCAACTTACATTCGAATTACATCTCATTAATACAAACCTTATCCTCTTACATTTGAATGACAACTCTTTAATACAACCTTATCATCTATCATTCGAATGACATCTCTTTGAAAACATTCATTTCTACATTTATGGACATCTTATCTTGATGGAGTGTGGCGGTGGGGCAGATTGTTATTTAAACAAGAAGACATGAAGGAGGAGGGGTCTTTTTTTTTTCGGAGATGAAAGGGAGAAGGCTGTGGTGAGGAAATGGAGAAGGTTGTTGTCATGAAATTGAGAAGGCTGTTGTCGTGAAATTTGTGATGAAATTGAGAAGGTGGTGGTGGTGAAATTTATCAACTGTGGGAGGGAGACTTACTGTTCTCGGGATTCTGGGCACGGGGGCAGAGGAGGCGTCCTCTGGATTTGGGATTAAATCCTAAATTGGCTGGGAGGAACATTTTGGGTTCTGTAATCTGTCCAATAAGCTGGAGAGGAGGATCACGGTTCCAGCAGTTTTCAGCTTGAACAGTTCATCCAACAATCATCGATTAAACTCTGGTTTGCAGCTCACCGTTTCCAAGTATTTCTCTGAGCATCAGTTACTTATCATGTCTCAGCATCAGTTGGTTAGTGGGTTTGTGAACTTAGGAATATTTTGAAACCGTGAATCTGTCATTAGAGTTTAAGTTTAAATCCTCTTGCAAGTATTTTCTGCTTAAATATAAAGATCATATAAGTGTTTTATTGTAAATATAGAATAGAGACCTTACACATGGTATCAGAGCAGGTTCACACTTTCGGACCTGTGTTAAGTTCTTTGGTGCCTTCCTGTATATTACGCTGTTCTAAATTATAGAGTAAAAACAAACCAGAAATTACAATAACACAGTTCTAGTATATGCAGCCACTTTATTATTGTTTTAAACAGAGTTTACATAGATCAGCCACCTTGAATGTATCTTCAAGCATGACAGAAATTTGATCAAACCAAACTATGCCCTCCCTCGAGCTTGCCATGGAGAGCCTAGCATAATGATTTGTTGTTGTGGCTTTTAAAAAAAAAAAAACTCCTTCTGTCCAGTCTTGAATTTCAAAATTGCTAACAACAATACTTGAAGCAGCCAAAATGTTGAGTCCATCTGAACATGTGAAAGCAAATGAAAGATTAACTGATATTCTCATTAATTGCAAGCAAACCCAGATTCTTATACAAATTCTCTTGAACATGAACGGAAGATTTTGCCGTCTCTGTTGCCCATAATGCTGGTAAGCCCTCTAAATCCTAGAAATGACGCAGATCTAAATCTATGACGACAGTTATAAATAGTCCAAGCCTATAGTGAAGTAATTTGAATTCTCTAATGGCTTAAATAAAGTGTCTGAATCTTATAAGTCATCGATTCAAGGGTATGTTTGATGCAATTCTGCTTCTATATACAATCCAAGCTCTGCTATGACAATCGATGCAAGTAAACAAGTTAGGACAAGAATTCATGAGAACAATTTGACAATCTGAAGTCTAAGAAAAGGGATCTGAGTTTTATATAGAGAGAAGTATTGTGATATGTGGTATAGGGTCCTGTAGCCCAAATTCTTGGAAATCTAAATCACCAATGCTAGGAAATATCACAAAATCTGAGACCGACTTCAAAGCAAGTCCTAGTTGGATACTACTGTGAAAAAGACTAAAAGAAATCAAGAATCCCAGCTCTACTCCTGTGACATAAACAAGAATATCAAGGAGAAATTTTGAACCTCTTTATCTCAGACGAAGGAACAAATCCAAGAAAAGTTCGAGCTCACTTAAATCCCTGCGGAAGTAACCTGTGGTGGCATAAATGTAAGGATCAACCCATTTGTCTTCAGAAAATCTAAAAATGCAGTGGGTAAAGGCAACTCTGTATTGGCGGATTCTGCCTCCTTGTCTGTTTCCTCTAAATGTAGAAAGCCATCTTCACTTTCAGCGCCTTCATTATTTCCATAACAGCGACCCTCTCAAGTAGGTTCTTATGCTAACCATGTCCACCGGCAATAGCACCAGTACAAAATTCAGCTAAAGATCATCTGCTAATCTCCTTATGAGAATTTCGTTTTCGGAGATATGGCACTGAGTGGTTTTTCCATTTAGCATGGACAGCCTCCTTGCAATATTACTATAATGTCGCCTAAAGAACCAGAATGAAAGATCGTTGATTAATATAAAAATAAAAAAAATGAAATGAACAGAGCTTAGCTTCTAAAAAATTGACCTCCGATCTGCTGCTTATATAACCTCCCAGTGCCTGCGTAAAATAATTTTTTTTTTTAAGGAAACGGCGGATTGCCATCTGTGTCATCTGTATTATTCGTTGTCAAAAGCAGGAAATTACTAATATAGGGTAGATAAGGTGAAGCCACGAATAAAATAAGATAAGGATAAGAACATCGGTTGCTGCATGATGGAAGGGATACGGTACGGGATTTAATTCCGTGGTATAGTGGAATTACTATATATAAGGTTTGGGTGGATACATCAACCACATCAACGGTGGTTCACTGCTATTATAAAGTCCGAATGTATTATGTTTGGGCGCACATAAGATGCATTGCAAAATATGGTAAGGTGGGAGTAGAGGTCGGGTTTGAAACCGTATACATATATATAAACCCAAATAAAATTAAACGATAATCAAACCATTCCAAATGCTATGTTCGTCGGTTTTATAATGTTTGCCAAAGTCCGCACAAATTCAAATCGTGGTATTTTTATTTTATTTTTGGTCGGTGTTGGGTTTTGAATACATAACTCCGCCACAATAAAAATTCATGCTTTGACCATCATCGTTTACCGCACGCACGACCCCAACTGTTTCCTTAGGGATTGATGGTGACAACGTCCTGACGTTCATATTACTGTTGCACTTCCGTTAGTTAAAATATGCAAATACCTATTGAGAAGTGAATAAAGTCTATAAAATTTTTGGACGTCTTCAAAGTTTTCTAAGTTAGAAATTCAATGATTTTAAAATTATTAAATAACTTGAAATAAATGGCTTTGCTAATTTTAGGTGTTGGTAATAAATTGTTTATCAATTTCCCATTTAAACACGTCATGTCAGTGTTGAATTATACTACATACAAGTTTCCACTTCATTAATCTATGATATATCATTTGTTTATGAGATGTTAAACAATATTTTTAATTCATGCTTTGACCATCATGCCATGGAAAGAGATTTTATATTACCAACGTAATGTATTAATATGGTTCAAAGGTTTGATACAGTGGAGCCATTGGCATATAAGAGCCCGTTGGTACATATTATAAAGTTCGAATGGCGTCGTTTAAAATTGCAAAGCCGTGGGGAATTAACAAAGGTCTGTATATATATATTGGCATGCGCTATTAATAAACTAACCGCATATAAATCTTGCGCGGAGGGTGCAGGCCGGAGTTTGAACCCGTGACATCCGCGCTAGCACTATGCGCCCACACCAACATAATATTATATAATATTTAAATTCTCGGAATATTTAACTATTAAATGAATTTAATTCGTAATTTATATGGTAACTGAACCATATTCAATCATCTCCACAGTTTAATACCACGCTCAAGTTTAATACGAACCTATATATATAATGCCAGTTCAATTACCATCCCCGTCTATCATGGAACGAAAGACATGTGGGCAGGCAAGGTTAACGTTATTACATTGGGTCATAGATATACGAAGTTATACGAAGTGCTTTCTAGCTCAAATGTTTAAAAAAATAAAAATAAAATATAATTAAAATGTAAAAGTATAGTGAGATTTAATACTTATAGTTATTTTTTTTTTGGTAAAAATAAACATGGTTTAAATATTCAATGTTTTAATTTTATTAATTGAAATCCCTTTATAGTTTTGGTGAATTTATTTTTGAATGTGCTAATTCCACAAACCAAATTAAAGTTATGATATAACCCAAAAGGTCACATAATTATATGATGTAACCCAAAAGTCACATAATTAGACTATAGATAAAATACCAATAAAGCAAATTTCCAGTTAATAATATTAAAGTAACTAAATGCCAAAACTAGTGTGTTTCAAAAGGGGTAATAATATGTTTTATATATACAATTGCTAACACCTTTTATGTTTTATATATATATTACAACGTTTTAACAATACTATATTAATGTGTTTCATAAAATCGTTTGCATGATGTTATAATTAATTATGTTAATTATAACAATAGTTTGACTGATATATGTGCTACCCCCTTAAGTATGAGGGAGCCTAAAAGAGTTGAAAAGGTTATAATATTCATTTACAAATAAGGTATATTAATTAATAATTATTATAAATTGATAATTATAATTAATTAATTAAACTTACATAATTATATAATAATTTGATGTACCATAGTTGTTATGAATGCTTAAAGAATCCTATCAAAATCTTGAAATTTACAAGCATATCAAAATTCATACGCTAACGAAATATGCAAACAAATCAGAAATAGTAATGAATCACCGTAGTTGCGGAATACAAAAGAAATGGAGTAGTGTTTAGTAAACGCTTCATGAGTAAGAATTTTAGGGTAATAATTGAGTTCTCATGTAAAATTTTACCTTTCATAATAAGCAGTGGATTATTAATATAATTTTTTTTTAAATATTAAGTTTGATATTTTGAAACATTTTTATCAAAGATTAGGATGAATTAATAAAGTAGTAGCTGTTTAAAAGTGATAAATACATACAAAATATGAAAGGGAAGACATTTAGTTGTGATAAATACATACAAAATATGAAAGGGAAGACATTTAGTTTTCACGAATTGGGTAAATTTAGTTTGATTTAAAATTTACATAAGAATAATATATTTTGTTAATAAATTTAGTAATTATAGGACTCATGATTTAGCGTTAAGGGTATATTATATATAGTGATTCTGTGTATATTGTTTGGTCTCTTTTTCCTTTTTGGGAAATATTGAGCATGTTAATGATTAATAAGTTTATAAATTAAGCTTGGGAAATGATAAGTTATTATTAGAGTTTGAATTAAATTGACCATGATGTGGGCACTGCTAGTGCAGAAATCAGAGAGTTGATATTATTATTTAAATGCTATTTCGGGTTGCGTTGGGATTCGAACTCAGTTCTCTGCCCAACCAACCAACTCCGCCACTGTTGAACCTTATGTTTTAGTACTTCCAAGATAAACCGGGAAACTAAACTTAAGATTTATACGTTAGGGTGAAGAAGCTATTGTATAAGTTTTATAATATCAATCTAGATTAAAATATAGTGTCTTTGTTACAGAATATTAAGATTTCGTGCAATATTCCTATTTAAAAAATAAAAAATAAAATAAAATAAAAATCTATCCATATTTTCGAAATCACAGAAAGTATCCTTTGTCCTTTACATAATGTATCGTTGTATTACAACAGAATTTTATATTATCACCTTAATGGAATGGGATTTGTTAGTAAATATATTTAAATAAGATGGATACAAAAATCCCTACCCTATATGTAAAACAGATATCCTTTATTGATGTATCACATCACATTTATATCTAAAGCTTAAGGAATTTTCATAAATATAAATTTATGAAAGTTTTGCTAATGTTCGAGGTACAAGTATGTACATAATCTCCTAAAAATGTATTTGGGTGTTAATGGTGGAGAATACAATTACATGATCCTTAAATTAGCTGAAGAATCTCTCAAATCTGAAAATGATGAATTAAATTAGGACATAGTATTGACTCTTGAGTATGGTCTATCAGTAAACAATGAGAAGTCATTGATTGTTGAATCTTCACATCAAATATTGTACAAATATGATGAATACTTTTAGCCACAATGTGAAAATATTACCTTAGGTCCTTCTGGAAATACAATGCATCAATTAATTAGTTATTATTATGGTATCACTAGAAAGAAAAATTTCCCTGGTCTCTAAAAATATAGGCTACAAATTTTATGGATTATCCTGATCCATTAAGCATAGAGCCTTGAACTATAGGTCATTATTTAAAATATTAGCAAGCTCAATAAGAAACCTCTGCTCTAGTTTACATTTTGGGAAGGCTTCATGGTATGGAAAGGTGATCCAGGTAATAATATAACTATAGGTTGTTTAAAAAAAAAAAAAAAAACTTATATTATATAGTTAGGGAGATAAATAGTCGTTCCTGTTAAAAGAATTAATAGATAAACATAATTTTATTATAAAAAGGATTCACTATATTACAAACGAGATCAACAAAGTAAACTTAACCACTAACATAATATAGATAGTTTGTAACACAATTGCATTATTCAAAATAGATTGTTGAACAATGTTTGTTAAATGTTGAAAATATTGAGCTAAAACCATCCATAAACAAATCCCTTGATGAACTATAAGTATTAAGGACCGACATAGTATGATAAGTATTGTTACACATTGTAACATATTAGAACACTTACTTGCAGGTAGTAAAAGTAGAAAATCTATACCCCATGCGAGCTGAATTTATGATATATTTTCAAGATAGTAGTTAAGATAGTTTCTAAATTCACTACATCATGTTCCTGTCAAAAATTTACTAGACTCTATTTTGGTCTTTGAATGTTTCTGTATTGATCTGTACCCTTCTATAAATGTGAGTGAATTTTGATTTTTATCATATGGGTTCTCAGAAATATCTCCATTTTGATTTTCTTAAACTTTTTTATTTTATTGGAAATACAAATCCGTGAACATACAAATTTCAGAGTTTTAGGGTTTTCCACATGAAGATAGGATTTACAGAATGGTCATTTTTCTAGAAATTTTCGAATCCATCTAGTATTACATAATGTCCTGTATCATAATCCTTTGTGGGAATAATACTGTTTGCGTATTGCTGGTCCAACCATAGTATCAGTGCCTACTTTATAAATTTGGCTTAAGTTGAATTATACCTTATGCTTATAGCTGGTTTTAGCGTAGTGCAATGCTAACTTCCTAAATCTAAATCTCTCTAATCAGGTTAAAGTTAAGACTTAAACTCTCATATAACTCATTCATGTTGAGACTTTGATAGATTTAATTCTTAAGTTAGACTATTGCGGAAGGAATCAAAGATCCAGATCCCTTACAAAAGAAGTGTTTGCATTTTGCTTTTACTTCTTGTTTGTATCTTTTAAAATATGAAAGATGGGCAAGTTGTAAATTTTGAATTATGTTTTAACCTAGATTAATATTTATAATTTTCGGTTCTATCTTTTGCGTAAATATTGTCTTGGCATTAACCAATAGGTTAAGTTGCATCGGAAGTCTAAAGGAACTATTTGTTAGCAAAACTGCTCATTTGTAAACTATTCATATGCAGTTTCAATCTTTACCCTATCAATTTAACAAGAAGACCCACCCTTGCTATAACCCATTATCAATTAGATTGGCTAACTGGGGAAATATAAAGATCATATGTCAAAATACCCAAATTATGCTAATTTTGAGAAACTGGAAACTTTTTATGTATATGATTACTCTATTTTGATACTTGAAACTTTATTTTGAATCATCATGTAAGAATGAATTTTCGTGCTGTTACATGGATATCCTAAAGAACGGATGTTACTTAACTCTAGTGATACTTAATATATGCTATTGTTTGACTTTACTAGTGCAGGGATACCAACATGCCTTATGTCATTTAAATTATCATTGCAGGAATATGAACAATATAGATGCATATGCTGTAATGTGTGTACGAATGTTTACATTGATAACAGTATATTTGGAATGTGTAGAGATTGTTATATGGGTAACAATTTGTTATGAACAATATAGATGCATGTGCTGTAATGTGCGTACGAGTGTTTACATTGCAGATTGTGTACAAGTAATTGCTTTGCAGAATACAGATTACAGAACCAAAATACGTAATGACAGAATCCCCAGAACAGTTGAGACTCCCGAGATTCCATCGTAGGGTGTTGACCCTGGTCCTATTGGGAGGGGTGGAGGTGCGGGCCCCGCCCATAGGATTGTCCTCCGATACACAGAGTCATGGGAGGACTGATGGATGCGCTCCCCTGAACGTGTGATGACGATTGGGATGCCTACAAGCATGTACGGTCGACATAATCGACGTGATATCCTTGAGTCTGTGAATGGATCGGTGGGCGGTGCCATGGAGTATTCACATGAAGACGGATGGGATGAGGTGGAAGAGATTAGGAAGGATAAGACAGTTTACAGAGAATAGTTTGGAGATTTGGTTGAGATGGAAGTAACAATTAAGAGTGCAGGATACATACTTATTCAAACGAAGAAAGTCAATCTTAAAAATCGGCCTTCTACAAATCACATAATCTCTAAAATACCAATCATTGATATGAGTAGATGGGACCCTAACTTAAGACAGAGATTTTTCCGAAAGGAGAGTACTATAACAACCCACACCCTAAGTTCCTACTTCCTAATATTTAACTAATAGTTAAATATAATATACAAACATAAAGAAAAAAAAACTAACTTTAAAGAATAATTAGAATAATTCATTAAACATTCAAAGCACCATGATTAAATATATTCAAACTAATACAAACCTTACCCTCTTACATTTGAATGACAGCTCTTTAATACAACCTTATCAACTTACATTTGAATTACATCTCATTAATACAAACCTTATCCTCTTACATTTGAATGACAGCTCTTTAATACAACCTTATCATCTATCATTCGAATGACATCTCTTTGAAAACATTCATTTCTACATTTATGGACATCTTATCTTGATGGAGTGTGGCGGTGGGGCAAATTGTTATTTAAACAAGAAGACATGAAGGAGGAGGGGTCTTTTTTTTTTCAGAGATGAAAGGGAGAAGGCTGTGGTGAGGAAATGGAGAAGGCTATTGTGATGAAATTGAGAAGGCTATTGTCGTGAAATTTGTGATGAAATTGAGAAGGTGGTGGTGGTGAAATTTATCAACTGTGGGAGGGAGACTTACTGTTCTCAGGATTCTGGGCACGGGGGCAAAGGAGGCGTCCTCTGGATTTGGGATTAAATCCTAAATTGGCTGGGAGAAACATTTTGGGTTCTGTAATCTGTCCAATAAGCTGGAGAGGAGGATCACGGTTCCAGCAGTTTTCAGCTTGAACAGCTCATCCAACAATCATCGATTAAACTCTGGTTTGCAGCTCACCGTTTCCAGGTATTTCTCTGAGCATCAGTTACTTATCATGTCTCAGCATCCGCTGGTTAGTGGGTTTGTGAACTTAGGAATATTTTGAAACCGTGAATCTGTCATTAGAGTTTAAGTTTAAATCCTCTTGCAAGTATTTTCTGCTTAAATATAAAGATCATATAAGTGTTTTATTGTAAATATAGAATAGAGACCTTACACTGTCCACCTTTCAAATGCTGTTACAGTTGTTGTCCATGGTCAAGCTACCACTCCCTCCAGCTGCCAAACTGTTATTCCCATTCACTGTTGCTGACATCTACTGAAATCACTCCTGCTGGACAAAACACCTCTATCATGTACATCCAACCACTGCATCTATATTTAGCCAAGATCCTGATTCAAGAATGTCCTAAAATAGTCTTTCCTTATAAAGTGGCTAGACAAGATCCTTCAAAGAACATGCAACTGCATTTGGTATAAGTTACTCTAATATGCAGAGGTTCACCACTGTAGTCAACTTCAAGGAGTTGACTTCTTTAATGTGTCAAGGATGCCTTTTGCCTTTTGTATGTCCAGGTTTCTTCCACAAACTGCCCTTCAAATTATTGGTTAAATAAAACACACAATGGTCAATTTACAACCTTTACTAGCATTGATAGTAAAAAGGTCAATGGACATAACCAATGCTGCTACAGACATCTACTAATAAAGACTTATGAACTAAGCACAAATCCATAGGTTCTCTGCCATCAAGTATCTACCATATAAATTGCAGACATATTGAGGTTCTGTCATTTACTTAGGTTATTGTCACTGTTAGGTTACCATTACAACAGTTATTTCCATCAAGCATATCTATCACAGTCCCAATCTGGCAATAGATCAGATTAGTGCTTCATTCAAACACTGCATGGAATGTTACACATATCAGGTTATCTCCAAGCCTCAAATCAAGGTCACGACTCACGAGTCTATTGCTATTCCAGGGTCAAAGTCAGACTGTCAACACTGTAGTAGTGCATAGATCACAGCTATGTTTGTAACTGTCAAAATCCTTGCTTGGGATTATTGTCATGTCAATTCTTATGCAGGCTGCTGGCATACATCAAGCAAGGACACTGTTCCAGGCACATCAGCCACTTTCTGTCCAACCAGGATTATTCACTACTGTAAACCAAACACCTGGTATCATTAAGTGATCTTCTCAAACCTTAAACAAACATATCAGCGAATATTCTCTCAACGTTTGTGTGTTAGAACAATTGCAATCTTCATCAATTCGTAATAGCTGCTTAGGTCTTTCACCTGTAAATGAATTTTCTGAAGCTACTCCAAATTCTGGACAGTCTGGAAGTGGGAAATATGGCCACAATGACTTCTGCTCGTACCCCTTGAAGTGACTTATCTACTCAGCCCTCTAGGAAATACTACAGCCCTGTAAAGAAATATCATGCCCATCATACCAAAAATAGGAATGATGCTCAGTCCATACACCAAAAATTTGGAGGTCTGCGTGGCCCTCTGAGGAAGTTTTGCCCACAGGGAATTCATCCTAGCTATGGGTGGAATTTCACTGTCAAAACTTGGCCTAGGCACAAAGGAATGCGGTTCTCTTCAGTTGGAGCTCAGCCTGCCCAAAGGAAACTCCTAATGGTGGTATTTTGTCCATATACTTCAAAATTTCAGCCCAGGTATCACGTTATATGCAGAACTTGTCCTTGGTAAAGATCCAGCTCCTCAACAAGCTAACCAACTTGGCTCATTGGATGGTAATGGAAATCCAGTCCTAGGAAGAAGATTTTGGCCTTAAGCAAGGTTATTTGGCTCCACTTGGTCTTGTCTTAAGTTTGTCACTTCAGTTTAAATGGGCTGTGTCAAAATTTCAAAACTGAAATTCTATTGCAGCAACTGGAATTTACTTTTCTAATTGTTAATTATTTTAACAATTTATCTGCTACGGTAAATATCAAATAAATCACACTACAACCTTCACAAATAAAACTACGAAAATAATAGCGGTGGAAACTGAGAAAATACTAGCACACACACACATACAAATGACACCATTATTTTTGGACAAATGTCCCCGGAAAAACCCAACTTGGTAAAACCGCTGCAACAGCTGAGGGTTTTATATTATTATACAGTACTGAAAATCTGAGTACAATTTGGATGCACAAACTAGCAATCCACTACAGGAGAAACTAACCACAAAATTAGTGAGACAAATTTTGTCTCACCCGACATTGATCCAGCTCCGAAATTGGCTCTGAATGGGCTCCATGAAACCCCCGTGTCAACCCTACACAGGCACTAGAACTCTCTGCCTGGAACTACAACTGATCAAGCCATCTACCCAATCCAACCTCTAAGAATGACTCGCCAGTCCCTTCCGTAAATCTTCTCGGCCTCCAACAATTGAAACGACCCTCAATCTGGGCAAATCAAACTCTGCCTCTGAAGCTTTTGTGTTGCCTCTACGCAACATCACTGAGGAAACTCAGCCCTCTTGTCGCTGACTCTCCAGATTTGGAAAAATATCCTCTGGACTCACTGTCCCAACCACTCATTGTCTCTACTTCAATCTCCAACTCTCCCTCAACTGTTGCTGTTCTCTGGAAAACGATCTGCTAAGGAAATCAAATTTTTGGTGTGTCTAGTGTGTTTTCTCCAAGTGCCCATCAACTTCCTCTTACAATCCACTATTGGAGCACCAACAACCAAGATTAAAACTTAATCAATGGCTAGGATCATCTTGGAGTCGATCCGTGTGAGTTTCTAGATGATCCACACCTTGACTTAATTAATTCTGATTAATTAACCATATTCCCTAAGTTTAGACTTAGTAAATATTGAAAATTGGTTAATAATCTAATTAAGCCATCTGTAGGTGGAATTTCCATAAACAATTTCGGGGTTTTGGAGATCTCATGTATTCTAGCCTGTCCACCAAATTCCATGGTTAGAACACTTCTGATGCTACTGAAACTAACGCTCCCTCTTAGCGAAAACTATGTTATCTCTAGTGCTGCACATTCTTCCACAACACCCTGTCTCTATATCACCTCCTGTCACGCTACTCAAGTCTGGCCACTGTAACTGCCTGCCACTACCCGCAACCCACCAACCACTGCGCAACTCTGATGCTACATCTGTGTTGCTGCTAACCCTGTTGTACTGCTGCCAACACTGCATCTTCACTGCAACTCCCTCTTATCTGTTGTTGTTGCAACTACAACTGAGAAGCATTCGAAATACTTAGTCAACTGTGTTTAATATGATGCATTTGTCACCTGAGTCTTTGACTACTAAAGCCTTTGCACCGTCTCTGAAAAATCTATGCTGCTACTGACTATGCACTGTGCTCGCCAACATCTAACTGCAATTGTCAATCTAGAATCTGACTAAATCTCCTGACATTGATCTATCTTGCCACTGAATATTGTGGGCTAGGGTTGCAGCAGAGCGCCTCCCCCCCTTTCAAATTGTTCCCGAAGCGCACTCTTAGTGAAAGCAAATCGGGAGCGCGCTCTCAAAATTCGCTCGCGTCGTGCTCTCGCAAAAAAAAAAAAATTGCTCATTGGATTTTTCACAAAAACCACCAAGGGTACTAAAATAGGTTCCTAAAAGGGAAATTGCAAGGTTAAGGGCAATGGTGGAGGCTTAGCACACTGTCACTACAGTTAAGGCTCCTTGCTTTTTACGAACTTTCACCAATGGTAGGAGTCCCAATGTTTTCGGAAGCCACCTATAAACTATATGTCAATGAATATGTGAGAAGTGATCCCTTAGATCCTTTCCCCGGGATGAGATGAAGAATGGAGCTTGCTTGCTCTTGAAACAAGGGACTTGACTTTCCAGGGAGAGGAGATGAGGATTAGCGAGTAAGGATTAAGAATATGGCTTGTAGAGGTGCTTCCCAATCCCTAAAATCCTATAAGAACTTTGATTCCCGAATAGTCCTTGATGAATAGTCTTTGACAACAAATGGGGCCACACAAGGCCAAGTGGACCCAACCCAAGTTCGGGGGATGGAATTTAGCAACCAATGACGTTCTTAACCCAGACAATGTGAGAGGAAAGGATCAAACAATAATTTGTACTCAAAGATGTAAAATTGATCCTTCCAGGTGCTAGCCTTGGGAAACTCGGGGCTTGGGATATCCCGAGATCCCACCGTCAGAATTTCTTCAAAATTTAAGGAGACTTGGGGGACTCACCAACGCAGTTGACTCTAGGAGATCGAAGTTTTCTTGTGGCCAATTTTCCAGGAAATTGATGCCCTAGGTGACCGAATGGGGCTAGACTCGGGAAAAATGGAAGAAAAGGTAAAAAAGAGGGTTAAATGATCACCCTATGGAGGACCAGTGCCTAATTTCACTTGGGGATATGGAGTCAAGGATAATTTTGAAGATGGAATGTGTTTCTTCGTTCAAGGAGGCTTCAAAGTCAACTTCATCCAATGTTAGAGTCTAGAGAATAAAAGTGACTTTAAAACATTTACACTTCTTGTAAAGGGTGAAGGCTTATCAAGACAACACGATCTCTAGGAAATTCATTCATCCAACATGGTCCATACACATAGATACGCTAAATAGACACGTCACACAATTCCACATTTAACACATGCAACAATTAGCCCTAATAATAGCAAAGTTCAAATGCATGTAGCAACAAGAAAAATAGCATCAAAATTTCACTTACACGTTAGAGAATGTATCCAACCAACATCACATTCACAATATAAGAAGCTCCAAGGTAGAAAGAACCCAAATCCATACATTAAAATTTATCCATCATCCAAAAATCTCCACCAAGGAAAAAAGGCGAAGTTCTCTAATGAGAGAGAGATCCCCCATCCAAGTGATGATACAAATGAATCCATCTAACTCCTATTTATACACCAATTAGAAGTTCGAATTACCTAATGGGCCTACATTAGCCCCTAAAAACCAAATAATGTGCAAGTAACCCTAACTTTTGTTGAAAAACCCACCAAACTAGGTCATACATGAAAAAATTAGCCTCTCAAGAGGTCAACTGATGTCGTAGGGCCTTCTAAGAGGCATGATGAGGTCCATGAGTGCCATAATTATGCATGGGACGCTTAAAAGCGTTGGACAAAGGTGTGGCCCCTTGTTCTCCAAACAATAAACTTGTGGTGCTCCCTGAGGATGTGGGGCCACACAACTGACCTCATGGGTCTCCAAATAAGTCGAAGATGCTTGTAGACCCTTTGTAAACGATTAGATGTTGGAATAAATGTTTTCATGTCATCGTACAAGCCTTATGACACTTGCCAAGTGTGTGGTGCACCTGTGGAGTCAGTTGGGCATGGTGTACCAAATGCATCTTCCTCGTCAAAAAGGTGGATCTCTAGCACTCTATGAACATCTGTGGGGATCCATGGAGTGTTGTCTACTACTGTGGAGGCCCATGGCTCTCGACACACACCCTACATGTGTCAATGTAGCCCTCCAAAGGATTAGGACCCTTTATAGTGAGACCAAACCCAAAATGAACACCATCTGCAATCCTGTATAAGATCCAATGCGTCCCCTAGCCCTCTAGCACAACAAGTCATTAGAGTAATCAGGTAAGAGAGCTTACAAACCATGGACAAAAAGTGGACACTTCATAATGGCCTACCCTTCCATAGTGGGCTTTGCCATGTGCTAATGTCTCCAAGCTCCAAAGGGGGTTAGCCAATTACCTTATTAGGTGGTTTCTACCTTTAGAGGAGATAATATGTCCAAGATCCATCCCTCAAATGGTGGTGGCATATGATCAAAATGTGAAATGGAGTAAAGAATTATAGGGGCAAACCTGGGCCACATATTGGGGCATAGCGGTAACTAGGAAGAGGGAAGCCCACACCTGGGTATGTAATGTGTAGGAGGGAGCAATCGTGGTACATGAGGTGCCCCGACCTTGATTTTTCCACCCTTCATTATATGCCTTTTGCTTTTTATGATTTTTTTTTATTAACTGCTCAAGGCTCAAAGGGCAAGAGCATGATATGTAAGATATAGCAGTGAATACCCCCTTTTTGGTAGGGCGGTTCATTGCCCTCCAAGGGTTGGGACAATCACGAATTCCTTGTGAAAAATCCTAAATCTGGATTCCTACTGCAACAAATCTGAATTACTTCTATTATTTTTCATAATTATTTCATTACATTGAAATACCGAAGCAATTACTGAAGTAGTCTACACAAATAATACTGCGGAATGAATCTAAGAGCTAAAACAAACTGAACAAAAATGCAATGAAAAACATCCACATTTACACAATTATTTTTGGACTAAGTCCCCGGAAAAACCCAACTCGGGAAAATCGGTGCAGCAGACTAAGGGTTTTATATTATTAAGCAACAGAATCTTGAGTACAACTAGGGTGCCAATATCCAGCTCACCCCTCAGAGAAATCTAGTCAACTGATGAAATTGTGAGATATACCTCACTCTGCAAGTCCCCAGCTGATCTAAACAGTGTTGGTGAAGCCCCTCTTTGCCTCTGCATGATTTCCTACACTGGAACTGCGTAAGCCTGCGTAGGCAAGCTTGAGGAACTTCGTCACCTCCCTCTGCAACTGATCAAGTTGATTTGAGACTGGATTTTGGCCCTCCTGGCTCAGAAACCCCAGCCTCTAGTTATCTTTGGACTGACTCTGGAAGGCACTGTGTCACTTCTGCATGATTCCCTGCAGGGATTGCATCACCCCTTCAGAAAACAGAATTGCCTCACTCTGCATCACTTCTGCCTCTCTCTGAAATGTACTCCTGGTCCTCTTGACCAGTTACTGCATCTATCCCTCTCTAGATCTAATCACTAAATCAAAATCACTTAGCAAACCCTGCCCTAGTGATTCAATTCTGACCAAAAGCTGTATCTCCTCACACAAACTAGAAAATGCCAAATACTCAATGTGCTCAATTGTGATTACCATAGGCCCCTCACCCTCCTTATAATCCTTTGTTGACCCTTCAACAACCAAGATTAAAACATAATCCAGGGCTAAGATTAACTTGGAGGTGATCCATGACTTTATCTAGAAGATTCACACTTAGTTTAATTAATACCCTTTAATAAATCAGTTTCCCTAAGTTTAGACTTAAGAAAACATTAAAAAACGAATAATTAATTTAATTAAACCATCTCTAAGTGGAATTTTCCAAAACCATTTCTCAGTTTTATGGAATACATGTGTCTTAGCCTATATACAAAGTTACAAGGCTAGAGCACATCCGATGCTACCATAAATCAACACTCTCTCTTAGAGAGGAAAGTGCTCTAGCAAAACAACTCAATGTGTTGCTCTTCTGACTTCTGGAACATCTACTGTTGTGCTATTGATGCTGCTCACCAATACTGCACAAAAATGTTGCATATGTACCGCTGCTGACTCTGCATATTGCTGCCAACTGCCATTGTACTGCAACTCCCTCTGAATTCTGCAACCATCCTACTGGACTGCATGAGCATTACTCTGCACTGCGCTGCACCACTCTGCACTGCGCTACTGCTGTTGTTGCTCAACTACTCCTGTTGCACTATTGCTAATTGCAACAGAAAAACATCCGAAATTGGACAAGTAAATCTGCAACTGAAAAATAATACTGACTGCTGCTAGCTTCTGCCCTAGCTCTCTGAAAATATTGCGTTGTTGTTGCTCTGCACTGCGTGAGCACTTCACTGCACTGCGCTTCACCAATGTGCACTGCGCTGTTGTTGCTCAGTTGTTGATGCTGCTCCTCCCTCTCTGTTTTGATCAGGTTCTAGTACTGTTGGCCACTGCACTGTCTTCTCATCTTCCGTTGCAACTGTCTATCCTGCTGCTGTCTTTAGGCTGCCATAGCTCACATGTGATCCAACAATTCAGAAATACTCAAGGATCTTGCCACTTGTAGATTTTGGGTCTACAACTCCAAGTCAGCCCATTTCTCTCCTTTCGGAATATGAGCTAACATAGCACAATCTCCTTCTGCCTCAATCTTGGCAGCTTCGGCTTGAGGATATTGCTTCTCCTCTTTATCCTTTTTCTTAAGAGGACATTTGTTGAGATTTTGTGTATTTGGGGTAGCATCAGTTGTGCTCTAGGTCCCAAATTTTGAGGAAGGACTAGAGTTCACCTGATCTACGAGACCCATAAATGGATTTGGGAAATTTCATCTGGTTTAGGAGATATTAAATTAATTAATTAATTTAATGTATTTCCTAAGTTAAAACTTTGGAAAATAAAATAATTAAAGTGAATTTAATTAAACATTTGATGAAATTGTCTTAAGTCACACGGATCAAGCTTTCTTTTAATCTTAGCCATTGATTAAAGATTTAATCTTGGTCGTTGATTTTTCAACAAGAAAAGTATAAAGGAAAGGCTTGGGGTCATTTGCAAGACACACAGAGCTAGAGCACTGAAGCTAACTGAGATTCTAGGGCAGGGTTGCTAAGAATTCTCAAGTGTTTCAGTTACAGAGAGGGGAATTTAGACCAAGGGGATGATCTGATCCCAGGGTCTAGAATACACAAGAAGCAGAGAAGAGATCAGGAAAGATAGCGTAGAGGAAGGCAGAAGCAGATAGCAGCAGCAGCGGCAGACGGCAGCAGCGAGGACAACGTGATTTTCAGGAAACCCTTCAGGGGTTACGCAAAGACTCTTAGGGGCAGTGTAGTGACTGCGTCACCCAATCTGGGGTAACGCAGTCCCTTCCAGTGACAGCACTGAGCATTTGGAGGCCTTTAGAGGCTGACGCAGTGTCTTTTAAGGGCAAATCTGGGGTTTCTAGGCCTAGATCTGGCTGAGTTCTATAAATCTCGTTTGAGGGTGTGGATCAGTCAGTATTGTTGGTCTTAGATCAGCTAGGTGCTGCGGATCTAGAGTTTTCTTTGTAGGGTTTTCCAGATCTGGAACCCAAAGTCGTGTATTTAGAAATATTCTTAATAATAGAGCCCTCCAATAGCCAGAGACCAGCTTTTCCACATTGGGTTTTTCCAGGAACAGTTTGTCCAAAAATAACTATGTCACTTTGTCTATGTGTGCATGTGCTTATTCTAGATCTGAATTGGTAGAGATCTGTTATGTGTTTTGCTTTTATGTTAACTTGAATTTATTCAGTTGATAACTTGTATAAGTAGGAGAAGCTTAATCGGATTAACAGAAATAATTTCTGCATAAGAATTAAGATTCAGAAATTTCTACATGGTATCAGAGCAATTGCAGATCTAGAAGGGTCATCAGCTGAAGCATCTGAAGGATCTAGTTGTAGAAAGCAGCTGAAAAGGCAGCAGAAAAGCAGATCTGAAGGGATAGCGCAATTTTCAGGAGCATAATCACGCAGAGGGAAGGGTGACGCTGTCCAGTGCTGTGTCCTAGCAAGCCCACGCAATTACTGCACAGAGGCAGCTTAGAAACAACGTTGATTGGGTCCGAAGCCAACCAGTGTGATTCAGATCTGAATCTGTCAGATCCAAAAAAGTTGCAGAAATTCAGAAGAGCTGGTAGGGTTAAACTTCTGAAGTTTTCAAAATTTTAGCCTTAGCACAAGTGACAAATTTTGGGAAGAGATTAGCTTCTTAAAGAGTTTCTTGCCAAAGGAAACTTGCAGTTTAGTCAAAGGATCAAAGAAGAAGTTGAATCATAGTTGATTTGGTAGATTTTCAAGGAGGGAAATCAAGTGTCAGAGGGAGCAGAGGGTTCCTAGTTCAAAAAGGACCCTAGATCCAAGATCTCTAGCATAGAGAAGAGGAGCTCCGACACAGTCTAAACAGATGACTCCTCATGGACTACGTGATAAGGATAGGCTAGAGGGCCTCTCAAACTTTTCAGTATGGAAAGCTACGATCCTAACTATCCTAGAGGCATATGGTCTAAGAGATCATGCAAAGCAGACCCTGGCCACGCCGACAGATGCGAATCTCCTAAGGAAGCATAGAGAAGCTCCTGGGCATGCCAAGCGGCTGATAATGTACAGTATCAAGGATCATATTGTGCCACACATAGCTGAGAAGAGGACAGCTAATGAGATGTGGAAGGCATTGAATTCCCTATATGAGGGAAAATCAGTCCAAAGAAAGATGTTGTTGGAGGCCCAAATGGGGTCATTCATGATGACGAGGGAGAAGACATCGACCATTTCCTCTTCAGATTGCAGTCAATCAGGGATCAGCTGACTGCAACGGGTGCAACCATAGATGATGCAGTGATAGTCAGGACTGCCCTCAATGCAGTCACGGATGAGTGGGAAACCTTTGTCCAAAGTATCTTGGGCAGAGCGGACCTCCCAGATTGGGACAGCTTGTGGTCGATCCTACGGCAAGAAGAACTACGAAGGTTCACTAAGAAGCAACATAGCCCTACGTTGAGCAAGGTTAAGAAGGAAGAGAAGGAAGATGCAGCCTTGGCATCGAAAAATCAGTCGAAGAAGGAGGGTCTTTCTAAGATCAAGTGCTTCCAATGTGGCGAAATGAGACATTTTGCCAGCCATTGTCCAGAAAAGAAGAAGCACAAGGAAGCATCTTCTTCCAAAGCAGTGGTAGTAGATGATCGGTCAGGAGATGATGTAGCCATGAGTGCTCATGAACAACGAAAGTGGGGCGACATGGATCTATAGAGGAGCTACAGAAGTAAGGCAGGATCCTTGAGCAGCTCATCTCTTGGATCACAAGCGAGCTACGACAGCGTTAAGACAATAGCGGGACAAGTGGAGCAGTGGGTGCATAGATCACAGATGAGGCATAAGCAGAGGCAGATTTGGAGGCTCGAAGGAGCAGCGCAGAGCATAGCAGCAGCAGCGCAAAGCATAGCAGCAGCAGCGCAGTGCATAGCTGCAACAGTGCAGAGAGCTTCAGAGGGACAGCATAGTGTAGCAGCAGCGTGATAGATTTCAACACAAAGAGTTGATGTGACTTCAGTAGTGTAGAGGGAGTCTGATTACGTAGGCAGAGTTGTAGCTGTGCATCGTTATTTAGATGCTAGTACAGATCTGTAGCCTATGGAGCTTCAGTGATGAGGATGCAGCCCATCTGACTTGTCTGTCAAAGATTGGGCAGGAGATTCAGTTGTTTCTCTCAACAACTAAAGTTGCAGTGCAGCAGATCAGCAGTGGCAGTGCTATGAGCAACACAGATGTAGCCTATTGAAAGAGAGTTGCAGTACAGTGGTTACAGTGGCAGTGGCAGAGTCATGGGCAGCAGTAGTGCAGAGTTGAGTGGTAAGAGGCCAAGCTTCAATAGCACAGAACCAGTGCCCAAAATCATGTAATGCATAAGTGTGATGTATTGCTAGAGCACACCCTTGATGCTAAGAGGGAGTGTTGAAATTGTGTATTTGGAGTAGCATCAATTGTGCTCTAGGTCCCAAATTTTAAGGAAGGACTATAGTTCACCTAATCTACAAGACCCAGAAATGGATTTGGGAAATTTCATCTGGTTTAGGAGACATTAAATTAATTAATTATTTTAATGTATTTCCTAAGTTAAAACTTAGGAAAATAAAATAATTAAAGTGAATTTAATTAAACATGTGATGAAATTGTCTTAAATCACGCGGATCAAGCTTTATTTTAATCTTAGCCATTGATTAAAGATTTAATCTTGGTTGTTGATATGTCAACGAGAAAATTATAAAGGAAAGGCTTGGGGTCATTTGTAAGACACACAGAGGTAGAGCATTGAAGCTAAGCTGAGATTCTAGGGCGGAGTTGCTAAGAATTATCAAGCGTTTCAGTTGCAGAGAGGGGAATTTAGACCAAGGGGATGATCTGATCCCGGGGTCTAGAATACACAAGAAGCAGAGAAGAGATCAAGAAAGACAACACATAGTTAGGTAGCAGCAGCAGAGGCTGACGCAGTGTCTTTCAGGGGCAGATATGGGGTTTCTAGACCTAGATTTGGCTGAGTTCTGTAAATCCCATTTGAGGGTGTGGATCAGTCAGTATTGTTGGTCTTAGATCAGCCAGGTGCTGCAGATCTACAGTTTTCTCTGTACAACTTTCCAGATCTGGAACCCAGAGTTGTGTATTCAGAAATATTCTTAATAATAGAGCCCTCCAGCAGCCAGAGACCAGTTTTCCCACATTGGGTTTTTCCGGGGAAAGTTTGTCCAGAAATAACTATGTCACTTTGTCTATGTGTGCATGTGCTTATTCTAGATCTGAATTGGTAGAGATCTGTTATGTGTTTTTCTTTGATGTTAACCTGAATTTATTCAGTTGATAACTTGTATAAGTAGGAGAAGCTTAACCGGATTAACAGAAATAATTTATGCATAAGAATTAAGATTCATAAATTTCTACAATATTGTGTGGCATAATGTCCCATTCTCCACACCTGAAGCACTTGATCTTATACAGATCTTTCTTCTTCTGCCTTTGTTGCCCCTTTGACGCAAGGGTTGTGTTTTTTCCTCCTTTACTTTCGAAACGCTACTGCCATCCTCAATATGGATTTTGAGGAGATCTCTCCTCATCTCTTCTTGCTGCAAGGCTGCCCACATCACCTCCCATACTGGGAGTCTTTCTCTGCCCAAAATGCTTCAGACAAAGACCTGATAATCTTCTGAAACAGAGTTCAGAGTGAGCCTTACCAGCTCTGAGTCTCTACGAGCTGATCCCACTGCTAATAGTTAGTCTCGGTTTTCCTGAATTCGAGACAGAAAAGAGTCAAAACGATCTCCCTTCTTCATTCTGGTATTACGCATTTTCTCTTCCAGGTACATCTTCCGCTGCTCGGAAGATCCTTGGTATAACTTTTCCAGCCCTACCCACATTTCTCTAGCAATGCCCTTTGCTGCTATGTGAGGTACGATGTGATCCTTCACACCATCTAGGATCAATCGCTTAGCTCTTGCCATATTCTTCTTGAATTCTCTCAGATGTGTTGCATCTAAAGGTTCTGCAACTGTGCTTTCAATGAGGGCCTTTAGATCATGCTCATCAAGGAGAAACTCAATCCTTGATTTCCAGAATCCAAATAACATAGTTGGAGGCACCCTCCAATCTATCTTGGTCACGCAATCCATTGTTGGCCATCTCCTCAACTGTCGATTTCTTTCTCTAACCCTCTACTCAACTAGACTTACGCACTCCTTGTGGAGTAAGTCACTGCTTCTGCTGCTACACGGGAGAAACTGAGCTTCTTTGAGTAAGAAACTCTCTGAGGTCAGGAAATCCCCAAACTGTGTTTTTCAGAAATTTTCTGAAGATTATGTACCAGCTCTTACTGCTGTGCAGCAACTGTGTCCTTTACCTATGTTGGTCTGCTATGCTACCTCTTCTGCAACAGAAAAATCTTACCCCTCTGTCAACTATCTCAGAGGGAGCCTTTTCTGCGTTAGATTGCCTTCTGGGCCTGGACAGCATAATCTCTGGGAGGGTCTGTTGCTGCTTACGCAGATCCCAGTCTCTCCTGTGTTGATCTGCTGGTTCACCCTTGTTTCTCCTGCACTTCAGCTTGAATACACTCTAATACCATGTGAAAAATCCTAAAACTGGATTCCTACTGCAACAAATTTGAATTACTTCTCCTATTATTTTTCATAATTATTTCATTACATTGAAATACCAAAGTAGGAATTGAAGCAGTCTACACAAATAATATTTCGGAATGAATCTAAGTGCTAAAACAAAGTGAACAAAAATACAATGAAAAACACCCACATTTGACACAATTATTTTTGGACTAAGTCCCCAGAAAAACCCAACTCGAGAAAACCAGTGCAACAGATCTGAGGGTTTTATATTATTAAGCAGCAGAATCTTGAGTAAAACTAGGGTGCCAATATCTGACTCACCCTTCAGAGAAATATAGACAATTGATGAAATTGTGAGATATACCTCACTTTGCAAGTCCCCAGTTGATCTAAACAACGCTGGTGAAGCCCCTCTCTACCTCTGCGTGATTGCCTACGCTAGAACTGTGTAAGCTTGCATGGACAAGCTTGAGGAATTGTGTCACCTCTCTCTAGAACCAATCAAGCTGATTTGAGACTGGATTTTGGCCCTCCTGGCTCAGAAACCCCAACCTCTAGTTATCTCCAGACTGAATCTAGAAGGCACTGCATCACTTATGTGTGATTCCCTGCAGGGACTGCGTCACCCCTTCAAAAAACTGCGTTGCCTCTCTCTGCGTCACTTCTGTGTGAAAATTCTACTGCAGTGTATTGGTTTATTTCTTCCTACTTGATTTAATTAATACAAATTATTTTCAGAAATTAGATTCAGAAAATATCGAAAATAAACACAACTACAGCCTACACATGCAGATCATTTATTGAATAATACACTCATGCAACAAAGTGACACATGTATTTTTGGACATAAGTCCTCGAAAAAACCCAAAGCGGGAAAACTAAGTGCAGCAAATATGAGGGTTTATTATTAAGTGGTTATGAGTACAGTAAATCTGGGTTCCAGATCTAGAAAACCCGACAAATAATAAAATATATCAAATCTGCAGCTAACCTGAAGATCTACTGCCAAATATCTCACTGGTCCACACTCTCAAATGGGAGTTATACCCTAGAAACCATCAGCGTTGCCCCTGAAGCCCAAACGTCAACCCTGCTAGCCACAAATGCCACTGCGTTGCACCAGAAGGGACTGTGTAACCCCTGGAAGGGTCCCACAGCCTAACACTGGCCCTAAAAGACCCTCTATGTGATTTCTGAAGCCTCCCAGTGCTTCTGCGTTGTCCTGCGTAGAACCTGTGTAGTTGTTGCTCTGCTTCTCTGCGTTGTCCTTATTGTTGTTCCTCTACCTCTTACTGACTCTTGGCTCTTGGAATCAGATCATTTCCTCAGCCAATACTACCCCTCACTGCAAGAAATTCCTCCAGAAATTCTTAGCAAACCCGCCCTAGAATTCCAGATCTATTCCTCAGTTCTACCAAAATTTTGTGTCTTCAACTGACCCTCAAGCCTCTCTTATACTTTTTCGTTGAACCCTTCAACGGCCGAGATTAAATCATCCATCAACGGTTGAGATTAAAAGACTGCTTGATCCATGTGACTTAAGACAATTTCATCACGTGTTAATTAATTCACTTTAATTATTTTATTTTCCTAAGTTAGACTTTGGAAATCCATTAAAAATAATTAATTATTTGAATAACTTGAACACCAATTGAAATTTCTCAAATCCATTTCTGGGTCTTGTAGATCAAGTGTACTCCAGTCCCTCCACAAAATTTGGGAGCTAGAGCACAACTGATGCTACTCCAAATACACAAAATCTCAACACTCCCTCTTAGCATCAGAAGTGTGCTTTAGCAATACATCTCAACATGTATCACAAGATCTTGAGTACTGGATCTGTGTTGTTGATGCTAGGCATGCTGCCCTCCATCTACTGCACTACTGCTCTCTGTACTACTGCCCATGCCACTACCACTGACACTGCCACATCTATAATGTAGTTCCCTCTAAATTGATGCATCATGCTACCCATAGCACTGCCACTGCTAACTTTTGCACTGCAACTCAGTTGCTGAGAAGTAACTGAAAGATTCTGCCCAACTGTTTGACAGACAAGTCAACTTGCCCTCCACCACTGAAGCTCCCTGGATGTTAAATCACGTTGTCCCCCTAGAGACACTGTCATCCTGCAACACTGCACTGCATGAGCCCAACTTCTCTGCGTCGTTGAAGTCCCATCAGCCTCTCTACGCTGCTGCCTCCACGCTACCACTGCCTCTACATTACGCTGCTCCCTCTTCAGCTCTACAGCTCCCTCTTGCTTCTTCAACGTGGTTATTTGCAACCATCTCCCGACTCATCCCGCTACTATCTTAAGGCTCCCGTAGCTCGTATGTGATCCAAGGGTAGGGTTGACTCAAGGATCCTGCCAATATCTGTAGCTCTCTACAAATCCATGTCACCCCACCTCTTCTCTCGAGGTGCATGAGCACTTATGGCTACAACATCATGACAGCCATCGTCATTTGCTGTTGCAGCCTTGGAATCAAAATCTCCTTTGTCCTTCTTCTTAGGACAACTACTGGTGAAATGACCAAGATCACCATAGTTAAAGCACTGGACCTTGGAGAGGTCCTTCTTCTTCTTCCCTTGCTTCTTTTCCCTTGATGCAAGGGTTGCATGCTCCTCCTCTTCTTTCTTCACTCTGACTAATCCGCTTCCTCCACTAATAGACTGCTTCTTGGTGATCCTCTTGATCTCCTCTTGGCGAAAAATAGCCCACATATCTGCCCATGATGGTAACACTGCCCTTCCCAGAATGCTCTGGACAAACGTTTCCCATTCTTCAAAGACAACATTCAGGGTCGTCCTCACTAGGAGCCCTCCATCTAGATTAGCACCCATGCCAATCAGCTGGTCTTGGAAAGCTTGAAGTCTGAAGAGGAATGGATCTATCTCTTCACCCTTCATCATTTGGAACATCTGCATCTGATTCTCAAGAAGCCTTCTTCTTTGCACAACGCCTCCTTGGTACATTGTCTCCAAGGCTGACCACATGTCATTTGCTGTATTCTTACCAGTAATATGAGGAATCACGTAATCCTTGACTCCGTCGATGATCAAACGCTTAGTCCGCGCTTGATTTTCTTCATACTTCTTGAGTGGATCAGGATCAGTTGGTACATCAAGAGTTTTCTCTACATGATCTTTGAGACCATACTCATCCAGAACTGAGAGGTTTCTTGCCTTCCAGATAACATAGTTGGACATGCCATCCAATCTATCTTGATCCCTCAGTCCATATCGAGCCATCTTTGGTCAGATCTGAAAGAAACAGTACTTCTCCCTCTGGATCTAGGTTTCTTAGTGACTAGAAACCCTCTAGTAGCTGCTTCTGCTGAAAACTGACTTCCCTCCTAGAAATCTTCCACCAAAACTCAAACGGACAGTACTCTCTGATCCTCCTAATCAAATCTCAAATCTATTTGACTCAGATCTGCTAAGTAACTGTCTTCCTCCCGCCTTGGTTGCCTTCGCTAGGCACAATTCTGCACCTGCAGAATCTCTACCCCACCAGCATTGTTGAAGATCTGAAGCAATACTTCCGGATCTTTGCAAAATTCTTCTGCAACAAGAGAAGTGAATGGACAGCGTCTTCTTGACTGGCCCAGCACAGTCCCAGCGCTGCTTGAAGTGGACCGCGTAACCACAGACTAGGTGATGCAGTCCTTACGCTTCCCTAGGAAGGGTCTACGTAAGCCTAAAGGCCTTCTGCAGCTTCAGTGCTGTCTCCTGGATCTGCTTTCCCTTGCTGTCAAGATGCCCTTTCCGGATCTGCTGCTTCTTCTGCCACCCTGAAGAAAAAAAATATTTCTTCAGCTGATTGCTGGAGATTCAACTTGATCTGCTATTGCTCCGATACCATTTGAAAATTCTACTACAGTGTATTGGTTTATTTTCTCCTACTTGATTTAATTAATACAAGTTATTTTCATAAATTAAATTCAGAAAATATCGAAAATAAACACATCTACAACCTACACATGCAGATCATTTACTGAATAATACACTCATGCAACAAAGTGGCACATGGATTTTTGGACATAAGTCCCTGGAAAAACCCAAAGCGGGAAAATCGGTGCAACAGATATGAGGGTTTATTATTAAGCAGTTCTAAGTACAATAAATCTGGGTTCCAGATCTGGAAAACCCAACGGAGAATAAAAGATATCAAATCTGCAGCTAACCTGAAGATCTAGTGCCAAATATCTGACTGATCCACACCCTCAAATGGGATTTACAGGACTCGGCCCAGATCTGACCATAGAAACCCTCAGTGTTGCCCCTGAAGCCCCAGTGTCAACCCTGCTAGCCACAAATGCCATTGCGTTGCACCAGAAGGGACTACGTAACCCCTGGAAGGGTCCCACAACCTAACGGTGGCCCTAAAAGACCCTCTGCGTGATTTTTGAAGCCTCCCAGTGCCTCTGCCTTGTCCTGCATAGCTCCTGCGTAGCGGCTGTGCAACACCTGCATAGTTGTTGCTCTGTTTCTCTGCGCTATCCTTGTTGCTGCTCCTTTGCCTCTTACTCACTCTTGGCTCTTGGAATCAGATCAATCCCTCAGCCAATACTACCCCTCACTGCAGGAAATTCCTCCAGAAATTTGTAGCAAACCCGCCCTAAAATTTCAGATCTATTCCTCAGTTCTACCAAAATTTTGTGTCTTCAACTAACCCTCAAGCCTTTCTCTTATACTTTTTTGTTGAACCCTTCAACGGTCGAGATTAAATCATCCATCAACGACTGAGATTAAAACACTGCTTGATCCATGTGACTTAAGACAATTTCAACACGTGTTAATTAATTCACTTTAATTATTTTATTTTCCTAAGTTAGACTTAGGAAATCTATTAAAAATAATTAATTATTTGAATAACTTGAACAGCAACTGAAATTTCTCAAATCCATTTCTGGGTCTTGTAGATCAAGTGTACTCTAGTCCCTCCACAAAATTTGGGAGCTAGAGCACAACTGATGCTACCCCAAATACACAAAATCTTAACATTTTGCCTCTCTCTGAAATGTACTCCTGGTCCTCCTGACCAGTTACTGCATTTTCCCCTCTCTAGATCTGATCATTGAATCAAAATCACTTAGCAAACCTTGCCTCCTTGCCTTAGTGATTCGATTCTGACCAAAAGTTGTGTCTCCTCACACAAACTCGAAAATGCCAAATGCTCAATGTGCTCAATTGTGATTTCCATAGGCCCCTCAGGCCCCTCACGCTCGTTATAATCCTTCGTTGAGCCTTCAACGCCCAAGATTAAAACATAACCAAGGGCTAAGATTAACTTGGAGGTGATCCATGACTTTATCTAGAAGATTCACACTTAGTTTAATTAATACCCTCTTATTACTCAGTTTCCCTAAGTTTAGACTTAGGAAAACATTGAAAAAGGATTAATTAATTTAATTAAACCATCTCTAAGTGGAATTTTCCAAAACCATTTCTGGGTTTTATGGAATACATGTGCCTTAGCCTATATACAAAGTTACAGAGCACATCCGATGCTACAATAAATCAACATTTATGAATGATAAAGGAGGCTCATATAAGGCCTGTGGAACCAGGGTGATGGCCATGTGAATGGGGTAGACCTCATGTATTGACTTTTGCCCACGTGCTAGATATATTTTGTCCTAGCCATCCTTTACATTTTGTGGTACATTTTCCTGTTGAATGTGGCCATTTATGCTTTTTTTTTACTTTTTTAGTTGCTTCAACCCAGGGTTGCGGGGAAGCTTCAACCCCCCCTCGTTCCCATTTCCGAAACGTGCTCTGTGCGGGAGCGCTTTGGAAACGCGCTCCCGAAAACGCTTCCTGAGGGGAGCGTTTTCGAGAGCGCGTTTTCGAACCTGTTAAAACGCTCCCTGCCTTTTCGAGAGCGTTTCAGGAAGTGCTCGGGAGCGAACGCTCCCTAAGCACTTCCGGCGGGAGCGTTTTTTAAACGCCGGAAGCGATCGAGGAGCGTTCGCTCCCGAACGCTCCTCGGAACAAAAAACGCTTCCCGCTGCACGCAAATTTTTTTAAGTGAAAAAACGAATTGTTTATAAGGGGGGGGGGGGGGGGTTTCATTTTGGTTTTTATCGTTTGTTGAGTATTGAGAGAGAGAGCAAGGAGCAAGGCAACAAAAGGATTGCAAGAAAGAGGTAGGCCTTCTAATCCAATTTTGTATTTTCTAGGATGAATTTGTAGGTTGTTAAATTGTTTAAAAATGAAAACTTGAACTTTTCTTGAATGTTGCATTTTATTGGATTTGCAACTTAAAAAATGAATTGTTTTTTTCCTATGTTGCATTTCCTATTCCCATTTGGCATTTTTCCATTTGTTTTGCAGGCTAGAAACTTGAAACTTGAAACTTGTTTCCATCATGGCTATATGGCTAGGGATTTTCCTCATGTTGGTTCCTTTCTTTGTGATAATGGTGTTGGAGAGTGCTAGAAGAAAGAGGCAAATCAGAGAAGAGGAGGATGAAGAGGAGGGTTATGGTGGATTTGAAGAAAATCCTGAAGAGGAGGAGGATTATGCTGAGGAGGAAGTGGGGAGTGGAGAACCCGAGGACACAGATTCCCCAACTAAACGAGACCAAACTCAGACACCTTTGTGGAAATATGTTCAGAAAATGGAAGGAGGAAAAGGTGGTGGAACCACTAAATTTATTTGCCCCCATTGCAATAAACAATACCATGGTTCATACACCCGTGCGAGAAGGCACCTTTGTGGGATAATGCCAGGGGATGGAACTAAAAATATTGGAATCAAAATTTGTACTAATGTGCCAGCAACACAAAGAGAGAAATATAGGAAGGAAGAGGAGGCTGCCCTACAGAGATCATCTAAAAGATCTAGGGGTTTCATTGATTCAGGCCCAACACGTCATGGACAAACAAGTTGAACTTCCACCCATGCTAGTGGTTTTGGAGGCAGTGGCACTGGATTAAGGTGTAGAACCATATCCGATTTCCTGGATGAAGGGTGTAGGAATGATGTAAATTCAAAAGTTTACCTATTTCTATATGCATGTGGGGTGCCATTCAATGTTCTTCGCTCACTTTATTGGCATGAAATGGTTTCTGCCATTAATGATGCCCCCAAAGGATACAAAAGCCTTGGGTATGACAAGGCCAGAACCGTGGGTCTTGATCATGAAAAAGCTAAAATAAACCATTCTTTGGCTAGAATGACAAGTTCGTGGAATGAGCATGGGTTGTCCATTGTCTCTGATGGATGGACCAATGTAAAAGGAAAACCATTGATAAGTGTTTTGGCTGTGTCGATTAGTGGTGCAATCTTCCTGGCAGCATATGATTATTCAGACAAATTCAAAACCGGCATTAACATTGCAGAACCATTACTTGATATAATTGAAAAGACTGGGCCATACAATGTCATACAGGTCATCACTGATAATGCTGCTAACTGTAAGGCAGCAGGAGCAAATATTGAGGATAAATACCCCAACATTTTTTGGTCTGGGTGTTTGGTTCACACAATGAACCTTTTGATGCATGATATCATCAAAAACAAACAACCTCAATTCAAATGGCTTGGTGATTTGTACAAAAGAGGTAAAAAAATGATAAAATTTATTACAAATCATAGCAATACCCATGGGCTTTTCCGTACTCACTCCAAATTGGAGTTGTTGAAGATAGCAAAAACTAGATTTGCTAGCTATTACCTCACCTTCAAGCGTCTTTTGAAGGTAAGAGAGTCATTGGCTGCAATGGTATCAAGCCCACACTGGCAGCTATTAAAGGACAGGGCAGCAACAATAGTTGGCATGCAAGGTTTTGAACATGTGGAGGAGACCGCCCTTGACCCTTTGTTTTGGGCACGTGTGGGGGAAATTTTGAATTTTACCAAGCCCATTTATAACATGATTCGGTTTGCAGATACTGATAAACCAGTGATTGGAGAGGTTTATGAGCAGATGGATAGCATGTTGGGGAAAATAAAAGATATTGTTAAGGATAGTGATCCCAACTTGTATGCTATGATTCATGACTGTGTGTGTGCACGATGGAATAAACTCAATGTTCCACTACATGCTTTGGCATATATCCTTACGCCAAAATATTACTCTCCATCTTGGTTGGGCCAACCTGCACCTGGAGGTGGGGTTAGGGTGAAACCTCACACAGATCCAGAGGTACAAGAAGGGTACATGAAGGCATTGGACAAATTGGTACCTGACAGAGAAGAGTGTGCTAGATTGCGCCTTGAATTAGGCAAATACTTCAGTTGCACTGCTAACTTTGGTTCTTTCCATGCAATGGAAGACAGGGACAGATTTGATGCTCTCACATGGTGGGAAGCATATGGCGGCATGGGACTTTTGCCAAAGTTGGCTAAAAAGTTCTCTCACAGGTTGTGAACACTTCTTCTGCAGAGAGGTGTTGGAGCACCTACAGCTTTATACACAATGTGAGAAGAAACAGGCTGAATGAAAACCGAGCTAAAAGCTTGGTTTATGTGCATTATAACTTGAGGTTGTTGAGCCATTACTGTGATCAGGCAAATGAGTATCAATCATACAGAGTCTAGGACAACAACCCAGAGGATGATAATTTGGAGGACGGCACGTTACATCTGGAAGAATTGGAAGCAGAACTTTATAGGGATGATGATGAAGCATCAGCAGCACCGCCACACACAGGGCCAGTCCCACCATCTACTGGTAGCAGTGCGGGTGCCAGTGCCACTCCTCGATATCACACTATTGTTCCTTTGCAGATCCAGCCTCCACCTTCTAGTCGTGGTCGTGGTACTCCTGAGAGTACTAGAAGACCAACATTTCCTCGTGGCTCACAAAAATTAGACATTTCTCGTGGGCGTGGCAAGGGGCCAGCGAGATAAAATATATTTGTTGTTTACTATTTTCTATTTGTTGTTGACAGTTGAACAGTTGAAACTTGACTCTTTCTAATTTCATATATTTAATGACAATTTAAGTTTGAAGTTTGAATTTGAAAGGTGAAACTTTGAAGTTGGAATTTATAAGTTTACTGTTTACAAGTCATTATGAATTATGAATATGATGCTTCATGAAAGTTATATGGTGATAAATGAATCAATGATGATAAATATGTAATGAATTTTGAAATCAATGAATCAATGATGATAAATATTATATATCAATGATGATAAATATTTATATACGAATTTGCAGCTTCTTGAAATCTTGATTGATGATTTGTGAGACTCAAGAGCCAATATGTTGTATGTTTCCAACTTGTGGGCGAGGTTGATGAAGATTATAACTTCTAGATGATTGATGTTATATGATTCAATCTATGTTTTTTATGTTTTTAATGTCTAATTCATCATTCTACATGTTTTTGTTGACATGTGTACGTCAAAATATATAAAATATATATATATATGTATAAACGCTCCCGAAAACGCTTGGACAGAAGCTTCTAAAAATGGCGCTCATGGCTCCCAAGTAACCTTGCTTCAACCTCAGGCGTTGTTGTTGGCCTAACCCAAGGTGGGGGCATGGAAAGGGAGAGCTAACCCTATGTAGACCTAGTGAGGGAATGTGGACCGTGGGAGAGATGATGAATGGGGTTATAGTGGTGAAAAAGAGGTGATGTAGGTGGATATGGGAGCAGGACCACACAACCAAAGTCGGGGTTTCCCAAGGAGTACCACCCTAAAACCAAATGGTCAGTAAAATAGATCACACTAGACTAAAATGCAAGGGTAACATCCAAAAGAGGTCAAGGGGACATAAGCACAAACTAAGTCCACTCTTTCCGTCAAATCCCCCCATCAATCCATGTCCAAAAGTGTCCATGATAAGTAAACCCAATACTCAATTACCAAATGACAAGACATCCCTTTAGGTTCGGGAAGCCCACCTTCATACATATGATCAATACAAATGGGTGAGGGACCACATGGTTGGCTCAAGTGGCAGAGAAGTGGCACAATGAGCTAACTGAGGGCTGCAAGGGGTTGATGGTGCCTGGCTGAGCTCCATCGTGGAGAAAAATTTCTCCTAGGGATATCACCCATGAAGTGGTGGGTAACATCTGGCTCCAAATGGAACTTGACCTCTCGAAGAAGTGAGCGAAGCAACTCGAACGGGAGGTCATGAGAACTCCAACAATCCCTTAGTCACCGTAGACCTATCACCTGCACATATCAAAGACTAAGCTCATGGGGCAACATGTTTTTCACAGTGTCTAATGATCACCCATGCTCGATGTCAGCCCATAAAATCTACCATAAGAAATATCATATGACATTATTTATAATGTGAAAAATCAGCATGCAATGCATCCTACCCTAACATGCATATGATACAAGGTCAAGGATCAGATTGAGGCCTTAGTTCGTCATTGAGTTTAGCAATGTAATAGTAGTCATCCCAAAATTTCCCATGAATTTTGACGAGTATCAAGTCTTTGTCTACTAGAACCAGGTCTCCTACCTTGTATTCTTTTTTAGGCTTCCACCTTTTACTTGGTTTATGATTTTACCTTTTCAAGATGCGAACCCCTTGTGAAGGGAGAATAGGAGATGGTTTTTCAATGTCATGTGCTTCATAGTATCGTCCAAGCTTAATCACATGAGACAAATAGGTGGGTTCCCTATAAAGGATAAACGAGGTTCCAGAAGATTGTGGGATGGTAGCATATGATAGATCCATTTGAAGATTACCTCCCACTGTGGCACCCTATTTCCTAGACAACAACATCCCCCAAACATCAGGAATATCAATGACCACCACATCCATGAGGAGAGCTATGTCGGGGTTCCTAGCAAAAAACGCCTCAAGGTCTTTGATGATACCTTCCTCCTTCACACGCTTGGATTTGAAACCACACGCCTTCTTATATGGCCGAGTAATGCTAAGACCTAATTGCTTCATGATAGTTAGGGGCATGATATTTGTGGAAGCTCCAAAGTCAAGCATACAATTATGCAAATAAAGGTCATTAACAACCAAAGTGAGCATAAAAGGTTCACGTCTGGGGTTGCGATTGAGAATATGAATGTTTTGTAACTCCCCAGGTATTTCTTCCTCTTCAAAACCCAAAGACTTTCTAATTTGCTATTATTTTTCAGGAAGTTTGGCAATCTCCTTTAGAGGAACAAACACGGTCATCTTTCCAATAGCAACATCCATGTCAATATTCAGTGCTACTTGCTTGCCCTTCTCTTTTTTCTTTGTATTTCCGCCCTTTTGGGATCCCTTCTTAGGCCCAACCTTAGCTTGAGAGTCCTTTTTAGGAGGATCCTTTGAGGATGCTTTATATTTGGGAGAGTCTTTAGAAGGGATGGTTTTAGGAGGGTCCTGCTTGGGAAGAGGATCATCTTTGTTAGAGTCATTAAAGGTTGTGGGGACCTTATTGTTGTTTCTTTGTGAGTATTGCACCCCTTTGAATCTTCCATTCCCTTCATCAGCATTAAGAACAGGTTCCTTTTTCTCATCTTTGATCTTGAGCTCATTAATGGGAGGATGAGTGTATGAACACCCAAAAAAAATGTTAAATACATCGGACTCAACGAGATTGGATGGTTCATTTGTTTCATCATCTTCACTCACGTCACTCTTACTTTTCCTATCTTAAGAGGATGAGTCTTGTTCAACTGCTTTGGTAGGAGCCAAAGTGTTAGGGACTTGGGATGAGTTTGGCCTATCTTCTTCATATTTCCTTTTAGGAAAAGGCTTCCCTTTCAGAATGTAGCTTGATTTTTGGGCCCTTTCCACTGCGGTGATTTTGTTCATGACAACCCTATCCCGCTCATGGGCTTCTTCACTCATTCTTTCCATTTTCTTGAGGATGGGAAGAAGGGTTTCTTCATGTTGATTTTCAACTTTTCTTTCTTGAGTTCGGTTTGGGGTAGAACCTCTTCTTCATTTGGGGAAAATTTCTCATCATCAGAAGAATTGTCTTCCTCGACCTGTAACATATTGATGGATGTCTACTTCATGGCTTGATCAAGGTCAAATATGGTGTTTTGGGCTTGGAAGAGTATATCAGGCTCCTTGTTTCTACTATCCTGTGAAAGCTCTTAGGTATACAACCAAGGTTATTTCCTTAGGAGGGGCTAAGTTGTAGGGAAAGGCACGGATAATAGTGTTGAATCTCTGATTGAATTCAACAACAGACTCGTTGTCCTTCTTTTCGGTGGATAAGAGGCCTTTGTATAGTTGAACTACATCCCTTTTGTAATACCATTCCCTCTCAAATAATTGGACAAATCCTTCCCATGAAGAAATAGATGATTTTGGAAGGGAGAGATACCACCCCCAGGCTTTTCTTAGCAGGGTTGTGGCGAAGATAATCATGCGGTTAAATTAATTATAAGGTTCTCCACACATTAGACCCTCAAATATTAATAAGTGATCCTAGGGATCTTCTTCTCCACTAAATATGGGCATGTTAGGATTCTTAGGTAAAGGGGTGAACAAAGCCCCAATCATGTTTGAAAGGTTGAGAGGCATGAAGATTTTATGCTTTTGTTTCAACCTGTTAATACTTTCATCAAAGAATGGAGTATGGGGTTCATGACCTTTTCTTTGATGATAGATCATGATCTCAAAGCCTTCCATCTCGAGATGGGGATTGTGCAATCGTCAGAGGAATATTAACTAGTGTCGTCAATGAATCAATTCCTCAATGATTCAATAGGGAGGTAGACTTGCTTCCTCCCTGGAAACGGCACCAAAATTATTAGCACTCAAACCAGCAGGGGTCCAAAAAGAGGTCCCTAAAAGGGAAACTGCTAGGTTAAGGGAAACGATGGAGGCTTAGCCTAGTGTCACCACAACTAAGGCTCCCTACTCCTTACAGACTTTCACCGATGGGAGGAGTCTCGATGTTTTGCAAAGCCACCTATAAAGTATATCTCAATGAATATGTGATAAGTGACCCCTTAAACCCTCTCCCCAGGATGAGATGAAGACTGGAGCTTGCTTTTTCTTTAATCAAGGGACTTGACTTTCCAAGGAGAGGAGATGACGATTAGAGGGTAAGGATGAATAATATGGCTTGTAGAGGTGCTTCCCGATCCCTAAAATCCTATAAGAACTTGGATTCCTGAATAGTCCTTGACGAATAGACTTTGACAACAAATGGAACCACACGAGGCCAAGTGGACCCAACCTAGGTTCAGGGATGGAATTTAGCAACCAATGATGTTCCTAACCTGGACAAGCTGAGAGGAAAGGATAAAACGAGAATTTTTACTCAAAGATGTCAAATTGATCCTTCCAGGTGCTAGCCTTGGGAAACTCGGGGAAAAACTTGATCTTAGAGCTAAGGCTTGGGATATCCCGAGATCCCACTATCGAAATTTCTTCAAATTTTGAGGAGACTTGTGGGACTCACCAGTTCAGTTGACCCTAGGAGATCGAAATTTTCCGTGAAATTGATGCCCTAGGTGACCTAATGGGGCTAGACCTGGGAAAAATAGAAGAAAGGTAAAAAAAGGGTTAAAATGATCACCTGTGGAGGACCAGTGCCTAATTTCACTTGGGGATATGGAGTCAAAGATAATTGTGAAGATGGAATGTGTTTCTTCAATCAAGGAGGCTTCAAAGTCAACTTCGCCCAATGTTATAAGATAGAGAAGAGTGACTTTAAAACATTTATACTTCTTGCAAATGGTGAAAGCTTATCAAGATATCAGGATTTCTACGAAATTTTATTCATCCAACATGGCCCATACACATAGATACACTAAACAGACACATAATTCCACATTTAACACATGCAACAATTAGCCCTAATAATATCGAAGTTCAAATGTATGCAACAACAAGAAAAATAACATCAAATTTGCACTTACACGATAGAGAATATATCCAACCAAAATCACATTCGCAATATAAGAAGTTCCAAGATATAAAGAACCCAAATCCATACATCAAAATTCATCCATCATCCAAAAATCTCCACCAAAGAAAAATGCGAAGTTCTCTAATGAGAGAGAGATCCCCCATCCAAGTGATGATACAAATGAATCCATCTAACTCCTATTTATACACCAATTAGGAGTTCGAATTACCTAATGGGGCTAAATTAGCCCCTAAAAACCAAATAATGTGCAAGTAACCCTAACTTTTGGTCACAAGCCCATCAAACTAGCTCACACATGAAAAAATTAGCCTCTCAAGAGGTCAACTGATGTCGTAGGGCCTTCTAAGAGGCATGACAAGGTCCATGAGTGCCATAATGATGCATGGGACCCTCAAAAGTGTTGGACTGTGAAAATTTCTGAATACAAAATTACAGAAACCCTACTACAGTGTCTTGATTTACTTCTCCTACTTTTGATTTAATTATACAAGTTATTTTCAAAAATATTCAGAAAATAGCGAAGTAAACACAACTTGCAGCCTACACATTTACAGATCATTTACTGAAACATAGCCCCGTGAAATTTTGTGGGAAATTTGAGATTTAAAGGAGGAAATTGACATTGGAGACCTCAAAAACCCTAGACGTCTAGGGTTTTGAAGCTATTTTTGCAAGTTGTTTATTTTCAAATTGGGGAAAACCCCATTTTTTGAAAGCCCTAACCCTTACCCAACCTAAAGGGCTAGTGTTTGGGACCCATTTTGCAAGCATTAAGAAGGCCATGAGCCCTACAAGGGCTAGATCTCATTGCAAACAAGGTTTTCTTCAAAGGATTAACATTTTATCTCTAACAATTTGTTTTTCAGGATTTTGGTCTCCAAAATTTGGATTTTCAAGTGGCTTCTTGACCCAAAAATTTTGGGCTACTTGGAAAAGTGCTTCTACAAGGCTCAAGGCCTATGGTTTGATGTCTAAACCCTTGTTTTATCTTTGTTTTATTACAATAGTTAAATCACTACTAATTAGGCCCTAAAATCACAAACTAAATGATAAAAATCATTTAAAATTGCAAAATTTTCATTTTCACAAGTTTTGGCCTCTTGGTATTTGAGTTTTGGCTTAGATCTAACATTCAAGCTTGCTAGAATTTTCTGCATCACTGAAATTTTCTGCAGATCTAAAATTTCTGAATCAAATTGTTAAGGACCAAAAAACTGAAATTTTCAATTTTCGAAAAAAAATCATTTTTTGGAAATATTGGACATCATGTCAAGCTTGATTAATTTGTTGATATGTATTTAAATCACTGCTGTAATAAACATATCAATTCTGAAAATTGTTGAATCAAACTTTCTAAAATCCCTAAAAATTGAGATTTTCAAGTTCTAAGTATTTTTTTACTATTTTGGGCATATTGGTCATCTATTTTGGGTTGTTTTATCTTTATTTACTGTTGTAAATTAAGAAATCAGATCTGAAATTTTACTTGATACATCATCTTGAAGTGATATAAACAAGTTGAATTACATTTGCTGGTCATTAGAATTTTCGTGTTTTATGTGTTGGGCAAGTTTCATCATCTGAAGTGGTTTATGCATTGTTGTTATAACATTGATAAGATATGAATTTTTTGAAGTAGTATTGCTGGTATAAATTGTCATAAATCTGAGATCAACATCTTGATTGATTATTTTAAGCATTTGGCATGTTGGGTTACTTGGTATGTTGTGGAATCTTGTTGAAGTTTACTCTGGTATCTCTAAGCATTTGATCTTGTTTAAGGTTGCAATTCACTATTGTTAAGTACTCTTAAGAAGATTCTAATTAAGTACTTAAACAACTTAAGAAAATCTTAACTCAAGATAAATTTCACTCATAATCTCTTGCATAAGCATATATTAGATTTAGATTGCATTAATAACTTACCTCCTAGCATAAGCAAGGTTGATGGATAAATAGGGAAACTCTTTCCAATCTAGCTTGAGAGATTCAACTTTTCCTAGTGGTTAAAACAGTGACCTTGCGGTGGCCATAGCCACAATCTCTGCAGCGCCGAAGGCACTAGGTGGATGGAATACAAGGGGAGGTATCATTAATTAGGTCGTTGTCTGCTTCCCGTTGGCTTCATTTCACAACTTAATTTGAGGATTGTTTCTCAAAATAGTTAGGGGAGAGGTTACACTTAGACTAGGCATCTAACTAAAATTTACCAAGATCATTGCACCACACCTAGGTCTTAAGTCTTGCATATCATATAAGTTAGTCAATCATCTCATGTAGCAGGTGTCCATCTGGTCATTTGGTTTTAATTTACCATAAGCAAGAATTTGTGACTCCATTAAGGCATTGGTCTCAGAACAAGAAAATCTAATTTAATCATTAGTCTTGCTTAAATTCAACCAAGTGGCTAGGCCACTCATCCGTGTCTCCCAAGCAAGTTAGTTTCCAACTTGTTTCCTTCCATCTCATTCCATAGGGACTACCCCCCACAACCTGCTATTGGGAGACAGCTAGAACAGAGTGGGCGGGGATTAGAGTGACAACGCCCATCCTGAGCATTGTCAAGATGCATGTACAATCTGGGCGACAACATTTTTTGGCTCCGTTGCCGGAGATATCTTATTCTCGACACTTCAACGACAATATCCTAATCCTTCCCATCTTTTCATTTAGCCCATCAAGAAACACATTTTTTGGTGTCGTTGTCAGTGACAAGTTTTCTCGTTGTCGTGGTTTACGACAATCTTCATAATCTAATAATCCTTTTTTTGGTCAATCATTAGCCCATCTAGCGACACAACATTTTTTGGCACCGTTGTCGGGGACAAGTTTTCTTGTTACCGAGATTTACGACAATTATCCTCTTATCATCTTTTTCGCCATTTATTAGCCCATCAAGCGGCACAACAATTTTTGGCGTTGTTCCAGGGATAAGTTAATATTGTTCTCGATGCTTCGACGACATACTTTTTAATCATATCATCTTGTGATCCTTTATTCTTCATTCATTTTCTCGTCAACACCATAATATTTTCTGCACTTTTCATTCCATCATCCTTCATCTTCTCATCACTTTATCTTTTTTCCTCTGACTAATCCTTTCATCTTGATCATTCTCACCATTAGCACCTGGACATTTAGGTTAGTTTCTTGTTTGGGTGGCGACACCACTTATTCATCCATTTACAAATACTTACATTCAAGTAAGTATTTATTTTCTCAGGTAGGAAGCCCCCCCTGATATCTATCTGCTTCTCCCTAACTAACTTTTTGGTTTTTTCCTTTTGAATTACAGAGCTAGATACATGTTCAAGTGGCGACTCCATTTCTTTCATTTCTTACAAGAGTTTCTGCTAGAGGCACGCTTCTTGTGGATCTCTCGTTTTTCTTGAACAAGGGTCTCTCTCTCTGACATCCATTGGCCCCCTTTCCCCTAAAACAGGTCACCATGGATGGTTGCTTTTCCCCTTGTTGCTTTAGTGACATTCTTCATGATCTTCGGGGAGATGTCATTGATAATTTTCCTTCCTTTACGGGTAGTAATGCAGCCACTGCTAGTGAGCACCTTACAAAGTTTGTTTTTCGTATGGAAAAGTTTGGTGGCTATGCATAAGATAAACAAGAGGATGTCAAGATGCGATTCTTTGTTCTTTCGTTAGGGGATGATGCGTTGAATTGGTTTTGGAAGTTTCCTGATGAAACTTTTGACTCACAATCAATTTTTGAGGCCTTTGAAGATAAATATGGAAATCAAAGGGTCCCACCGTGTGCCTCTAGTACTGGGCAGAACGTTGAAAGTGGTCATCAAGAGACTGTGTCGTATTGCAAACCTTGCGATAAATGTCATAATGAATACACTTGTGTCATTGCAAGACGAATCCTAGACAATGGAAAGGCAGGGACGAGTTGTCGAGTTGGTAACAACAATGAAAAGGAAAAAGATAAACAACTTATCAATGAGTTAACTCAAATAATAGTAATCATGGAACTTAATCAAGAGAAATTAATGGTAGATCATACCAGGGATATAAAAGCATTGTTCACCAAATTAGAAAAACACGACAAGGAGCTACAAATCATGAAGGTCAATCACTTCGATCAAGTGGCCGCCACGCAAAACCATTTGATCACTATGTAGTATGGAAGAAAATCATAGAGAAGAAATGAGTTCCATTCAAGTGAATTATTATAAATTAATAAAAAACATGAAAATCGGTTTTCAGAAAAGGTTGTCAGCTATAGAGGAAAGGCATGATGAGGAGGTAAAAATCATGAAAACTAATCACCCTAATCAAATGGCTACCATAGAGAAAAAGTGTGCTCGACAGTTGGAGGCTATGAAGTCTAGTATGTAGAATCATTTGATTGCCATAAAAATAGATCATGACAAAGTAATAAAAATATGGAAGTTGGTCAGATGTGTCTCCAGAATAAGTTGTTGACCATGGAGGAAAGCTATGCCAAAGAAATCAGTGCTATGAAAGCTTAAACACTCAGATCAGATGGATGCCATGAGAAACGAAAAGGCCATTCTTCAGAATAAACAACAAATAATGGAGAAGATACAGGTACAAGAACTTCAACATGGATCAAATAATGAAAGAAACAACGAGCCTTTGATAGATCACAAGCCTCCCAGTCTGCCAAAGTTGTTCTCATCTCATTGCAAGGAGGTTACTTGCCCCACTCAATACAGGTCAGCTAGAAGTACCAAAATAGAAAAAGAAGCTAAGAATGGTCAGGCTTATTCTCACATTTGAGCAAGTACATACATAATAAGATTGGACATACTTCAAATTCTTGAGATCCTTCATCCAGACATTCTCAAAATCATGACAAGAAATCTACAGTAGTCTCATTATTGACACATAGCCCATCGGGAATAAAAGGAAAAGGAAAAAGAAAAGAAAAAGGAATAAGTTTGATGCATCTGATGGTCGAGAGAAGCTCTTGAATGAGTCACAGTACTAGCATTTTTCAGAATTTAGCATGGCACATCCGAGAGGCAGCCCACAAACTTTCCAAAGAGTCGTCAGATGTTCAGTATGGACCATGTTGATGACATCTGATGCCATAGGGCATCGTTTTGTATAGTATCTCTAACCCTATTCCATTTTATTTCATGTCAGCTAGATAGTTTTACTTTCAACATTTATATTATGTCGTTTATATTTCAGTTTATTAGAATAAATTTCCTATTCCATCGATATTTTCTACATATGCATGTTCATTTCGATGTTGAATGGATATGTATTTGGTAGACTTTTGTTTTCTTGGATGCAGAATTCTGGGATTCTCACGTTACTACATGGAAGCAACGTGTCCCCATATGGAACCAGATGTTGCACTCAAAATGTCAAAGTTCCAAGGAACTGAAAGTACCAACCTTTTTCAACAGATCGGATCACATATCAGCAGTCTATGTGTCATGGTCACCCATTCTGCAAGTTATATGATGTAAATGATTCTAGTAAAACCTTCAGTCCATGTAACAACCTAGGTAAGTCTATGATTTTGGTGACGAATATCATCCTAGGAGGTTTTTTAACCTCGTTGATTACTTGCGTTTATAAACACGGTTAATCAGAGGAGTTTTTCCCCTCCAGCTTAAACCCCCAAAGCTAGAGTGAAATTGATTAACAAGATCCTAAATGAGTCTTAGTGTTTTAGTCGATTCTAATGTAAAAGTGTTTTGGGAATAGTTTAAGCTATTTGGTTTAATTATTTTATGACAAATCACTTGGTCTAGTAGATCATAATGTGTCACAGATGGCTTATGTCTATTGAGGGTCTATATGAATGTGTATTTCCCTTTCATGGGTATAAAATGTAAAATCTTATGTAAATGAGGGTTGGAAAAATAATTAAATACCCTCGTGTAAATTAATTAATTTTTTTGTCAAAATAAAATAAAATCCTAAGCTAGAAAATTAATTAATTAGAGTCAAGTTAATTTGTCTTAGGAAAATTAATTCTTCAAATGGAAAAAATCATGGGTCTTAAAGGAATCAATTTTTAAAGGTCCTCCACCAAGAGAATATTGTATTTTTTTTTAAATTTGGACCCTTGGACCTTGGTGGTTAAGTCAAGGTCAAAATTTTGAGGAAATTAGACCAAAATAATTAATTTTGAGCTAATTAAAAGGGAATTAAATGTTAAATTCGAAAATTCCTCAAAAATAAAATAATCAAGCGCCAAGATTAAAAGATCTTTAAGTGTTTATCAACGGTCAATATTATTTTGACAAGGATCAAAGAAACTAGCTGTTATTTTCCCACTTGGAGGATTTATCAATAAATTAGAGAGTCATTTGAGTCTCTAGTTAGCCTAATATTTGGCTAGAAAATTTCTGTTGAAGCAACTTTGTAACTATTGTCCCGCTGGGAACTATTTTTATTTATTTTCAATCATAATAAAGACTTTGGGGTGGAATTCAAAGTGTTTTTGCTTATTGATTTGTGGTATGTGTTGACTACAAGCATTTCTATGTTGTGTTGAATATTGGTAAGATTTGTTTTTTCATTAGATAGAGATAAAACCATACTATTGATAGTTTTGGGCTAATCTTAGGTGGTTTGATTCCCCATGTGATCTAACAAATTATTTTTGAGATAATTTTATAGTATTTGCAGGTACTTCAGCACTTGGCCTCCAAGTTCACAGACTTTGACAAGAACCATTGTTGCTTGGATTCCAAATATTTATATGGTGGATTAAATTTTCGCTAAGGCTATAGTATACATTGGGGTTCTAAAGTATTTTTAGTCATTCTTTCAAGGAAAAAATAGCATAAAAATTATTTTCTCAAAATCTATTTCAAAACCCATGTATATTTTGTAAATTTAAATTTGTAAAATATTTTTCTAACTTGGATTGGGGTTTTAGCTTTATTTTTGTATATATTGGGGTTTGGGTGTTGTATTTTTATTTTTTGCAGGTTGGATCAAGCGATCAAGTGGAATAAGAGCTAGATCTAGGCCCTTGAGGGTAAGATCTAGTCTCTAGAAAATCTTGCAAGGTCAAACACAGAAAAATTTACAGGAAACTTTAGATTTAAAGGAATCAATTGCCAATGGAGACCTCAAAAACCCTAGACATCTAGGTTTTGAAGCTATTTTTGCAAGTTGTTTCTTTTCAAATCAGGAAAAAAAACCCATTTTTTAAAGGCACTAACCCTTACCCAACATAAAGGGCTAGTGTTTGGGACTTATTTTGCAAGCATTAAGAAGGCCATAAGCTCTACAAGGGCTAGATATCATTGCAAACAAGGCTTTATTCAAAGGATTGACATTTTATCTCTAACAATTTGTTTTGCGGGATTTTGGTCTCAAAAATTTTGATTTTCAAGTGGCTTCTTCACCCAAAAATTTTTGTCTACTTGGGCAAATACTTCTACAAGTATTGAGGCCTAGGGTTTGACTTTAAACCCTTGTTTTATCTTTTCTTTATTACAATAGTTAAATCACTACTAATTAAGCTCTAAAATCACAAACTAAATGGTCAAAATCATTTAGAATTGCAAAATTTTCATTTTCACAAGTTTTGGCCTCTTGGGTATTTGAGTTTTGGCCTAGAACTAACATTCAAGTTTAATGAATTTTTTTGCATAATTGAAATTTTCTGCAGATCTGAAATTAATGAATCAAATTCTTAATTAGGGCAAAAAAACTGAAATTTTCAATTCTCGGAAAAAAAATTCTATTTTTGGAAATACTGGACATCATCTTAACCTTGATTAGTCTGTTGATCTGTATTTAAATCACTGTTGTAATAAACATCAATTCTGAAAATTGTTGAATCAAACTCTCTAAAAGTTCTAAAATTGAGATTTTCAAGTTCTAAGTACATGTTTACTATTTTGGGCACTTTTATCTTGTTGATATGTCTTTATTTACTGCTGTAAATTAACAAATCAGATCTGAAAATTCACTGAATGCATCATCATGAAGTAATCTAAACAAACTGAATTACGTTTATTGGTCATTAAAATTTTCGTGTTTCATGTGTTGGGCAAGTTTCATCATCTGAAGATTTATGCATTGTTGTTATAACATTGATAAGATCTAAATTTTCTGAAGTAGTATTGCTCGTATAAACAGTCATAAATCCGTGATCAACATCTTGATTGATTATTAAAAGCATCTGGCATCTCGGGTTACTTAGTATCTTGTGGAATCTTGTTGAAGTTTACTCTTGTATCTCTAAGCATTTTATCTTGTCTAAGGATGCAATTCACTATTGTTCAGTACTCTTAAGAAGATTCTAATTAAGTACTTGAACAACTTAAGAAAGTCTTAACTCAAGATCAATTTCACTCATAATCTCTTGCATAAGCATATTAGATCTAGATTGCATAAGCATAAGAAACTGTAAATTTTTGAAGATGTTTTATGCTTGATGCAACTTTACTTTTCACCACAGCAATCACATAAACAATCAAGTAAAATGCTGATAGAACATACCAGTGGATCTATAGAAGACAAACCAGAAATAGAAAATATGGTGGTGCATTATGGCGGTCAACAGGATGCTTCAACCAGCAAAGTCTCCTTGGTCAACCAACCCAGCATGTGTCACAACAGTGCTCAAAACCGCCACATGGTCAACTCAAAGTCAACCCCAAAAAAGTCAACGCTGCCCCAACGGCAGCAACACCAGCAACACCAGCAACAACGACAACAACACCAGCAACACCAACAACAACGACAACAACACCGACAGCAACGGCAACATCAACAAGTAAAAGTCAACGCAGCACGGTCTATGGTCAACCTTTGACCTCGGTTCTTGTGCCAAAATGTACGGCCTTCCAAAATCGAAGTCTCCACCAAAAATCAGATCCTTTGGACCATGCGTTGACCAAAGTCAACGTTGGTCAAACTTGTGTGGAAACCCTAGCTGCAGCAACTTCCTCTTCGTCCTTCTTTCCCACGTGTGAACTGAAACTGCCTCCAAAGAGCTTGAACCAATTAGAAGAGGAGAGATGATGTGTGTGGATGAGATGATATGAAATGTCCTCCAACGTTGACTCTATTTATATCAATCACTGAGGTGTGTGACACATTTGCTGGGGGTGTAAAACCTTAAGGCCGACTTGCACATATTTTTAAAGTATTAAAAATAAATTCAAAATAAATGTTCTGCTCATCGGATCAAGATGATCTTTAGATCGATCTTGCACCTCTTCGAAAGAGGAACCCAATAAAAATATTGGTGTCTTAATCTGAGCATCACAACATGGAGTTTGGACCTAGTTGTCCAATTTTAACACTCCCTCTCAACTAGGGAGAAATCCATCCACCTGTGCAATCAAACATCGTGCATCATCCCACCGTAACTTGTTTTGTTGGCCTCTTTATTTCAGAATAGAAGTGGGTCAATCACAAAGACATCATTCTCGGCTGACAGATTCAGCCCAAAGGTCCGAAACCTCTATAGGACTCACAAAGAGTCTCATACCAACCCGAAGTTGGTTTATCTGACCCGAAATCAGTAGGAGGTCCGAAACCTCACTTGGACTCAAGAGAGTCATATATACTAACCCAAAGTTAGTCTCACTGACCCGAAGTCAATTGGAGATCTGAAACCTCTCATGGACTCAAAGAGTCACATACCAACCCGAAGTCAGTAGGAGGTCCGAAACCTCACTAGACTTGATCCCAGATCAAGTGGTTGGACACATGCCATCCTAGATAGAGAGTACGGCAATCTCTTATGCGTCCATCAGTATTTGCTACTAGTCTCTAGCATTTCCCACCTCATTGGCCAAATGAGAGGTACTCCCAGGAGTCCGGAACTCAGTAGGTAGGATGCATACGGGGCACAGATCATGAGAGGTGAACCTACTCAAATATCATAAAGGTGGGGCAGAAGCACCACAAGGTTCAGTAAGCCTAGCCCCATGTGTGCTTATAGCTCCGAGGAACTATCCCCAAGGCCCCCTCAGAGCTCCCAGAGCTCATCGTCCAACAGGACCCTCAAAATAGGGTCGTTCCATGATACCAAGATTCTCACGGAAGGTTAGGAACATGACCTTCCCCAAGGGCATTGTGAGAATATCTGCGACCTGCTCATCAGTTCCTATATGATTGAGCCTTACGGCGCCTCGCTGTACCATATCCCAGATAAAGTGGTACCAGCCATCAACATGCTTGGATCGATCGTGGAACCCGGGATTCTATGACAAACGGATCCCCCTCTAGTTATCACAAAGGATAACGGTGGCATCTAACACATGCTCGAACAACTCACTGAAGAGCTTTCGCAACCAAGTGACTTCACAACAGGCCATACATGCTGCAATGTATTCGGCCTCAGTGGTGCTCAAGGCTATCGAATTTCGTTTCCTGCCTAAAGCAGATCTATGTGCGAAGCAGCATCCAAATGTGCTCTTGCGATCCACCACATTGCCAGCCCAATTGACATCAGTATATCCAAGGAGTGTCATGCTCCTGGCAGTGTATCTCAGCCCATGGTCTATCGTGCCCTAGAGATATCTCAAGAGTTTCTTGGCACCAACCCAGTGAATGTTATGATCAACCATGTGTTGACTCAAAGGGTTCACAGCACAACATACGTCTGGACGGGTTTCACAAAGAACATCAGGGCCCCTACGAGTTGACAATACTCAGTAGGATTTGCTAACATGCGCCCAGCAGCGATGCCACTCAACTTCTTAATGTTGAGCTCCATTGGTGTCGACACAGACTTACAGTCCACCATACTAAATCTTTCCAGAAGCTTCACAATGTATTTTCCTTGAAAAAGGAAAATCTCGCCAAGTCTCTGCCAGACCTCCAGGCCTAGGAAATAGTGCATCAATCCTAGGTCCTTCATCTTGAACTCAGCAGCGAGCTCCCTCTTGCACTGATGAATGAGAGGGTTAGCACCTGTCAGGATTCAGGAAGAGGTCATCCACATACAGCACCAGAATGAGAGGCTTCCCTTTGACAACCTAGAAGTAAAGGTTCAGATCAACAATACTTCGAGTGAAGCCCAGCTTCATCAAGTAGCTATATATCCTCTTGTACCAAGCTCTGGGTGCTTGCTTTAGCCCATAAAGGGCTTTCTTCAACCTGCAGACATGGGTGTCTCGATCTTGGACTTCGAACCCCAGAGGTTGCTCCACATATACCTCTTCCTTTATCGCACCATGCAGAAATGCGATCTTCACATCCATCTGATGAAGACTCCATCCTTGCATAGCAGCAAGGGCTATAATAGATCGAATGGTGGTGTATCGAGCCACGGGAGCCACGGGTGCAAATATGTCATCATAATCTATGCCTTCCTTTTGAGAGAAGCCACGGGCAACGAATCTTCCCTTGAATTTTTCAGCACTTCCGTCAGATCCATGCTTGAGCTTGTAAAGCCATTTCGAGGTGTCAACTGCTTTGTCCTTCGGTCTTGGAACCACATCCCAGACATCATTCTTCATAATGGACTCATACTCTTCGTGCATAGCATCCTTCCAAACTCGATGCTTTACGACTTCCTCAAAGGATCCAGGCTCGGATTGTACAATAGTACTCATGGCTGCTAGATACCCTTCGTATCTACTCGGCTTCTTGCTTTCACGGAATGTCCCCCTTTGGGGCTGCATGTCCCTCAGCATCCTCGAGAGTGTCCCTGAGCCATGATGGTCTCTTTCCTAGTGAAGGAGGTGGATCAATCGAGTCCATTGGTCCTTCAACATCAGGCATTGTTTCATCCTTCGGTTCTTCTTGATTTCCAGGCCTTGCTTCATGATCTTCCTCAGATCTCGGAAGATTGACTGCTTTCCTCAGGGAAGTATCTTCACCAAAGGTGACATCGTGGCATATCTCCACTTCCCTTTGACCAGGCACATATAATCTATAGGCCTTCGAAGTTTCGTTGTAGCCCAGAAACATTGTGGTCTCCATCTTGATGCTAGCTCCTCTGCAAAAGTTCTTGAACTCATTCGTCTCATATTCAATGCCATTATCGATCTGTCGGATAGCATCTTATGTCATTGCTCCCAGTGGACTTCCTCCAACCTGGTAGAGTGTATCAATTCTAGACCCAAATGTGATAGCTTCCTTGAAGCTCTTCTTCCACATGCGCACCTTTCCATCAGTGAATGCCACATTGAAACCTTTGTCTTCGATGGCCGATATAGACACAAGGTTCTTCTTCAAATTAGGTACATAGAGTACATCCTGCAAGCGGAGGACTTGACCTTGAGACAAGTGGAGGGTCACAGTCCCTAACCCTTTCACGGGATATGTGGCATTATCTCCAAGGATAATTTCCAAATTCGTATCCTTCTCAACCATATCAGAGAGTGCTTCCTTGAAGCCAGTGATGTGCCTTGAGGCACCACTATCTATCAACCACACATCCATAGTGTCGAGTGGAGATGCAGCAGAGAGGGAAGATACAAGAATGAATCCATTTCTTTTATCAACAACATTTGATTCCTCATACATGGAATTTCTTGACCTTTTGAAAGGTTGATCATTTCCGTCGGAGGGAGCCTTCCTCTTTCCTTGGAACCTGTTGTTCCTTTGATTGCCATCCATCCAGTTGTTGTTGTTGTCATCATCAAGAAAATCCTTCTTGAAAGGGCATTCTCTAGCATAGTGACCCGGCCTATGACAAGTGTAACACTTGCCCTTCTTTCCTTGTGCCCCTGCTGTTCCTTTGCTCTTTGGACCACCAAAGTTCTTCTTTCTAGAATGAGCAGTGTAGACAGCATTCCCTTCATTTTCATACTCCTTCATTCTTGTCTCTTCTTGAACACATCTCGACAGTACCTCGTCAAAGTCAGGTATCACATTATTATTGAGAATGGTAGTGTTGAACACATGCCATTTGGATGGGAGCCCTCCAAGTGCGGTGAGTACCATCTATCGATCAGCGATTGTCTCCCCAATAGCCAGCAGATTGTTCCTGATCTCAGTCAGCTTCAGAAAGTATGATTGGACAGACTCATCCCTGCCTTTCTTTAGATTCTTCAATTGATTCTTGAAGAATAGCACTTGATTTGCATTGTTGGCCTTGAACATTTGGATCAGCTTATCATACATCTCTTTGGATGTGCCCAACTTAGAGATGTAGGCCACCAGGCTTTTATAAATGGATTCCCAGATCATCAGCTTTGCTTTGATCTCCCCCTTCTTGTACTTTGTTTTGGCAGCAACAGTAGCAGTGGATGGAGGTTCTTGGATTTTACCCTGCACATAGTCCATGACATCTTGGTCTTCCAATTTAAGATCCAATATCATCTTCCAAGCATGGAAGTCATCCTTCCCAATCAACTTTTCATCCTCCTTGAAGCCATAGTTTGTGGAACCCATTTTCTTCTTTGGTGATTGCTATAAATTAGGGCTTGTCTTCATCTCAACTATGAAACCATGTAAGTTTTTGAAGATGTTCTATGCTTGATGCAACTTTACTTTTCACCACAGCAATCACATAAACAATCAAGTAAAATGCTGATAGAACATACCAGTGGATCTATAGAAGACAAACCAAGAACAGAAAAATGTGGCAGTGCATTACGGCGGTCAACAGGATGCTTCAACCAGCAAAGTCTCCTTGGTCAGCCAACCTAGCATGTGTCACAACAGCCCTCAAAACAGCCACATGGTCAACTCAAATTCAACCCTAGAAAAGTCAACACTGCCGCAACGGCAGCAACACCAGCAACAACGGCAGCAACGGCAACAACACCAGCAACAACGGCAGCAACACCGGCAGCAACGATAGCAACACCGACAGCAACGGCAACAACAACAAGTAAAAGTCAACGCAGCACGGTCTATTGTCAACCTTTGACCTCGGTTCTTGTGCCAAAATGTACAGCCTTCCAAAATCGAAGTCTCCATTAAAAATCAGCTCCTTTGGACCATGCGCTGACCAAAGTCAACGCTGGTCAAACTTGCGTGGAAACCCTAGCTACAGCAACTTCCTCTTCATCCTTCTTTCCCACGTGTGAACTGAAACTGCCTCCAAGGAGCTCGAACCAATCAGAAGAGGAGAGATGATGTGTGTGGATGAGATGATATGAAATGTCCTCCAACGTTGACTCTATTTATATCAATCACTGAGGTGTGTGACACATTTGCTTGGGGTGTAAAACCTTAAGGCCGACCTGCACATATTTTGAAAGTATTATAAATAAATTCAAAATAAATGTTCTGCTCATCGGATCAAGATGATCTTTAGATCAATCTTGCACCTCTTCGAAAGAGGAACCCAATAAAAATATTGGTGTCTTAATCTGAGCATCACAACATGGAGTTTGGACCTAGTTGTCCAATTTTAACAGAAACCCTTTCCAATCCAGCTTGAGATATTCAACTTCTCTCGGTGGTTAAAAAAGTGACCCTGCAGTCATCAGAGCCACAGTCTCTGCAACGCCGAAGGCACTAGGTCGGTGCCACATAGGCGGAGGTATCTTTAATCAGACTGTTGCATGTTTCCCATTGGCTTCCATTTCACAACTTACTTTGAGGATTGTTTCTCAAAATAGTTAGGGGGGAGTTTACACTTAGACTAGGCATCTAACTAAAATTTACCAAGATCACTGCACTACACCTAGGTCTTAAGTCTTGCATATCATATAGGTTAGTCAATCATCTCAAGTAGCAAGTGTCCATTTGATCATTTGGTTTTACTTTATCATAAGCAATAATTTGTGATTCCATTAAGGCACTGATCTCATAACAAGAAAATCTAATTTAATCAATAGTCTTGCTTAAATTCAACCAAGTGGCTAGGCACTGATCCATGTCTCCCAAGCAAGTTGGTTTCCAGCTTGTTTCCTTCCATCTCGTTCCATAAGGACTAGCCCCCATAGCTTGTTGTTGCGAGATAGCTAGAACGGAGTGGGCAGAGATCAGAGTGACAACCCCCATTTTGAGCGTTGTCGCGGTGCCTGTACAATTTGGGCAACAACAATACCAAATTAAGAATCACAATGAAGCTATTTTGCACAACGGAACAATATAATGTAGTAAATCAATCATGTGCACAATAAGAACAACAACAATACATGTAACCCAACGTCATTATATTATCAACATATAATACAACTATCTAGGGCTCCCATACCAGGGATAATGGCCCTAAAATATCCAATGGTACAAGAAAACAAGATACAATGACAATCTTGTTGATCTAGTGCACAATCACAGCCTCTATGTCGCATCTTGTCCTGTCGCTCCTTCACTCCCAATCCGCAACAATCAAAACCCTGTCTCTCACAATGAATCAAATCCATCTGTTGCATGTCTCTTCTACTACAATGAACTTTGGTTGATCCAATCTGCTCCTCTAGGCTAGCCAATCCTTGAGCTCTCAAACTGCATCCTTGTAGTAGCTTCTTTCGTCTATCAAAGAGCTACAGATAGGCTCAATGATTCACCAAACTCACAGCTATCCAATATCCTTCTGGTCCACCTGTTCTAGGGCTACTTTGGAGACTTACACGTTTACCTCCACCAACCACAAAGTGCCCAATAATTTTGTCCACACGTGGACCTATCCTCTAGCATCTAATTCAACACAAATACATCAACAATTCATCAAATCTTGCATTCCCAAGGACTGGTGTCACTGCTGCAAGTCTGGTACTCTGGTTAGGGCTTGTTGGCAAGTTATTATAACCCCCTTTCTACCTTCCAAACCTCTGTTTCAACTGTGCCCTCCCTCCAAATGATTCTTCCCACCCTTTGATGTTGTTCTGGGCTATTTCCAGCCTTCCACCATGCCTCACAACTAGTCTGCTCCAAAGAAACAAGGTCTACAGTCAACTTGCTATCCTCACAATCTCTGTTCAAGGCACAGTTTTAAGAACCTGAACCGATGACTGGACCAGTCCACCTATCAAAGTCTCTATTCAAGGCATAGTTTCAAAAACCTAAACTGATGACTGGACAAGTCCACCTATCAAGCCAGGTTTCAAACTGGAACCGGTCAAACCGAGACTGGTCAAATCTCTATGAACCGCTCTTTAAAAAAATACATGAAATAATTAGTTTTTAATGAAAAAAAACTAATTTTAAAATTTAAAACCATGATTCCAATCCAATAGAGATAAAATATGCAAAATTTTCTCATCTATATACCAGGTAAAGGTGAATATATCAAATTGGCACTGAGTGCAATACATATCAACAACAAATTACATAATCAATGAGGCTCTTAATGGCCTCTAGAGTCCAAAAGCAATGTTATAAACTATGGGATCACTAGCCTACTACAAGTCTACATATCAGTGATTAGAATGATTACTCCTCATCATGATCAAACTCATCACCACTACTAGACAAGGGATCATCAACATGAACTACATAAATGATCTAGTTAAGTTTTTGAGGACTCCTAAAACTCCTCTGCAACCTTAACAGTAGTGGTAGTAGTAGCAGCAAAAATAGACATCAAAACTACAAATTACTGATCAACATGATCACTCATGAAACTCATAATTAATTCAACGCTACTAAAAATGGGATCATCAACAAGAGATACATAAACATCATCTCACTCAAAGTCTTCAGACTTGGATTGCTCAACCTTATAATATGATAGAAATTGAAAGAGTTTAACATGCCTAACCAGTGATTTCAGTTTGAGTGAATGGTTCATCTCCTCAACCTTATAATGTGGTAGAAAAAGTTGAGCATGCATAACCAATTATTTTCCTTTGAGTGAAGGGCACATTTTTGGTAAGACCATGGTAGAGGAGTTCAACAATCAATACCACCAACATCGACAAAGTTCAAAAATCAATGACACCAACATCAAGTTTCTTAAAGGGCTTCATGCTCTTGATCAAACGTCAATCTCACACCCTCATGCACGTTACGATCATATGGAAACATTGCAAACCCCCAACCCATGAAATCCTAAAAACCATTAAGTTTGCTGAATTTTGAGTGAAATCTAAAATTCTAGTTTATCCATAAGAAATCCAATGGGGTCGAAACCACTCTCAAACATCCCGAGTCATTTCATGGTAATGTTAAAAATTTAAGTAAATGGATAAAATGAGAAACATTACCATTGATTTCTAGTGTTGATATGTGTGATGAAAATGAGAGGAGGGGCATGCTTTTCTTAGAGGGGTTGTTTTTGGAGGGAAACAAACCAAAATTTCCCTCAAAACAACATCAAAACTCACAAAACTGCATTTTGTGGGGTTCGTAAATGGCTTGGAAATAAACCGGCCAGTTTATGGGAAAACCGGTAAGTTCCTTCATAAACCAACCGGTTATGGCCGGTCAGACCAAAAAACCGGTGTGCCGCTTAAAAACCGGGTTTTTCAACTTGTTTGATGGCCAAGGCTAATGAATCGGTCGGTTTGACTGGTTTCCAGTTCAGACCGATCGATTTTGAAAACTATGGTTCAAGGTAAGCTAGGCCTACGACCTCCCTATAAATGACAATTGGGGTTGCGACCTGATGTAGGAAGGAAGAATCATCCATAAACCAATTCAAAACACCATCAAAATAGTCCTCAAGTAATGCAACAACCTCTTGTAGTACTTCGGCCCAGTAAGAGACAAACAAACCCACACAAACAATCCCAAACAAGCTTCTTCTGTCTTCTTTGCTAACTCGATTACCTTAGAGATGTATCTTCTATGAATGGATGCACTTGGATGAGTGAAAATGACCTCTCCAATCAATTCTATTTACACAAAATTCATGTAGTGTCAACACACAATTTGTGGCACTCTAAAATGTCAAGCCAACCTCCATTAGGTGCCACATTAACCCATAATTACACTAAAAAATTCATATCTCGTCATAGACAACTCAGAATTCAATGATTTTCATTGTGTTGGATTCGTCACAACGTCCTTTATCATCTCCATCCATCACATGTCCAATAGGCCTCATGGATTCACACCCACATGCTTGGGTGCAAAGCCCACGCCTTGGGTTCCAAGCCCACAATGCCCTGTTGTGGCGCTCCAACCTCCAAACCTCAAACCCTAGGGCTCTCAAATCAAGATAGACTAGATGGCCTCTCAAACTTTTCGGTTTGGAAGGCAAGGATCCTAATTGTCCTTGAGGCATACAATCTAAGAGACCATGCAGAGTAGACTCTGACCACACCGACAGATGCAGATCTCCTTCGGAAGCATAAGAAAGTTGTTGGGCATGCCAAGTGGTTGATTATGGATGGTATCAAGGACCATATTGTACCACACATAGCTGAGAAGAAGACAGCTAACGAGATGTGGAAGGCCTTGACTTCCCTATATGAGGGAAAGTCTATCCAAAGAAAAATGTTGTTGGAGACCCAAATGAGGTCATTCATGATGACCAAGGGAGAAGACATGGAGCACTTCCTCTTCAGACTGCAATCAATCAGAGACCAGCTAACTGCAACGGGTACAACGATGGATGATGCTGTGATAGTCAGGACTACCCTCAATGCAGTCACGGATGAGTGGGAAACCTTTGTCCAAAGTATCTTGGGCAGAGCGGACCTCACAGATTGGTACAGCTTGTGGTCAATTCTGCGTCAAGAAGAACTCCGCAGATTCACCAAGAGGCAGCACAGCCCAGGATTGAGCAAAGAGAAGAAGGAAGATGAGGAAGATGTAGCCTTGGCATCAAAGAAGTAGCCGAAGAAGAAGAAGGATCTTTCAAAGATCAAGTGCTTCCAATGTGGTGAAATGGGAAATTTTTCCAGCCATTGTCTAGAGAAGAAAAGGGCCAAGGAAGCATCTACTTCCAAAGCAGTTGTGGCAGATGATTGGTCAGAAGATGATGCAGCAATGAGTGCTCATGAACCACGGAGGTGGGGTGACATGGACATGTAGAGGAGCTACATGGAACTAAGGCGGGATCCTTAAGCAGCTCATCTCTTGGATCATATGCGAGCTACGACAGCCTTAAGACAGTAGCGAGACAAGTGGAGCAGTGGGTGCATAGATCACTAATGAAGCAGAGGCAGAGGCAGATCTGAAGATTGGGAGGAGCAGCGCAGAGCAAAGTAGCAGCAGAGTAGAAGCAGCAGCAGTGCAAAGGCTGATGTGACTTTAGTAGCGCAGAGCAGAGCTGCTTACGCAGTGCAGAGCTACAATAGCGCAGAAGGCTTCAGAAGGACAGCACAGTGCAGCAGCAACGTGATAGATTTCAGCACAAGGGGCTAATGTGACTTCAGTAGTGCAGACGAAGTCTGATTATGCAAGCAGAGTTGTAGTTGTGCATCATTCTTTAGATGCCAGCACAGATCTATAGCCTATGGAGCTTCAGTGATGAGGATGCAACCCATCAGACTTGTTTGTCAAAGATTGAGCAGGAGATTCATTTGTTTCTCTCAACACCTGAAGTTGCAGTGCAGCAGATCAGCAGTGGCAGTGCTATTAGCAGCACAGATGCAGCATATTGAGAGGGAGCTGCAGTACAGTGGTTGCAGTGGCAATGGCAGAGTCATGGGCAGCAGTACAAAATGGCAACAACAGTGCAGAGTTGAGTGGCAGCAGACCAAGCTTCAGCAGCACAAAACCAGTGCCCAAAATCATGTAATGCATAAGTGTGATGTATTGCTAGAGCACACCCTTGATGCTAAGAGGGAGTGTTGAGATTTTGTGTTTGTGGGGTAGCATCAGTTATGCTCTAGCTCCCAAACTTTGTGGAGGGACTAGAGTACACTTGATCTACAAGACGTAGAAATGGATTTGGGAAATTTCATCTAGTTTAGGAGATATTAAATTAATTAATTATTTTAAATATATTTCCTTAGTTAAAACTTAGGGAACTGAAATAATTAAAGTGAATTTAATTAAACATGTGATGAAATTGTCTTAAGTCACACGGATCAAGCTTTCTTTTAATCTTAGCATTGATTCAAGATTTGATCATGGTCGTTGATTTGTCAACGAGAAAAGTATAAAGGAAAGACTTGGGGTCATTTGTAAAGACACACAGAGGCAGAGCACTGAAGCTAAGTTGAGATTCTAGGGCAGGGTTTGCTAAGAATACTCAAAAGTGTTTCAACTGTAGAGAAGGGAATTTAGGCTAAGGGGATGATCTGATCCCAGGGTCTAGAATACACAAGAGGCAGAGATCAGCTCAAGGACAACGCAGAAGGCAGTAGCAGCAGCAGCAATAAGGGTAGCGCAGTCCCTCCAAGGACAACGTGATTTTCAGCAAGAAACCCTCTGGGGTTACGCAGAGACCCTTTAGGGGCAGCGTAGTGACTGCGTCACCCAGTCTGGGGTAACGCAGTCCCTTCCGGAGCAGTGCTGAGGGTTTGGAGGACTTCATAGGCTGATGCAGAGGCTTTCAGGGACAGCACTGGGGTTTCTAGGCCCTAATCTTGGCTGAGTTTTGTAAATCCTGTTTGAGGGTGTGGACCAGTCATTATTTTGGCCCTAGATCAACCAGTGAGCTGTAGATCTTTTATATTCTCTGTCGGGTTTTCCAGATCTGGAACCTAGATTTGTGTATTCAGAAATATTCTTAATAATAAGACCATCCAGCAGCCAGAGACTGATTTCCCCGCATTGGGTTTTTCCGGGACTATTTGTCCAGAAATAACTGTGTCACTTTGTCAATTTGTGCATGTGCTTATTCTAGATCTTGATTGGTAGAGATATGTTATGTGTTTTTCTTCGATTTTAACTTGAATTTATTCAGTGAATAACTTGTCTATGTAGGAGGAGCATAACTAGATTAACAGTAATAATTGCTGCATAAGGTATAAGATTCAGAAATTTCTACACTTTGAAGAAGCAGTGAAAAAGCAGGTTTGGAAGGATGCTATGGACAACGAGTATGAATCCATTATGAAGAATGATGTGTGGGATGTTGTTCCGAGACCCAAAGGAAAGTTTGTCACGACTTCAAAATGGCTATACAAGATCAAGCATGGAGTTGATGGAAGTATTGAGAAATATAAAGTGAAGTCCGTGGCTAGAGGCTTCTCCCAGAAGGAGGGAGAAGACTATGATGATATATTTTCTATTGTGGCCCGCTATACCACTATTAGATCTATTGTTGGCCTTGCTGCTAGTAAAGCATGGAATCTTCACCAGATGGATGTGAAGACTGTGTTTCTTGATGGCATACTACAGGAAGAAGTATTTGTTGAGAAACCACATAGCTGTGAAGTACATGACAACAAGACTCATGTTTGCAGGTTAAAGAAGGCACTATATGGTTTGAAGAAAACTCCCAAAGCCTGGTATGCCTGTATTGATAGTTACTTGGTGAAGCTTGGATTCACAAGAAGCAATGTTGACCTAAACCACTACTTTAAAGTGGTCCAAGGTATGCCCCTTATTCTGGTTTTATATGTTGATGATTTATTCTTGACAGGTAATGAACCTCTGATGCTCGAGTGCAAGAAGGAGTTGGCCTCTAAGTTTGAAATGAAGATCTTGGATTGATGCATTACTTCCTTGGATTAGAAGTGTGGCAAAAGCCCACAAATATTTTCCTTTCTCAAGGAAAATATGTTGTGAATTTGTTGGAAATATTTGGAATGGTAGAATGCAAGTTTATGGCCACACCGATGGAGATGAACTTCAAGAATTTATGTGGAGATGTTGCAGGGCCTGACTTGGAGAATCCCTCTGAGTATCGACAGTTGATTGGGGCCCTGATGTTCCATGTGAACACCCGTCCAGACATATGTTTCACAGTTAACACTTTGAGTCAATTCATGACTAATCCTCTACATGCACACTGAGTTGCTACCAAGCATGTCCTAAGATATTTGCATGGGACAATTAACCTTGGTCTGAGATATATTGTTGGAGATGTGGGGCTACATGGGTACACTTATGCTGATTGGACTAAAAATATTATTGACAGGAAGAGCACATCAGGGTGTTGCTTTAGTTTGGGTTCTTCCATGATATCCTGGATGAGCAAGAAGAAGAAGTCCATAGTGTTGACCAATGGAGTGTAACTAATTTTTTTTGAAGACTCCATGCCCGAAGATGTATCTGAGGCTTCATGTACTATCAGAGTTCACTATATCATCAAATTTTTTTAACTCTATTTTTTCTTCTCATCTTCTTCTCATATTGTATTTAGATTCCACAAGCCCTGCGGGGATGATGTAAAGTGATGCTAGTGTGATGAGTTGAGTTATGTAATAGACCTAAGTAACTTTGGACTTCGTCATCAAGTGAGTTTACTCTAAGAGTTTTTTTTTACTTGGTTAATTATTAGGTGCTTTTGAGGACTTAATAATTAATTGAGTTTTTTCCTCCAGGCATAGCCTCAAAGCCAGAGTGCGGCTTGATGGTGAGCCTTTGGGTGATTCGTAATGTCGAGTCATTGTATATTACCATACTATATCACTTGTAAAATTTCGTGGAATTTGAATATGTTTAGGGGTCAATGTTTAATTTTTTAAATTTCCCGAAAGGCAAAAATTTTAATAAATTCTAAATGAAAAATGTAATAAGAGATGTCTAGAGAAATTGTACGGGGTGTGTGTGCTCAAAATTACCCCTCTCACCCTCAATTTTCTACTATGACACACTTTTAGGGGTAAAAACTAAGTTCTAGACCCTCAAAACCCACTTTCCTATGTTTAGTGGAAAATGTGGGTATAAATTAGCCCAAAAATTAAATAAATGGAGAGAAATAAATACCTCCATGTAAGAAAATGACTTGGAAATTATCTCAAGTCAAGAGTTAAGTCAAAGGACAAGTGGGACAATCATCAAAGCATTTATCACATTGGAAAATCGATTTTCTTGCTACAAAAAGGGAGTTTGATCTACTAACTAGGAAAATCAATTTTGTTGGAGTTAATGCACATGAGGGAATATATGGATGGATTTTTTATTGATATTATGATGGAGGCTTATCTTCAACACAACTCCACTCCTACACTTGGCATCATCATGATCAATGAGTTCCTCAAGGATCTCCAACGCATGGCACATTGGGAACATCAATTCAATGTGGCAATTCATGGCTCGATTGGGGAGTTAACTCCCTCTTGTTGCACATTTGGCATCTCTTGGTCTCACACATGGAATTTCGATTTGCTTGTTGAATATTTAGATGGAATGTTGATTTTTATAGCATTGGAAAGTGTTCCAGGTCTCAAATTTTGAGGAGAGGCTTGGACAGCAGTATTCCAGAGAACCCAGAAATCGTTTGTGGAAATTCCACTCGGATTTGATTTATTAAAATAATTAATTATTTTAATGTGATCCCTAAGTCTAAACTTAGGAAAATTAAATAATTAAAGAGTATTAATAAAGCAGAGTGTGAATATTCTAGAAAACGAAGATCAATTCATCTTTTAATCTGAGCCATTGATTAAGGATATAATCTGGGTCGTTGATTTATCAGCGAGAAGACTATAAGAGAAGGCTTGAGGGTCATTTGGAAATCAAACCGGGTGCATTCTCAGTACCCGAAGGAAATTGATTCTAAAGCAAGAGAATTCGATTTCAGTGGGTGAGTCTATAGAGGCAAGGTTGCAGAGACAGAAGGAGGAGGGAGAAGTCAGCAGAGATGGACTAGAAGAAAGGCAGAAGGATGCAGGGAAGGCAGTGTTGAGCAGCAACACTAGCCCTCCAAGCAGGTTTACGCAGTCTAGGCAGGGACTGCGCAGAGGGGCTATGTAGATTGACGCAGAGGGTGCAAGAGGTCATCCCGTGTGTCGCGAATTCTTTTGGATTGTCCAGAAAATTCACATCAGGTGTATGCTATTTTATTTTGCTCGTCAATACTTCTATAAATGATCTTTTCACTTCTGAAGATAAATACAAACCCTCATCTGTTGCACCGGTTTTCTCACATTGGGTTTTTCCGCGGACAATTGTCCAAAAATAACTGTGTTCATGTGGTTGTTTCTATTGTGCTATATGTGTTATTTTTGTTTTTCTGTTTTTTATTAGAGTGAAGTATTGCAGCAATATTTATTTCAAAATTTACTGAAGCATCAGTAAATAACTTATCAAATAAGTTGACGAAATAAATGAATTACTGCAGTAATAATTTTCATAGTGAAAATTTCACATGCTATCAAAGCTAAAGGCAAAAGACAGAAAAGGGGGTTCTACAATGGAACGACTATCTGGCAATGACATAGCTTGGAAGGACTCACACAGTTCCTCATAGCACATAGAGAAACAAAGGGAGCATGACATATATGTTCTGACATCTAGACTAGAGGAGGATTTCGCTTGTGTGTCAAGCACGACCTCTCCAGGAGTTTGGTACATTGATTGTGGAGCATCTACTAATATGACAGGAGTTCGAGAATGTTTTTCGAGCTACCAAGTAGTGCAGATGAACTTTCATATCACAATGGGAAACAAGGCCAAGTGTACCCCCGTTGGAAGAGGTACCATAATATTTCAGATAGAAGTTGGAAACAAGATTCGGGCTACAAACGTTCTGCATGTACCGAGTTTGGGGATGAATTTACTCTCAGTGTCTCAGCTCCAGAACAAAGGTTATGACGTATAATTTATTGGAAATAAAGTTTATGTCAAACACCCTAGCTGGAAAATAAGGGCACAAATTGGAGTAAGGAGCCATAAGTTATATAAGCTCCAGTGTGAGTCCCCAATGGCACTAATCGCCAATATAGACGAAAGGGATTTGAATGAATTATGGCACAGAAGGATGGGGCATTTACATCATGGAGCCTTGAAGATTCTCAAGAAGACTGTCATAGGAGCTCCAGAACTCAGCACAAGGAGAGATGAGGTCTACAGAGGGTGTGTACTAGGAAAGTATGCCAAGTTAGCATTTCCAAAAGGTAGCAGTAGGGCCAAGAGCGTATTGGAGTCGATACATCTAGAAATCTGCGGTCCAATGTCCATGACTGCTCTCAGTGGTGCAAAGTATTTTTCTACCTTCATTGATGACCATTCCAGGAAAAGTTGGATCTACTTTCTCAAAACCAAAGATTAAGTCTTTGAGCGTTTCAAGGAATTCAAGGCACTGGTAGAAAATTAAATCGGAAAGAAGATCAAGAAGTTGCGATCAGATAATGGTGGAGAGTGTATCGATAAAGAATTCAACAGTTTCTGCGCAAAGGCGTAAAGAGAGAATGGACAACTCCATACAATCCAGAGCAGAATGGAGTTGCAGAAAGGAAGAACAGGACCATTGTAGAAGCTGCAAGGGTGATGCTATATGACCAAGACATGCCCAATTTTTTATGGCAAGTAGTCTGCAATACAATTGTGTATGTGCAGAACAGGGTACCCTGTAAAGCATTGGGGAAGGTAACTCTTGAGAGTGTGTTCACAGGCATCAACCCTGAGGTGAGCCATATCAGGATATTTGGCAGTATGGTGTATTGCCACATACCAGATGAGAAGAGGAAGAAGTTGGATCAGACTGCGGAGAAGGGTTATCTTGTGGGCTATGGTGAAAATGTGAATGCATATCGCATCTATATTTCAGAAAACAGAAAGATCGTAGTAAGGTAGGACATAAAATTCATGGAGGAGAGATCCTTTAGAAGATCCTGAGAAATGGCTACAGATACACAGATTGAGGAGGATCCACTAGTACAGCCTCAGCAGCCTACAAAGGATGGGTCGAGTGCCTCTCCACGGCGCAAAGATTTTGAGGAGAGTTCCTCCAAAGAAGAGCAGGGAGGAGAGAAGGTAAGACCACCCACCACCAGTGGAAGACCGAGCAGAGAACTCCAACAAATTCTGAGGGATGCAAAGGAATTTGTTGGAGCTCCTAGAGACAGTAAGAGGGTATGGAGGCAACCTGACAAATACCATGCACTGGTATCATAGGTCAGAGAATGCTCTAGCTTTTGGGAGGCATCTCAACATCAAGGGTGGGTAGATGCCATGGTGGAGGAGTATAGCTCCGTCATGACAAACGATGTATGGGAAGTAGTCCCTAGACCACAGGACAGATCAGTTGTAGGATCAGGGTGGATCTACAAGATCAAGTATGCTGCAGACGGCATCATAGAGAAGTTCAAGGCCAGATTTGTGGCTAAGGTGTATGCATAGAAAGAAGGGATCGACTATGAGGAAACCTTCGCCCCTGTAGCTCGGTACACTTCAACCAAATCCATCATCTCTCTAGCAGCACAGATGGGATGGGAGATTCACCAGATGGATGTCAAGACAACGTTATTGAATGGCGTGATAGAAGAGGAACTGTACATAGAACAACTATAGGGCTTTGAGACTCATGTTTGTAGGCTTAAGAAAGCCCTGTACGGTCTAAAACAAGCCCCCAGAGCATGGTATGGGCGAATTGATAAATACTTGCAGAAGATGGGATTCGTCAAGGGTGATGCAAATCCCAACCTCTACTATTTGAGAGTAGGGGATGAGCCGCTAATCCTGGTATTATATGTAGATGACCTGTTCCTTACTAGATCATCAAAGTTGATCAAAGACCGCAAGGAAAATCTGGCTATCGAATTTGACATGAAGGATCTTGGGCAGATGCACTATTTTCTTGGTTTGGAGGTTTGGCAACAGAAGGGAGAAATCTTCCTTGGGCAAGGAAGATACACTACAGAGATCCTGAAGAAGTTTCAGATGGAAGACTGTAGACCCATGGCTACGCCAATGATTACAAACTGGAAAAAGATAGACACTACAGAGGGTGATGAGGCAGATCCCACCTTGTATAGGCAGCTCATCGGATCATTGATGTACCTAGTCAACACTGGACTGCAAATCTGTTATGCAGTGAATACCCTTAGTCAGTTCATGGTGGAACCAACGAGGGCTCACTGGGCAGCAGCCAAACATGTTCTTAGATATTTGAAGGGGACAATCAAGTATGGGTTGAAGTACACCAAGGGAAATGAAGTCCAGTTGAGTGGGTTTACAGACACAGATTGGGTTGGAAGCACAGTGGATCAAATAAGTACTAGTGGGTATTGTTTCAATCTCAGATCAGGAATGACTTCCTGGTGCAGTAGGAAACATAATTTCGTCGCATTGAGCTCAGTCGAGGCAGAGTATATGTCAGCAAGCACAGCTTCGTGCGAGGCCATATGCCTTCATAAATTGCTCTTGAACTTACTCAAGAAGAGGATGGAACCAACCAGAATTATGTGTGATAATTAGAGTTGCATCAAGCTCTCTGAGAATCCTGTGTCTCATGACCGATCGAAGCACATTAACATTCAGTGTCACTTCATTAGAGACTACGCCCAATGGGGAGTTGTGCAGTTGAGGTACACTCCTACAGGAGAACAAGTGGCAGATATCCTCACCAAGGCTCTGAGTAGGATTAAGTTTACTTACTTTAGAGAAAAGATGGGGATGGTCAAGAACCCTTTCCGGTAAAGGAACGGGTGGTCTAAAAGATAGAGGGAGCTGCAGTACGGATGAGGCAGTGGCAGAGATAGTGTCACAGGCAGTAGCGCAAAGTTGAGAGGCAACAGTGAGGACATAAGCAGCGCAGCAAATGCTTTAGAATCAGCGCAATACATTTGGTACCTTGCTTGAACACTTTCCTCGCTAAGAGGAAGTGTTGATTTTTATAACATCGGAAAGTGTTCCAGGTCTCAAATTTTGCGGAGAGGCTTGGACAACAGTATTCTAGTGAACCCAAAAATCGTTTGTGGAAATTCCACTCAGATTTTGCTTTATGGAAATAATTAATTATTTTAATGTAATCCCTAAGTCTAAACTTAGGGAAATTAAATAATTAAAGGGTATTAATAAAACAAAGTGTGAATCTTCTAGAGAACAAAGATCAAGTCATCTTTAATCCGAGCCATTGATTAAGGATATAATCTGGGTCATTGATTCATCAACAAAAAGACTATAAGAGAAGGCTTGAGGGTCATTTGGAAATCAAGTCGGGCACATTCTCAGTGCTCGAAGGAAATCAATTCTAAAGCAAGAGAATTTGATTTCAGTGGGTGACTCTGTAGAGGCAAGGTTGCAGAGATAGAAGGAGGAGGGATAAGTCAGCATAGACGGAGAAGAAGAAAGGCATAAGGACGCAGGGAAGGCAGTGCTGAGCAGCAGCACTAGCCCTCCACGTAGGCTTACGCAATCCAAGCAGGGATTGCACAGAGGGGCTACGCAGATTGACGCAGAGGGTGCAAGAGGTCATCCCATGTGTCGCAAATTCTTTCAGATTGTCCGGAAAATTCACATTAGGTGTATGTTATTTTATTTTGCTCGTCAGGACTTCTGTAAATAATCTTTTCACTACTGAAGATAAATACAAACCCTCATCTGCTACACCGGTTTTCCGACATTGGGTTTTTCCAGAGACAATTATCCAAAAATAATTGTGTTCATGTGGTTGTTACTATTATGCTATATGTGTTATTTTTGTTCTTCTTCTTTTGATTAGAGTGAAGTACTGCAGTTGTATTTATTTCACAATTTACTGAAGCATCTGTAAATAAATTATCAAATAAGTAAGCAAAATAAATCAATCACTGTAGTAATAATTTTCATAGCGAAAATTTCACATGGACACCTCAAAGAATTCGATTTGGTTGAAGCTCCACACATGTCATCTCATCTCTCCACTTGGAATTCGACTTCTCTTCCTTGGATCTTCTCCAATACCACTTGTCACTTGGATCTCTCATTGGGATTTGCACCCAAATTTCTATATAATTGAACATTGGGCTCTCCCTATATATTCATGTTATGAGCTATTGGGCTTGAGGAATCTCTGCCATTTTGTACACTTACAATTTGTTAATAAACAAATACTTTGAGGAAATTTTGGTGGTGTTCTCTTGTCTCTTTGAGGTGATTTCCTTCCATGCTATTGTTGTTATGCTTCAATTTTCTTGCATATTTGAATGTTCTTAGCTTATATTTTCCATCTATTTTGGATTTATATGTGCAAGCTAACTCGCACATATCCTTGATTTAAAGTAGCATTCTAGGAGTAGACTTGCCAATTTATTTTTGGAGAACTATTTGGTCTATTTCACCCATTGTGTTGCTCTAATTCCTTTGCAAATTAATATTTGTTTCAAGCGTGTAGGAAGAAATCTATTTGAATTTGTGTGTAAAATCCATTTGGGCGTGGGAGAAGTCTCACATATATCAACTTACTCCTGGATTCAAAGTTTCTCAAGACCCATCAACTATCACTCCAAGGCTTCCATCTAAAGAGGGGCAAGAGGGGAGTCTATCTTTCCCATTATGTACTTGAATCATCTACAAATTTGAATTACATACTTCTTTTGATCTAGAGCTTTCAATATTACATAAGCCATATCAAAGAAATTTTCTAGACTAAACAAGTATGGGGGTTTACTCCCATCACTTGGTTTGGTTTCTTGTATATTAGCATGTATTAGACTTCTTTGCATGCTCTCTCAACTAACAATTCATTTTGTTTTGCAGCCCCTAGTTGGAGCTTTTGTGATAGATTTTGAGGAGAGATTGCTAGAAACTTTTGACAAGTTTTTGCAGGACCTATCATACTTTTGGAGATTAGTTTCAAGGAGGCCATGAGCACTTGAGGGCAGATGCAAAATAGCATGGCCGTGAACCCTTTGAAACTGATTTATTCCTTGTAATTTTTAGATTTCAAGAAAATCTCATTGGCTATTGTGGTTGCCTAGTTTGGAAGGAGACTCTAGTTTCTCTAGTTCCTATTTTGTAAAAAAAATCTCATTCATCTTTTGGGCAACCTCCTAAAAGGCTCTCTCCTCATTGTAACATCTAATAAAATTCTTATTTTCTTGTTGGAGCTTGGGAATTTACCCAATGGCATCTGTCCTCCTCATGTGGAGGGAGGACTCTTTTTTTTTTGGTGGATTAATTCTCTTCATAGTTTTTTTTAACTTACATGCATGCTTAATTGGGAATTAACACAACCTCATGTCACATTTCATTTGCTAAATAAGTTTGCTATTTAAGTTCTTGCATGCCTAAGTTTCAAGTTTTTTGAACTCATTTATGTGCAAGCAGTTTACTTTTGTTGACAAGCTTTGATTTACTCCATTTGCATTCAACTTATTTAAATTGTTTCATAATTATTTGGATATATACTTCATTATTGTGTCAACTTATGCTACCTGTTTTGGTAATTATTGAAACATTACATTTCAGTGGAAGCAATTTATTGGTATCATTTCATTTAGTTTGTCTTCTTTCAATCAATTGGTGAAGCATATGCAACACTCGGGAGCTAATTTCCATTTTATTACTCCAATTGAAATCATTTTTTGCAATTTACGTTGCGTACTATCTCCTTGTTCTTATTTTGAAACATTGCAATCAACATTTATTTTGGGAAAAACTTACATGCATCTCATTTAGGCATATTAGCATAACTTGCATTTTTAATTTTACCTCCAAGCATAAGCTTGATTGAATAGAAATAATAGGGCCAATATTTTCTTTGAAAGTTCTTCCAACTAGTACGGAGTAAGGTAAAGTGTGTGACCCTGCAGTTATGAAGGTGGCATTGTCCCCTTGTAGGAACGAAGACACACATGATTTGTAAGAATTAGGGGAAGGGTATCATTAACAAAGACATGAGCTTCCTCAGCCCCTCTTTGTTGTAGTCACCTAATCTTTACCTTTTGGTAAGAGGTTGAAAGGAGAATCTCTTACCTAGAATAGACATTTAGTTTAAAATTTTACCAAGATAATTGCATCTCAACTTAGCTAAGTGCACATCATTCTACTTATTTTATTTTCAAGCATTCTCCCATTTGCTTGCAAACTTATCTCATGTACTTGTTATGGTGAACATCCATTGAAGTTATCATTTTTATCATTGACATATCTCTTTGAGCAAGTACAATATCTTTCTTTTTGCAAGCAAAGCTTTGGTTCATTTGATTTCATTTTGCAAGTCATTGTCCTTTAAATTGCTACTTTACATGCTCATGAATGATAGTATCTTTGCTTAAAGCATTTCTTTAAAGTGCAATTTTTATCTTTCAAATTGACATCTCTTCATCTAATATTGTTTTCTTTTGCAGGACTACCTGGTGTCTCATTTTGAGTATTTATTTTCTGAGCAAATATATACTATTATTGAAGCAATCAATAAGGCATTGGTTGTACATGTTTATCTTTTGAAATTATGTGTTAATGATCATTGAAAATATCTTTATTTGATTATTGAACCCATATCTTGTATTGCTCATCATATTCATTAAGCTTGTCATAATCTTGAATTGAGCAAATGGGAGGAAGTAGATGGCCAAAATTTATCTTCAATGAAGGCATGAGTGAAAGAAAGAAATCATGGATTAGACAAAACAACAAATGGATGCAAAATGGAATATCTACCTTAATGCATGTCCCACAAATAGCAAGGAGTTAAAGAATTTTGCGCTGGAGAAGTTTCGCAAGGGTGTATGGGGAAAAGAGTTGGGTAAAAAGAAGTACTATGTTCAGGAATTCAACCCCACTTGTGATCTCCAACAAAAAGAGTATATTGGAGCTAGCAATCCATGGAGAGCAAAAATTCTTATTGCTCAATTAAGAACTAACTCACATCAACTTCGGTGTGATACGGGACGGTGGAAGAGACCTAAAGAAGCTTGGGAAGAAAGGGTGTGCACTTTTTGTACTTCTGGGGCAGTGGAATCAGAAAAGCATTTCATTTTGGAACGTGATGCTTTCAGAGACATCAGGGATAGTTACCACAGTATGTTAGCATCAATTATGTGGCATTGTATTTTCAGTGAGGGAACTATTAGAAGGTTGGGTCAGTTCATCATCAATTTGAGTAAGAAAAGGATTGAATTACAGAAGGCAAAAAACAAGTAGGTTGGTAGTCCCATAGACTATTTTTAGTCTCGTGGACGTTAAAATATCATTCATTCATTCATTCTTGGGATCTCCTAGAAACTTACATCAGCTAACTTTTCATTAGGGGCCACCCCCTATAGCACCTAGGAGAGAGCCTTAATGGAGAGAGTTGGGAATAGGTGACAGCCCCATCTCTTATGTTTGCTACCAAGCCACACCTTGTGGGGTTAAGGGCTTTTCTCACACTAACTTAAGTGTGTGTGGTAGGCGACATCAACAAGTAGATTTAAGCATCGCCAAGGCATAGTATATTGTTGCTGCCATGGCTAGCTGCGAGGCAATATGGTTGGAGAAGCATTTTGGAGAGTTGTTTGAGCAAGTTATGGATATGACGATGATATATTACAACAACAAGAATGAGATCCAATTAGCAGAGAATCTTATGTTTTATGACAAGTCCAAGCATATTGAGATCAGGTGTCACTATATACGAGACATGTTACAGAGAGGAGCCGTAAGACTCCATCACATTTTGACTGATGAGTTAATAGCAGACATTCTTACAAAGGCTTTGTTGAAAGGGAAGTTCTTGGTCTTCATATAACAGCTTGGACTGATGAATATGACCCTCTTGGGTAAGGGTCCCAGATGATCAAGGACATTGAGCTATGCTCTTCCCCCCTGTTTGAACTCCCAGGGAGAGGAATTAAGCCAAAGAGCTCCTGGGGTTGAGGGAACTCTAGACAATAGGATAGGAGTGATCCTTACCTCACGGTAAGTAGTATCCTGCCTATTGTCTGATAATAGGATAGTTGTGATTCTTGCCACATGGTAAGTAGTATCCTACCTAAGGGAGTGTTAATTTGGCAGCTTGGGGATAAATTCCCTCCATTGGATAGCCTTCATCATCCAGAGAAGCCCCTCTTTGCCCTAATAAGCTATGTTTCTAATTATCTTTCTTTCATCCATCATCATGAGCCATAGACTTGAACTTTGATTCATGATTAATTTGTCTTGAACTTCGATTTATGATTAAGTTGTACTTTCCCTGTCTACAATGGTGATTGATACCATTATACTTTCAGCGTCAAGTGATATTATTTAGCTTTGAGTATTATTTTTCACCTTTGACAATTTCTCTTTGATTTAAGTAGTACTACTCACCTTGAAATGCTATTATGCACCTTCGATTGCCATTATTTACCTCTAAGGACTACTATTCTCTTCCACTGTTATATGTTTAGGAAAATTAAGATTGCTTATGGACATGTTATAGGAGTAATGATGGATATGATAAAATTTCTCTTACTGTAGCATGTGGCAAGAATGGATGATGCGATCAGATTATACCTTATGCGGGTACTTAACTAATGATGGCAAGATATGTATACATATAACAAGTACATATAAATCCACCAACTAGGCATGCATGTGACCAATGTGGATCTCATTGTGATTATCAATGCCCAAAATGCATTCCAATTATATAATTTACTTTTGGATAATTTCATTGTGGCTTATGTATGAAAATACATATGCAGTAGCAAAATATTACCACATATATAACCATGGATCCAATACATTGCCAAATGTACGATCATCACACTCATAACCATAAAAAGGAAATATAAAGCACATCAAAATGTACCATTTTAGATATGCTTTAGGTATATTGGAAAAAGAACTAATATCAATCCCAGTAAGAAAATAAAAGCTAAAAAGCAGTCAACATTCAACAATAAGCCTTTTGGTACATGGCATTGAAACAATTTGGTATACCACTACTCAAATCTACTCCAAATATGCAAGGTACACTTATGTCTTCTACGAAATTGTAATGACCCCACCTCGAACTATGGGCAGAAAAGGAATATTAGCATGCATATGATAGCTAAATATGCATGCATTGCATGTGTTAGCACTGGAATCAGCACTTGGACTGCTTCAAGTGCCTGACCAGACACATCCTAAGCTCTAAGGCAATTTCTTATGATTTGATTGGGTTTTTTGGAAAGTGATTAGATCTCAAGCACTCTAAAAGGAACATTGAACATATAAAAAATCTCTGACACATATGAGGGCACTCGTATAGATGATGTGGTAGCAAAATTTGTAGTTCAATGAATAGAAAAATGGGAAAAAGACAGTGGGTCTGTAGGATAGAAATCCACTGTTGGGAGGAAAAAAAGACACAAATTCCAAATCTGAAATGTATAGTGAAAGAATGTTTTTTAAAAGATACTTACAAGAATCTCACTTTACATTTAAACAATCCCATTACAAGGAATTCTTCTGACTAACAGAATCACATGAATCAAGAATGCTTGGTGAATCAAGACTTACAAAAACAGATTAACATGCATGCTAGATCAAAAGACCTATAAAAACATGAAACAGGGTTTAATTCCACCTCAAGGAATGCTTATGAACAATCTTCAATTCATACTGAATCAGGAAAGATTGGAACAAGACTTACAAAAACAGATCCATATGTCTTGGAGGTTCACAAGACTTATAAAAGCATAAGATAGAACTTTTATGATAAATCTAGAAAGGCAGATAAAGTATGTAAAAACAGAAGGGAAAACAATACACACACCATATGATTTTGTGAATCCTCAAGAGTGTAACTGGAATATATTATGTGTTCAACAATACACGGCTTCAGGAATAGCATGAGGATCAGCAACAGGGCCAAGGCACTAGGCCCTATGCCACCAACCATCTCCCCCCTGTTCTTCCTCTGTCTTCTGTCTATTTATAGTTTTACAATAGATCTGCCAACAAGGCTTCGACCTTCGGATTTCTTTCATATCAACTTAACAGAAAACAGATAAGAAGGAGAAAAAGTAGACTGTCTGCTATTTTTAGCCATTTACAATCCTAACAGAACTTTGATGGAATTAATCATATTGACAAACTGTCTTTGAGCTTTAAGAAGATATTTTTATTTGTTGATAGATGTCGAATCTTTAAAGCCTTTGCTACCGGATTTTCTGTAAACCTGTCACTGTTTCTTGAATGTTACCTGGTGCCTTGGGGAAACTGTTGATTTTTGTAGCATCTGGAAGTGTTTCGAGTCTCAAAATTTTGCATGGAGGCTTGGACAACAGCATTCCAAAGAACCCAGAAATAGTTTGTGGAAATTCCACTCGGTTTAAGAATTACTAAAATAATTAATTATTTTAATGAAGACCCTAAGTCCAAACTTAGGAAAAGGAAATAATTAAAGGGCATTAATAATTCAGAGTGTGAATCTCCTAGAAAACATGGATCAAGTCAAGATTTAATCTTAGCCATTGATTAATCTTTTAATCTAGGCTGTTGGTTTTCCAACAGGAAGATTATAAAAGAAGGCTTGAGGTTCACTTGGACGATAATCCAGACACACACTCAGTTCCCGAAGGAGATCCATTCTGATGTAGAATTCGATTTCAGCGGGAGAGTTGCAGGGCGAGAAGTTGTAGAAGCGGGAGGAGGTCAGGGGTGATCGAGATCAGGGTCGGAGAGCAACAGTGGGTCACTAAAGGTAGCTTGAGGCTACAGTGTAGAGACCCCACGTAGTCTCCACTCAGATTCACGCAGTCCAGCTCTAGGAGTGCACAGAGAATCACGCAGACTAATGCAGGGGCTGATCTGGGTGTTAGATATTTGTCCGAGAAAGCTAGACATCTAGTCTCAGGTGGTTCAGAATTTATCTGCCGAATATTTCCGAGACATTGTCACAGCAACCTTCATCTCATTGCGACCTTGCCTGTTACTGTTTTATTATTTGTCCAAAAATAACTATGTACATGTGATTGATTCTTGTGCTTATGGTCTCTACTATTTATTTCTCTACATATATAATTGTGAATGTTGCAGTAGTATTTATTTCGATATTTGCCGAAATATTTCTGAATAAAAACTTATTGAAATAATAAGTAGAAAGTAAATCGTTCAAAAGTAAATCGGGTTAGAATTCTTCACATGGCATTTACGCTTAGATATAAGTGTCATAGAGGGAGCATAGGGGGCATCTATCGATGAACAAAGATCTACCAGCTCGGTAGGCAACAACGCGTGTATGTTCGCGTCTGTAGAGGGGGGGGGGGGGGAGCACGATAGAACGAATGGATCACGATGTATCTGTATTGGCATCCAGATTAGAGGAAGATTTTGCTTGTGTATCAAACACTACATCCTCAAATGTCCGGTATATTGACAGTGGAGCATCTGCCCACATGACGAGAGTACGGGACTATTTTTCCAACAACCAAGAAGAGCAGATGAATTTCAAAATAACCATGGGTAATAAAGAAAAGTGCACTCCCATTTGGAAAGGTACCATAGTTTTACAGACCGAGGCATGAAACAGAATCTGAGCCACTAATGTACTACATGTGTCGGGTTGGGGATGAATCTACTCTCAGTGTCACAGCTTCAAAACCGAGGATATGACGTCTACTTTATTGGCAATAGAGTCTATGTCAAGCACCCCAATTGGAAGAAGAAGGCACAAATCAACGTAAGAAGCAACAAGTTGTACAAATTGCTGCTTGATTCCCCAATGTCGTTGGTTGGCAGCGTAGATGAGACGGATCCGAATGAGCTATGGCACAGGAGAATGGGGCATTTGCATCATGGGGCGTTGAGAACTCTCTAAAAGACTGTCACAGGTGTTCCAAAATTGAGCACCAAGCGGGATGATGTCTGCAAGGGGTGCGTATTGGAGAAATATGCCAAGGCATCATATCAGAGAAGCAACAATACGGCCAAGGGTGTGTTAGATCTAATACACTAAGATATCTGCGGGCTGATGCCCACAAGAGCTCTTAGTGGTGCCAAATATTTTGTCACCTTCATTGATGACCATTCCAAGAAAACCTGGATCTACTTCTTGAAGACTAAGGATGAAGTCTTCAGTCGATTTAAAGAGTTCAAAGCTCTGGTTGAGAATCTGACTAGGAAGCAGATAAAGGTATTGCGATCAGATAATGGAGGTGAATACATAGATAAAGAATTCACTGGGTTCTGTGCAAGGGAAGGCATCAAAAGGGAATGGACAGCTCCATACAATCCGGAACAAAATGGAGTGGCAGAAAGAAAGAACCGGACTATTGTTGAAGCAACCAGAGCTATGTTGTATGACCAAGACATTCCCAAATTCCTATGGGTTGAAGCATGTAATACAGTTGTCTACATTCAGAACAGAACTCCTCACATTGCAATGGGAAAGATCATGCCAGAAAGTGTCTTCACTGCCAGCAAGCCCGAAGTGAGCCACTTTAGGATCTTCGGCAGTACAACTTACTGTCATGTACCTAGTGAGAAGAGGAAGAAGCTGGAGATGGTTGCTGAAAGAGGGTATTTAGTAGGATACAGTGAGAATGCAAAGGCTTATCGCATCTACGTTCCTAAGAGCAGGAAAGTAGTGGTGCGAAGAGATGTGAAATTTATGGAGGAGAAAGCCTTCAGAAGATCACGAGAACTACCTTCTGCTACACAGTCAGAGTAAGAGCCTCTGGTCCAGCCCCAACAACCAGCAGCTAAAAATCTAGTTGCCTCTCCAAGGCATAGTGATCCAAAGGATGGGTCTTCTAGGGATTTGCAAGAAGGAGAGCCGATAAACCCACCCACCACAAGTGGAAGAACGAGCAGGGAACTTCGACAGATTCTGAAGGATGCAGAGGATTTTGTCCGAAATCCCAGGAATGAGAAGAGACAGTGTAAACAACCTGAGAGGTATCAAGCCTTGGTTGCTCAAGTCGGAGAACCTTCCAGTTTCCGAGAAGCTGCTCAGCACTAGGTATGGGTTGATGCAATGGTGGAAGAGTACAATTCCATCATGACAAATGATGTCTGGGAAGTAGTACCCAGACCACAGGAAAGATCTGTTGTAGGATCCAGGTGGATCTACAAGATCAAGCATGCTGCAGATGGCAGCATCGAGAAATTTAAAGTCAGATTCGTGGCTAAGAGGTATGCTCAGAAGGAAGGAATAGACTATGAAGAAACCTTCGCCCCAATAGTGAGATACACATCTATTAGGTCCGTGATATGCCTTGCTACGCAGATGGGATGGGAAATTCACTAGATGGATGTCAAGACGACATTCTTGAATGGTGTGATAGAAGAAGAAGTGTATATAGAACAACCCAAGGGCTTTGAGACACATGATCAGAGGACTCATGTGTGCAAATTGAAGAAAGCATTATATGGACTGAAGCAAGCTCCCAGAGCCTGGTATGGTCGAATTGATAGATGTCTGCAGAAGATGGGATTCGTCAAGAGTGATGCAGAACCCAATCTCTACTATTTAAGAGTAAGGAGTGAGCCATTGATACTGATATTGTATGTGGATGATCTGTTCTTGACAGGATCATCAAGGCTCATCACAGATTGCAAGAAGAATTTAGCTGAAACATGAAGGATCTGGGATAGATGAACTATTTTCTAGGGTTGGAAGTTTGGCAGCAGGATGGGGAGATCTTCCTTGGTCAAGGAAGATGCACTACAGAGATTCTGAAGAGGTTTCAGATGGAGGATTGTAAACCCATGACCACTCCAATGATTACCAACTTGAGGAAAATCGACACGTTCGACGATGATGAAGTTGATCCTACGTTGTACAGACAGCTCATAGGGTCATTGATGTATCTGGTAAATACAAGGCCAGACATCTGTTATGATGTTAATACCCTAAGTCACTTCATGGTGGAACCGAAGAGAGACATTAGGGAGCAGCCAAGCATGTTCTCAGGTACCTTTGAGGAATAGTCGAGCTTGGATTGAAGTACACCCATGACAATGATGTCAGGTTGAGTGGTTTTACTGATGCAGATTAGACTGGAAGTTCAGTTGATCGAAAGAGTACCAGTGGGTACTATTCCAGTGTGGGATCGGGAATGACATCTTGATGCAGTAGGAAACATAAGTCCGTGGCACTGAACTCAGCAAAGGCAAAGTATATGGCAGCTAGCACAGCTTCGTACGAAGCCATATGGCTTAGGAAACTATTAGTAAATCTACTGAAGGAGAAAATGTAAGCGACCAACATTTTTTGTGATAATCAGAGTTGCTTAAAGTTCTCTGAAAATCCTATGTTTCATGATAGGTCGAAACATATTGACATCCGATGTCACTTCATCAAGGACTGGGTACAACATGGAGTTGTTCAGCTGCAGTACACTCCAACAAGAGAACAGGTGGCACACATCCTCACCAAGGCTCTGGGAAAGACAAAGTTTGTCTACTTCAGAGAAAATATGGGGATGATGAAGAATCCCTTCCAGTAGCAAGAATGGACGATTCAGTATTCAAAGGGAGTTGTGGTACAGATGCAATAAGTGACAGTGGCAGTGTCAAAGGCAGCAGTACAAGGGGTAGTAGCATAGAGGGTGCTTCAAAATCAAAGCAACATGTCGCAGGCATATTGTTGGAACATTTTCCTCACTAAGAGGGAGTGTTGATTTTTGTAGCATCCAGAAGTGTTCTGAGTCTCAAAATTTTGCAGGGGGGCTTGGAAAACAGCATTCCAAAGAACCCAGAAACAGTTTGTGGAAATTCCACTCGATTTAAGAATTATTAAAATAATTAATTATTTTAATGAAGACCCTAAGTCCAAACTTAGGAACAAGAAATAATAAAAGGGCATTAATAATTCAGAGTGTGAATCTTCTAGAAAACATGGATCAAGTCAAGATTTAATCTTAGCCATTGATTAATCTTTTAATCTGGGTCATTGGTTCTCCAACAGGAAGATTATAAAAGAAGGCTTGAGGGTCACTTGGAAGATAAGTCGGGCACACACTCAGTTCCCAAAGGAGATCCATTCTAATGTAGAATTCGATTTCAACGGGAGAGTTGCAGGGCGAGAAGTTGTAGAAGTAGGAGGAGGCCAGGGGTGATCGAGATCAGGGTCGGAGAGCAACAGTGGGTCACTGAAGGTAGCTTGAGGCTACAGTGTAGAGACCCCACGCAGTCTCCACGTAGTTTCATGCAGTCCAGCTCTGGGACTGCGCAGAGAATCACGCAGACTAACGCAGGGGCTTGCAAGGGCTGATCTAGGTGTCAGATATTTGTCCGAGAAAGCTAGACATTCAGTCTCAAGTGGTTCAGAATTTATCTGCCAAATATTTCCCTGTAAAGATATCATTTTCTGAAGAAATAATAAAACCCTCATCTGCTGCACCGATTTTCCCACATTGGGTTTTTCTAGGGACATTTGTCCAAAAATCACTATGTACATGTGATTGATTCTTGTGCTTATGTTCTCTATTCTTTATTTCTCTGCATATATAACTGTGAATTTTGCAGCAGTATTTATTTCGATATTTGCTGGAAGATTTCTGAATAATAACTTGTGAAATAATAAGTAGGAGAAATAAATCTATCACTGCAACTGGTTGAGAATTTTCACAGAAACGTGCTGGTGCTAAGAGTAATGGTGCTGCGAATCTAGTGGAAATCTGTTCTGGAGGAATTTTGTTGTTTTTTTCCTTCGTTGGCTTCTTTAGTTATGATAGGGTTTCTTTGCTAAAAGAGCTTTTGAGAGAATAACTCGTGCAAATGAACTGGGCAAGTGAATGAAATGAATGGAGGAGACAAATTGAGGGTGGGACCAACAAGAGAAATAAAATAAGAGCGTGAAACATGGAGGTTTAACAAATTATGGAGGTAGCTTATGATTAAATGGCGGAAATTAATTAACAAACAACCCTTTTCTTTATAATGACGCAATTGTTATCTTTGGTGGAAACCCCTTTGTAATGGCAGAAAACCCGAAACCTTTTGGATAGAATGGCGAAGGTTCATTTTATTAACAGTAATATGATATATTACAAACAAACCCTTTTAAAAAAGGTTTAATTGATAGGGGAGAGGTGGAGCAAAATTAGCGACAGTATAGCGAAGGGGCGGAGGGGTATATTAGATATAAAGAGGGAATATTGCAATCGCATTTTGGAGCATGGAGCGGGTAACAATGGTTTTTGGCACATAAAATCTGCGATTTACGAAAAGGAAAATGACATGGACAGGTATGGTGGGCCAATCGCATTGCAAATTGCAATCAAGACCAGAGCAGTTAAATCACATATCGCAAATCAAAGGCTTATCGTAAATCTGGACTGGGAGTTATATCGCATTTCAGGAAGTCAAAGGAATATCGCAATATCAGAGATCAGGGAGATGGGGTGGTAACAAACTGCCGAAATTGCGATATGCGATGGAGCCACGAGGAAAGGTGACGTGGAAAAGAGAGGTGGTCCCAGCAATCTCGCAAATCGCATTTTTGGGTTTTGGAAGAGGTAATATATAATAATCAAAGGACTTTGCGATATGCTAATGCGAAAAGTAATATGGGTGTGCAGTAATGATATTACACAAGTGGGAGGGAATGTGATTTGCGATGAGCTGAGGATGACATGGCAGGGAAGGTGGTGCCCAGACAATACCAAAAATCGCAAATCGGGAGTTTTGTATTGTGAAGAACGGGAGTTAAAGGTTAAGACTCGCGAAGTGCGATGTGCGATGAGACAAGAGGTGACATGGCAGGGGAAGGTCCCACTTTATATCGCAATCAAGAAAAAGGAAAGGCAGAGGTGAATGGAAAAGGTAAGTAATGTTGCGATCTTGCGATGCGAAAACGTGATAGGTCCCATTTAAAGGATTTTTAAAAGCAGACAATGAAAAATTACGTTAAGTCAATGGAATATGATACAACCGCCCAAATCATATTATAAAGAAATTATAACATATATCAAAAGTTTATGAAGCGGACCAAAAGGAAATGATGGGTCCCAGCAATACCACAAATCGCATTTCGGAGGAGTTTTAGGAGACGGCAATTGTGATATGTAATAAGTTTGGAACTGCAAAACGTTGATTGCAATGAAAGGTAAGGGTTTCAATACAGTTAAGTGCGGAAAATATATATGATATCATATATATAATATATGATATATATTAAAGGTTTGTTGTGGGGGGCGGAGCTGCTTTTTAACTATAAAAAATGAATTTTAATAGTTAAAAAGCGGTTTTGAAAGAAATGAAATGCTGGACGTTTTAGTATTTTGGAAAAATGAGGAAAGGTTCAAAGAGAAATGGCTAAAATGGCGAAAAGGATGCGAAAGAATTGAATCATAAGGAGCTAGAGGCCAGAAAAAAATGACGGAGAGGGCAACTTTGAAAGGAATCAAAACCAATGCTAGCAACATGCATTGCATTAGTAAACTTACTAATTGGTTATAAAGGATGTCTAAAAGAAAGGATAAACGAATTAATTCTTAAAATACTAAATTAAATACCCTAAACATAACCCTCCAAAATATATATATATATATATATCTTTGAATAGATTAAATGCTTATAATTTGAATACTTAGTTGCTCTTATTATTAACATATGTCAGTATAATATGTCAGACATATATTCAAATTAAAGGGAATTGTATATATGAAATATATTATATAAAACTAAAAAGAAATTACAGTATATTAAAAGGGACTATATATATGTGATGCATCAAGGAATAAAGATAACTCATAGAAGACCTGTCGTAAAATGAAGGTGGAAACCTCCAACCATGAAGCTACCATGTCAGAAGGCCGCCACCGCCTGAGAATTTCAGGAAAATTTAATGACAGGGCAATGAAGGGAGGTAGGGCGATGGAGAGGTTGTCGAGGAAGGAAGGAAACTTGGGAATATAAGGGGATCAATGGAGGAATTTGAGGGGAGAGTTTTTGGGAGTATTTCACGGAAAAAAAAGGAAATTTCGAGGAAGCCATAGACATAGAGGAAGATTGAACCTTAATTTTTCTTGGAGCTTTGGGCACAGGGACCAGAAAAAGGAAATTTTGAGGAAGCCATAGACATAGAGGAAGATTGAACCTTAATTTTTCTTAGAGCTTTGGGCACAGGGACCAGAAGGCCTCCATTTCGAAGTCTTCTGGATCTGCCATCTGGGAACCAGATAGGTTGATTCTAGATAGGCTAGGAGGAAAATGGGTTTGTTTAGTAGCAGGAGCGGGAGCAATTTCAGACCAGGATCACTTCAAACGCGATTTTCAGGTAATTACTTGCAAATTAAACTGTTAAAATCAATGTTACAAACATAGGCATCAGGATAAAATCGGCAAGTGTCCGAAAAACCAAAAAATAGTAAAAATCGGGAAAATATCAATAAAAATCGGTGAACATCGGCAAAATTGTGATATTCCCACTTAGCAATATTGCTAAGGGAAATATCAACCTTGTACAATTTTGTCTTACTTCATGTTTGCACTTAGGAGATGTGGGTTCAAAGGTCCCACATGAATTTGGGGATTTCGTGGGGGCCCAAACATTAGGAAGGAAGGGAAATATTGCAGCTCTAGTGGAGCGTGGGGAGCACCCCATGGAGAATTACGACCCACATGTGTTATGCTCTCATTGGAGCGAAGTTGGTGGGGGAAAGTAGAGTTGGGCCCACATGGCCATTTTGGAGGTTCTTTGATAAAAAGAGCAAGAGGCACTCATTTGGGGAATTCATGATCATTTTAGAAATTGTCTTTGACATAGCACGCTTGAGTTGAAATCAAGTCTGCAAGTGTTGTTCAACACACGAGTGTTTCCGAGCAGAAATTTCAACACTTGCTTTGATGGACTTTGAGTGTCAGCCCAAGGAAGTAGTCCTAGCTATCCCAATCCATACCAGCAGTAGAGGATTGCAAGTTTGGGGAAGTTTCCAGCAATAGCAGTGCAATGACTACACAGTCCTTGGAGGAGCCACACTTGGGTGTTGAGGAGAGAAGGAAGCTTGGGCCTAAAATTTGAAAAATCCGAGGAAGAGTTTAGAGGGAGATTGCAGCCATCTTGGGGGCATTTTGCAGCAGGATTAACAGATGGGTCAAATTACCCAGCAACAGAACCATTGAGGGAAAAGAGGGCCGAAATTCCAAGGTCAACCATTAGTTGATTTCTTCGTGCGTTTTGTTGGGTTTATTGAGAGGCCAAGATTAATTTGGCATAAGTTTTTGAGCAGATTTGATTGGTCAAACAGGGATCCCAACTCAGCCAGCAACTAGAGGAGCTAGGGGAAATTGGGCCAAAATTCAGGGGTCAGCATTTGGCCAAACCATTTATGGGTTTTGGTGGGTTATTGGAGGAGAGACCGAGTTAATTTCCTGGAATTTTTTGAGCACTAGAAGAGGGTCAAATCAACTATTCTTTACAGCCAGCAGTTCAGTTTCTAGGTGATCAATGCAGAGCCATAGAGGGGGCAGCTACGCAGCAATTAGGGCACTTGCTTTCATCACTACAAATTTTCTAGCTTGCCTTGGGCAAGCCCAGGTGCACACTTCCAAATTTCTATTGTACCCCATACATTTATAATAAAATGGCTCAAGAGCAGTCCAGTTTTTGGCTTATTTCAAGGTATCTGACTTGTGTGTAAATTTCATGTGTGTCCTTGCTATGTTTTCTTTATTTATCATTGTGAATTTCCATTAGGAATATTACAGTGGTATCAGATCCATAATCTTGGTCCAGCCTGTGGGAAACCCTTCGTTCTATGACAAGACCATAATTTAAAAAAATAAAAAATAAAAATCTAAGAAATCATGGGTTCCAACGAAAGGTTAAAATCAAACAACATGGCAACTATCTTGAATGAGGTGATTAGGGTGCATCAAATGATAGTTGATGTGGGGAAGAAACTGATTCGTGCAACAATTGGGAATCACGACCATTGTCAATTATACAACAAATCCACTATGCCTTAAATTGTGAATAATGCATAAAGATGGCAAGACATGATTGCAACTAATGTGGAGTTATTGGCAGCAAATTGGAGGGCATACCAATCATTGGGACATGGCATTCAAGCGTGCCTCTCTTTTTGGGAGCTTTGTGAACTAAGAGACATGCACAAATCAATGGGAATTCTGTGGAATTATGCAAGGATGATGAGGAGGATTAAGGAGGAAGATGAAAGAGTAGTTTAAGGGACCATGGTTGGCAAGGAGACAATTGACCATACACCTGTTGATGAGACGCCACCCATTGATGAGGTATCCATTGATGAGGTATCCAAGGTTGTCAACAAGTTCTCAGGTGATAGCAACGCACCACAGGTTGATGAGATGTCGAGAGACATCTCCACTGTTGTTGAGTCGATAGGTACAAAGGCCTCTAGGTCTATGACATAGTTTTCAGACGACAATCACCTGCAGCTGACTGGTGAGCATGTCTTGTGTGTTGGGTTTTCTATAGAGGAGCAGTTGGAGGCTCATGTTGAGTCAATGATGGAAGAGGATGTGCAGCCATCCTTTGGGCTAGCCATTGATCAGAGGTAGCAGAGAGGCCACGCGTTGGTTTTTCAGCAAAGTTCGCTTCAGAGGCACACTTACGGGGTCTACAACGTTATTAGCCCACCCTTACGTATTGGATCGAGGGAGGCAGAGTTGTCTAGATGCACCCAAGGGGATGGTCAGGTTCAAGGTTACTTGGGAGTGGGAGCGAAAACGGGGAGAGGGAGCGGGAGCGCCATTTTCAGAAGCTCTCGGTCTGGGAGCGTTTCGTGGAGCATCTTTTTATAATATATATATTTTTATATTTTATATTTTGATGCATATATGTCAACAAAAGCATGTAGAATGATGAATTAGACATAAAAAACACAAAAACATAGATTGAACCAGAGGTATCTTTATCATTACCTCTAGATTCGTATAGGGATCTTTGTCATTAATATCACCCTCTAAGCATTCGCTCCGGGAGCAAGTTCAAGGGAGCGTGCTCCGAGAGCGGGTTCGATAGGGGGGAGACACTCCCCCGCAACCTTGGTCAGGTTAGCAGGACTGAGCACCATGAGCTGAGCATCACACCACATCAGCTTTGAGGGATTGTTCCTTCCACGAAGGATTGTACATTTGATCCCTCCTTTGGGATTGGATGATGAGAGGTATTGAGCTAGTACCGGATGGAGCAGGCTAGGTAGTTGGATACATCCATGGCCACATTTCAGGCCAAGGGTTACCAAAGGGACACAAGGTTCAGACTGTTGTTGGGATCCAGGTGGGATTTCCCATCACATCATAGATTCAATAGTGATGGTAGTAGCTATGTGATGGATCTGATGTTTGGGCGCACACACATTTTCAGATCTCCATCAGAAGCCCGAAAAACACTAGTGACAAGATGGTTCGACAGGGGGCAAGACAAATTTCATGAGTTTTCTTGGCATATTGACTGTGTGTGGAGTCACAGGGTGATTAGCCTACTTTGGCAGGAGCTGGTAGGAGGAGGTGGCATCGGCAGGATACCAGACAGGGTATTACATGGAGACGGTGCTCTCTCATTGGTATATTAGACACCAGTCTATTAAGGATAGGCATAGTAATGTCATTTCCGTTGGCATGTGAGGAGTCGGGTTGCTCAAGTCTTTCAGAGCAGATGGGGACTCGGGAGATGTAGGACACATCATGGAGGGTTTACTAACAGAGTGGTAGATATTTTGGCACATGCAGGATATTGTATGTTACAGGGTGGTACGACAGTGGCTAATGTATACAGGACTACACAAAGTTATGTCGTAGGGTCCAGTGTTATGTAGAGGGGCGCACTAATGCGTAAAGACCCAATGTTAGTCCATAGCATTCAGTGATGTGCAGGGCTATGCAGTGAGGAGCAATAGCCTGCAAAGGAGCATGGAGATGTTGGGTGTTGCGAAAATTCCAATATCCCAAATCTAAGAATCCCTACTGCAACAAGCTGAACTATTTCTCCTACTTGCAAATTTGATTTAAACAAGTTATTTAAGATTACTGCTTAAAATATCGAAGCAATTACTGAAGCAGCCTTTACCAATTAAAATACATTTGTGAAATCATAAACTGAGCAAGAAAAATAATGCAAACACAGGACATGTTATTTTTGGACAAACGTCCCCGGAAAAACCCAATGCGGGAAAATCGGTGCAACAGATCTGAGGGTTTGTATATTATGCAGTGATTTTCTAAATACAAATCTAAGATGCCTTTCTGGCAATCCCTGCAGAGAATATGATTGATAAAGAGTTAGTGATAGATATTAGAAATCTCACACTAAAATCTAGAAACCCGACTGACCAACAAACCCTAGACGACAAGCCCTCCACTGCGTTGCGCAGTCACTAAGCAGCCTCTGCATCACTCTATGTGGGGACTGCATGGCTTCTGCATCGCTGGTCTTCAGCTAGCAAAATCTACCCTTTTGGCCCCTTCCTATCTCACACCTCAGCTTTTCAGCACTAGATCTGGCTGCCCATCAGCTGAATTACGAATTCCCTCAAGGCTGAAGCGCTGCCTCTGCGAAGCTGCTACACTGCCTCTATTGATCTACTCTATGTCATCTCCGCGATGTATTCTCAGCTCAAAAAAATCTCCAACCAAAATTACTCTGCCCCTCACTGCAATCAAGAAGCACTTAGATCTTATTTTCTTCTGAGCACTACTCCATCAAAAAAAATCGATCTCTAGATACTCTCGGGTGTACTTTACAAATGACCCTCAAGTCCTCCTTTATTTCCTTCTCGTTGAGAAATCAACAGTCGATATTAGATCTCCAATCAACGACTAAGATTATATTAGACTTGATCTACTTTATCTAGAAGATTCACCCACAATTTACATTAATACTGATTAATTATTTTAATTTCCTAAGTTAGACTTAGGGTCCTCATTAAAAACAATTAATTTTTCTTATAAAACTGTTTCAAGGTGGATTTTCCCAAAACGATTTCTGGGTTATTTGTAATGCACGTGTCCAAGCCTCTCCACAAAATTTGGGGCTTAGAGCATATCTAATGCTACCAAAAATCAACAAGTCTGTCATAGCATGTTGGTTTACACTTTGGAGAAGGAGTAGCTCACATCACAGTAAGTACCTATGGGGAGTGTCAAGTATGGTGAGACGGGCAGAACACGAGGTGATACAGGATAGGATAGCAATAGCAGGGGGTATCCAACGGTGTACAGGGGTAGGTTGCGGTGTACAATGGCATGTCGAGGAGTACAGGGATGATCAATGGTATGCAGGGGCGTATGGTGCTGCATAGTAGGGTCTTGGAGTGTTTCCTCCAGAGAGACTCATGGACGAAGACGTCAGGCATACCTTTGGGTGTAGTTCACCCAGGATCGATGGGGACACAAATGAGAAATACTTGATGGTATCCGTTGGGATTCACATGCATGACCCTCTTCTACATCACTTACGGGCACAGTCGATTTAGCTGTTGTCCTTTGGAACTCTGGGCATGAACAACGGGGGACGAGGAGCTCACCCAAGATATTTGGATGACACTCAACGCACTAGGGGAGAAACTTCTCAATAGTGACGTTGGATCGGTACGCTAGTTGACAGCCACAGGTTGGTGGATGAAGTGTGTTGTCGCACAGAATGTCTAGGCATTGCGAAAACGAATCAGATCAGGGGATGTCAGCCTGATCCCCAATCTCCATATTTAAGTTGTCTCCTTATAGTAGACTAAGGGGGGTAGACCCTATGGAAATGGAATGAAGGAGAACCAGTTGGGAACCAACCAGTTCGGGAGACATAGTTAAACGACCAAATACTTGTAAAACATCTAACAAGATTAAAGGATTCAATTGAATTTGAAAGACTAATACCAGTGCCTTATGGAGTCAACTATCCTGCTAAGGAAATTACAACCAAGTACTTGATGAGAAACTGTCGCTATGTAATGCTAATGCAGAATGCAAGGAAAATGATTTGAAAGAGCGAGATGAAACAAGCTTCGAAGATGAAAGGTGATGTTAAAAGCCTAAAACCCTTAGGTTATAAATAATCTGATCTAACCATAAGTACTTAAGCGAGAGTGCCAATTATGAAGATGCCGAAAGATTACTCAATTAAAAGATATACCATTCGTCGCAGATCCACAAAAAATAAGATATTGATCACACTTACTTGAGAGAATTTTCCAATATTAATATTCAATAAATATCCAAATTCAAGTAAATGAAACAAGAGCTAATTAAACATTAAACAATTTTAATCGATAGGAAACGTTCTAAAACTCAGATGCCAATGATCATCAAACCCAACTGAGGCATGTAAAATTAACTAGCACTTAAATCTCAATTATTATTCATCCAGATATACCATGAAATTTTAATGCTAATAAAACACTTCGCCAATTAATTTATGGATTAAATGATATTCTTAAATAATGCAAATCCAAAAACTAAATTTTCTCCTATAGTTAAACTTAGGATATTAAAAAATTAAAATCTGTTAACTGTAGAAATTTCTCCACCCCAATGTCCCAAAAAATATAATTCCAAAACTTATATACAAAAACAATTAAAAATTAAACTATAGACAAAAATTTTACTTTTAGAATTTTTAAAGTTAGGATTAGATTTTTTTGAAGTTTTTGAATATTTTTATAAAGTTAAAATCTAATTTAAAAAATATATATATATATATATATATATATATATATATATCAAAATGTTAATAAAATGAAATGTAAAAAAAAAAAAAAAAATTAAATGTCAAAAACTTATTTTTAATGTTCAAATTTTAAATTTTTTTGTTCTTTTTTAAAGTCAAAAGTTATAAATGAAATTTTTTTTTTAAAAATCGAATGTCAAAAGTCTAAATGTAATGTTTTTAAAAAATAATTTAAATGTCAAACTAAGTAAAAATCAAATCGAAATCTAAAAAAATTTAATTGAAATCAAAGTTAAAAAAAAAAGTTATGATGCATGAATGTGTTAATTTCTTTTGATATAGGTTAGGTTAGAGCACAGCGTGAGCCATCAAGCAGCAAGGCAGTGTGAGAGGGAATAGATGCCGCAAGGGCAAGGAGCAGAAAGAGCTACATGAAGGGAGGACACGCGGATCTGGAAGGGAGCAGATAAATGGAAGGGTACGCAGAGCAGGAATACTAGCAGCAAACACAAAGACAACTGGTGCATTAAACAATTTCGAAAATTAAAAAATTCCTTTTCCCAGCAATCTGCTCAAATTTTAAAATACTCCTGCAGAAGAAATTTGGAAATTTTTTGCCCAGAAATAATTTGTACCTAGTATAACATAAATCTGAAAATTTGTGCTTGAAAAAATCCCTGCAAAATTTTGATCCTGAGATCAGATCTTACCCTCCAGGGCCTAAATCTGTCTTAAATCTAAAACATTTCTCTGAAAAACCCTCAAAGATCACCTGCACAAACCAGAAACAATAAAACCCAGACACCCAACAACTTTACAAAAAATAAAAAATTGAAAACCAGAGTTAGAAACTAAAAACAAATTATAAACATTTACACCTTAAAAATAATACATATCTATACAATGTATTTATTGATCTATGCACAAGAGTTGCAGATATTTCAGATCTGAGGAGCATAAGTCTGACTTCGCTCCCAGATCTGAAGATCTAAGGCTCTTACTAGCCAGATCTAACTTTAAATTCAATAAAAGATAATATAAATTTTGTAATTTAAGCACAAGCCCTAGAAAAACCTTGCAAAAAATAGAATTTAAGATAAGCCCGGGGAATTAGATCCAAAGGGCTCTTCAGATCTTATTTCCTTGGGAGTCAACTTATCTGAGGACTTCTGCACATGCCCAATTCCAAATCCGAAAGATTTCTTCACACTTAAGTTAATCTGTTAAATCAATAGAAAATAAGATAAAAAATAAAACTTTCAAGAGTTAGAGATAACTACTAACTCAATCCAATTAATATTCTTATCCTAAATATAGTAACCTAAGCAAGGTACTTGTGCAATAGATTACTCTACAAGAGACATTAATCAACAATTCATTGAAATAATCACCAGCAGAATATAAAGAACAAGTTTACCATAAAATGCAGAAGAGGAGCATGACCATCACATAAAACCCGAAATACTTTGTTTGTATTATTCCAGAAAAGTAGTAAATGAGAGCTTCAAGAGCAAGTACATGATCAAGAGATCGAATGAAAAATCAGACTGACACTGACCTCTAATTATAGCTAAAATCTCCAACGACTAATGCACTTGATCCCAGTCAAAGTAATCTTGACCGTCGAAAAGGAATTGATTATATTTTAATCTCGTTCGTCAAAATTATAATTTTTGGGGGAATTTCGAATTTTTCAATTAATTCCCTTTTAATTAACTCAAAAATAATATTTTTGAGTTAATTACCTCAAAACATTGACTTTGACTTAACTGCCAAGGCCCAATACTTATAAAAGATCTAGCAAGATTAAAGGATTCGATTGAATTTGAAACACTGATATCAGTGCCTTATGGAGTCAACTATCCAGCTAAGGAAATTACAACCAAGTACTTGATGAGAAACTACTGCTATGCAATGCTAATGCAAAATGCATGTAAAATGATTTGAAGGAGAGAGATGAAACAAGCTTTGAAGAAGAAAGATGATGTTAAAAGCCTAAAGCACTTAGGTTATACTTATAAAAAATCTGATCCAACCACTAAGTTCTTAAGCAAGAGTGCCAATTATGAAGATGCCAAAAGATATACCATTCGTCGCAGATCAACAAAAATAAGATATCGATCACGCTTACTTGAAAGAATATTCCAAACATTAATATCCAATAAATATTCAAATTCAAGTAAATGAAACAAGAGCTAATTATACATTAAATGATTTTAATCGATAACGCACATTTAAAAATCCAGATGCCAATAATCATCAAAAGCATAACCAGCACTTAAATCTCAGTAATTATTCATCAAGATATACCATGAAATTTTAATGCTAATAAAACACTTTGTCAAGCAATTTATGGATTAAATGATATTCTTAAATTAATGCAAATCCAAAAATTAAACTTTCTCCTATAATTAAACTTAGGAAATTAAAAAATTAAATTTGCGTCAACTATAGAAATTTCTCCACAAGCTTAAAGGATCTAAAAACCCCAATGTCCCAAAAATTATAATTCCAAAACTTGTATACAAAAAAGAATTAAAAATTAAACCTTTGACAAATCTTTGATTTTTAAAATTTTTAAAGTTGGGATTAAAATTTGATTTTTTACAACTTTTGAATATTTTTTTTTAAAGTTAATGAAATTTAAAGAAAATTGAAATGTTAATCATACCTTTATACAAATTAAAAGAAATAAAAAAAATGAAATTTTATTTTTTAAATTTTTAAATTTGCAACCTAAAAATATAAATCGAATGTCAAAGTCAAAATGTTTTTTAAATTTAATTTTTTTTTATATGTCAAACTAAATACAAAATCAAAATCGAAATGTTAATAAAAACCTTGATACAAATTTTTAAAAAAATAAATGTTAAAAATTTTAAATTATAAAAAGTCAAACTAAAGAAAAAGAAATCGAATACCATTAAAAAAAATTCCAAAGTTAAATGTTATAAGTTATGAGTTTATTTGTTTTTTCTGTAGGTTAAAGGAAGTGGACAGCGTGAAGAGCCGTGGAGCAGCCGACAAGGTGGATGCGGAGATATGAAGGAGTTGGTAGCTAGGGTCGAGGAAGAGGCAACGAGGCACGCAAAAGGGAGAGGAGCTGCAAAAATGAGGGCCGACAGGAGGAAAAATGGCAGCGGACAAGAGCAGCTTACGCAGGCAGGCCGAAAGGGAAAGCATGCAGGGATTGAAGAGATGCGGATATAGCGTAAAGGAAAAGGAAGTTGGGTCAACGAGGCTAAGCGGATTGAGCTGCAGGCTTGCAGAGAGCAGGAACGCAGGTCATGATAGCGGGATGAAGGGATAAGGTAGCGGGTGCAGGGGCAGCGAGGAGGGAGAAGAAAACACCTGCAGACCGCAGAGAGCAGCAAATGAGGGCAGCGTACAAGAAGAAAATGCAGGCACAATCAGTGCATAAAAAATAATTTCGAAGTTTTTACTTCTACCCAACAGATACAGAGATTTATTCTTTAAATTTTGATTAAAATGAATGAACCTGCAATTGTATAAACCTTGAGGCACAATGTTGCCCAGATCTGCAACCAAAATCGATCCTGAGACCAGATTTTACCCTTCAAGGCCTAGATCTGGCTCAGATCTGAAAATTTTTCTGAAAACCTTCTAGTGTAAACTGCACAAAACCAGAAAACAGGAACCCAGAAACCCAATATATGCACAGAAAATAAAAACCCCAAACCTCAGTGAGTGAAAAAATTAACGATACTTACAAATCTACAATGTTATTTTGCAGATATGTTAAATCAAAGCCCTCCATGGCCAGATTTAACTTTAAACTTGACAAAAGTTTAAGATAAGTTTTCATTTAGGCACAAGCCCTAGAAAAGCCCTGCAAAAATAGAATTTAAGATAAGCCCGGGCAATTAGATTCGGAGAGCTCTTCAGATCTTATTTCCTTGGGAGTCAGTTGGTCCAGCGGAGGACTTCCCCCAATGCCCAATTCTAAATCCGAAAGATTTCTGCACACCTAAAGTTAAACTGTTAAATCAGTAGAGAAATAGGATAAAAATAAAATTTTCAAAAGTCAGAGATACTTGTTGACTCAATCCAATTAATATTCTTACCCTAAATCCAATCACCTAAGCAAGATACCTATGCAATAGATTACTCTACAAGAGTCATTAATCAATAATTCATTGAAATAATAACCAACAAAATATAAAGAACAAGTTTACCATAAAATGTTGAAGAGGAACATGACCATCACATAAAACCCCAAAGACTTTGTTTGTATTATTCCAGAAAAGTAGTACAAGAGAACTTCAAGAGCAAGTACACGATCAAATGATCAGATGAAAAATCAAACTAACACTGACCTCTAATTTATAGGTAAAATCTCCAACGGCTAGTTCACTTGATCCCCGTCAAAGTAATCTCGACCGTCGAAAAGGAATTGGTTATATTTTAATCTCGTCCGTCGAAATTATAATTTTTTGAGGAATTTCGAATTTTTCAATTAATTCCCAGTTAATTAACTCGAAAATAATATTTTTGAGTTAATTACCTCAAAAAATTGACTTTGACTTAACTACTAAGGCCCAAGGGTCCAACATTTCTTAAAATCTTCAATATTCCCTTGGCCCGGGACCTTTAAAAATTTTTTAGGGACCCACAAATTTTGCCTTTGAAAAATTTGATTTTACCTAGGACATAAAATTAATTAAATTTTTGGCTTAGGATTTTTAATTTAATTTGGCCAGAAAATTTAATTAATTGACTCATGAGGGGATTAGTATTTTTCCAACCCTCTTTACAGAAGATTAATACATTAACCATGAGGGAAACACATGTTCGCAACAGACCCTCAATAATCTACCCAATTCTGCAGCTCCAAATATGATCTAGTAGACCTAGCAATCTGTAATAAAATGATCTAGCCAATTAGCTAGGATCATTCCCAAATTACTTTACAAAGACTCACCAAAAAACACTAGGACTCACTTAGTATCTTGACGACAAAATCCACCCTAGCTTTGGGGTGAGGCTAGAGGGGAAAAGCTTTGTCGATCATTTGTGTCAAGAAACACAAATGAATCAGTGAGACGAAAAACCTCCTAGGATAGAAATCGTCACCAAAATACTAGGCTTACCTAAGTTGTTACATACATGATGGTGTTACTGAGATCATTTACATTACAGACATGCATAATGGGTTTACATCATTTATAAAACTATCAACTAATGATTAAATCTGAATGGCGTGAACACCTCGAACATAATAAATCCCATTTGCAAAAATGGGGGTGTACTGCTATAGGGTCATTGACAGAGTGGTCAACATCTAGCGCTACTTAGGGACACATTGCTTCATCGAAGAAATGTGAGAATCCAGAATCTGCATCAATACACAAGATTATATAAGTAGCGTCCATCCAAAATTCATCATATAACATTTAGCACATGAAAATAGAAGCTCTTCATTTATTGACTATTCTACTAACATGAAACGTAAATCTATTCTAACTGCAAAATGAAATGCTGAAATAAAAAGGTGTAAGGTTAGAGATACAATACAAGAAAATGCCTTGTGGCATCAAATGTGTTCAATATAGTGCATACTGAGCATTTGCCTGCTTTCAGGCAAGTCTGTGGGTTTCTTTTCATATGTGCCATGCCCGATCCTACATATTGTAGGACTTTGTCTTATCGAATATCGAGTTGCTCTCAGCCATCAAACGTATCTAGCCACTTACTTCTTCTTTTCTGTTTTTTTCTCTTCCTCTTAGTGGGTTGTGATGTCAGCAATGAGACCACTGTAGATTTCTTGTCCTTATCTTGAAGATGTTCGTACGAAATATCTGAAGAACTTGGAGTGTGACCAATCTTATTCTGAATATACTCTATCAATGGCGACACATAAGCTTGGTCTTTCTTAACGTTCTTTGTAACCAAAGTTAATTTGTCCTTAATGGAAAAAGTGACCTCCCTGTGATGAGATGGGAATTGCTTTGGAAGACAGGGAGGGTTATGATCTATTGACGACTTGTTATTATCAAAATTGGGCTGGAACTTATGTATATTTAATTTTTCCATTTTTTTCAACCTTTTCTGTATGGAACTCATTTCCCTAGCATGCCTTACTATTAATTTCGCTTGATTGAGTTCTGTTTTCACGAATCTGTCTTGTAGATTGGTCTGATTTGTCTGCATAATTTTCATTTCCAGCAATTGATTGTCCTTCATGGCAGTCATTTTCTAGGTGTGTCTTGCTTCCATTGCAATCATATAATTTTGAATAATGGACATCTGATTAGAATGATTAACTTCCATGATCTTTAACATGTTTTCCATGACATTCATTTCCTGTGCATGACTTGCTTCCATGGAATTTATCCTATTTTGAAGATTGATCTGGTTAGCTTCCATGTTTTGAATCGTTTGCATATAATTGGATTGCATATCCTTAATCATCTGAGTTGATTCGTTAACAGGACTTTCATGATCTTCTATAGGGATGTGATAGTCCTTACCAACAACATTAATTTGATGGCTAGCCCCTGCCATTCTACTATCTATGGTTCTTTTGACAACATGGCAAGTAACCTCTTCATGAAGAGCATTACAGGCTCTATAATAAGGCAGAGCTTCATCCACAAGATTTGCAGACTCAAGTTGATTTGGCGGTCTCTGCTCATTACATGGGCCTCTCTTCTGCAAAGCATTGTTATTTCTAGGTTGGAAATTTTGTGCTTGAGATCCTTCCATTTGGACCAACCTAGCCTGTAAGGCCCTTATTTGTTCAAAATGATTAGATATTAACTTTCCTGATCAAGTTCCATGCTTTCAAGTTTTTGCATCAATTTATGCATAGGGTCTTCATCAAATTCTTTAATTTCTTTTCCCTTAGATTCTGTCGAAAACCTATCAAAATCTGAGTTTTGGACATTCCAAATGCTTTCTTATCCTTTTCAATCTCCTCAGCTAAAACTTGGGCAGCCTTATAATCATTAACTTTAGCTCGCCCCAACTCATAAGAAGTATCAACATCAAAGACATCAATATAACAATCAAAAAGGAACTTGCCAACAGGTCTATAATCTCGAGGAAATTCTTTAATAATACCATTAAACCTCTTATTAAATTCCTCTACTATTTCATTTTCCTTTTTCTCTATGACATTGATATCTCTAACCAGATGATTTTCTTCTATCTTGTCTCCATACATGTCCTTAAAAGCATTAATAATCAATTGCAATGAATTAAACGAATTATCAAGTTTATTTGTAAACCAATCCAAAGCTTCCTCCTCCAAGGAAAGAAAAAACAGGCTCATCTTCACAACCTCATGATTATAGTCAACACCTCTAGCATATTTACCCAACCAAGAACTAAATGCTTTTATATGAGCCATAGCACTAACCACATTATTTCCTTGGAAAGAAGGCAACAGGTCCATGCCCTTGTTAGGAAGGTCATTTGGATAACCTTGAATATTAGCAAAAAGTTACAAGGGGCGAACAAGTCCATCATGTCTTGCTCAAAGGGATAACCAAATGGATGTTAGAGAAATAGATCCTTGTTCAAGAAAAGTCAAAAGGTCCACAAAAAGCTCGCTTCTTAGTAGAAATTCTTGTAAGAAATGAAAGAGTTGGAGTCGCCACTTGAACATGAATCTAATTCTAAATCCGAAAAAATTAGTCAAGAGAAGCATATGGATATCACGGAGGGATTCTTGTCTGCGAGTAAAAAGATGAATAAGTGGAGTCGCAACCCAAACAAGAAACCAGCCAAAATGTCCAGGTGCTAAAGGTGCAAATAAAAAAGATGCAAGGATTAGTGAGATGACGAAAGATACAATGATGAAAATATGAAGAGATTAAATGACGCCAAAAAATGTTATGTCGTGTGACGAGCTAATGAATGGCGAAAAATTATTAGAAGATTAGAAAATGTCATTGAGACCAAGGACAGAAAAACTCTATCCCCGACAACGGCGCCAAAAAATGTCGTCGCACAGAATGTCTAGGCACGACGACAACGGCTAAGATCGGGGCTTGTCATTCTGATCCCCAATCTCTCTATTTAAGTTGTCTCCTTATAGCAGACTAATGGGGGTAGACCCTATGGAAATGGAATGAAAGAGAACTAGTTCGGGAGACACAGTTAAACTACCAAATACTTGTAAAGTTTAAACCATCTAGCAAGATTAAAGGATTCGATTGAATTTGAAAGACTGATACCAGTGCCTTATGGAGTCAACTATCCTACTAAGGAAATTACAACCAAGTACTTGTTGAGAAATTGCCGCTATGCAATGTTAATGCAGAATGCAAGGAAAATGATTTGAAGGAGCGAGATGAAACAAGCTTCGAAGATGAAAGGTGATGTTAAAAGCGTAAAGAACTTAGGTTATAAATAATATGATCTAACCACTACGTACTTAAGCGAGAGTGCCAATTATGAAGATGCCAAAAGATTACTCAATTAAAAGATATACCATTCATCGTAGATCCACAAAAATAAGATATCGATCATACTTACTTGAAAGAATTTTCCAAACATTAATATTCAATAAATATCCAAATTCAAGAAAATGAAACAAGAGCTAGTTAAACATTAAACGATTTTAATCGATAACACACATTTAAAAATCCAGATGTCAATGATCATCAAAAGCATAACTAGCACTTAAATCTCAGTAATTATTCATCAAGATATACCATGAAATTTTAATGCTAATAAAACACTTTGTCAAGCAATTTAGGGATTAAATGATATTCTTAAATAATGCAACTCCAAAAATTAAATTTTTTCCTATAGTTAAACTTAGGATATTTAAAAATTAAATTTGTGTCAACTATAGAAATTTCTCCACAAGCTTAAAGGATCTAAAAACCCCAATGTCCCAAAAATTATAATTCCAAAAGTTATATACAAAAAAGAATTAAAAATTAAACCTTAGACAAATCTTTGATTTTTAAAATTTTTAAAGTTCGGATTAAAATTTGAGTTTTTACAACTTTTGAACATTTTTTTTAAAAGTTATTGAAATTTAAAGAAAATTGAAATGTTAATCAAACCTTTATACAAATTAAAACAACTAAAAGAATGAAATGTTATTTTTAAAATTTTTAAATTTGCAACCTAAAAATATAAAATCGAATGCCAAAGTCAAAATGTTTTTTAAATTTAATTTTTTTTTAAATGTCAAACTAAATAAAGAATCAAAATCGAAATGTTAATAAAAATCTTGATACAAATTTTTTTTTAAATCAAATGTTAAAAGTTTTAAATTATCAAAAGTCAAACTAAAGAAAAGGAAATCGAATATCATTAAAAAAAAATTCCAAAGTTAAATGTTATAAGTTATGAGTTTATTTGTTTTTTGTTGTAGGTTAAAGGAAGTAGACAGCCTGAAGAGTCGTGGAGTAGACGGCAAGGAGGATGCGAAGATACATAGGAGCTGGCAGCGGATGGCTAGCTTCGAAGAAGATGGCGGCAGCGTGGAGGAAGAGGCAGCAAGGCACGTGCAAGGGAGAGGAGCTGCAGGAATCAGGGTTGACGAGAGGAAAAATGGCAGTGGACAGGAGCAGCTTACGCAGGTAGGCCGGAAGGGAAAGCATGCGGGGATTGAAGAGATGTGAATACAACGTAAGGGAAAGGAAGTTGGGTCAGCGAGGATGAGCGGATGGAGCTACGGGCTTGCAGAGTGCAAGGACGCAGGTAATGATAGCGAGATGAAGGGATAAGGCAGCGCGTGCAGGGGCAGCGAGGAGGGAGTAGAGAACATGTGCAGACAACAAAGAGCAGCAAATGAGGGCAACATACAAGAAGAAAATGCAGGCACAATCGTTGCATAAAAAAATAATTTCGAATTTTTTCCTTTTACCCAACAGAATCAGAGATTTCTTCTTTAAATTTTGATTAAAATGAATGCACCTGCAATTATATAAACCTTGAGGCACAATGTTGCCCAAATGTGCAACCAAAATCGATCCTGAGACCAAATCTTACCCTCCAGGGCTTAGATCTGGCTCAGATCTAAAAAAATTTCAGAAAACTTTCCAGTGTAACCTGCACAAAACCAGAAAACAGAAACCCAATATATGCACAGAAAATAAAAACCCCAAACCCCGATGAATGAAAAAATTAACGATACTTACAAATCTATAATGATATTTTATAGATCTATTAGATCAAAGCCCTCCATGGCCAGATTTAACTTTAAACTCGATAAAAGATTAAGATAAGTTTTTATTTAGGCACAAGCCCTAGAAAAACCCTGCAATAATAGAAATTAAGATAAGCCCGAGGAAGTAGATCCAGAGGGCTTTTTAGATCTTATTTCCTTGGAAATCAGTTGGTCAAGCAAAGGACTTCCCCAAACGCCCAATTCTAAATCCAAAAGAATTTTGCACAACTAAAGTTAAACTGTTAAATCAATAGAGAAATAAGATAAAAAATAAAATTTTCAAGAGTTAGAGATACCTGTTGACTCAATCCAATTAATATTCTTACCCTAAATCCAGTAACCTAAGCAAGATTCATGTGCAATAGATTACTCTACAAGAGAAATTAATCAACAATTCATTGAAATAATTACCAACAGAATATAAAGAACAAGTTTACCATAAAATGCTGAAGAGGAACATGACCATCACATAAAACCCCAAAGACTTCGTTTGTATTATTCTATAAAAGTAGTACAGGACAGCTTCAAGAGCAAGTACACGATCAAGAGATCGGATGAAAAATTAGACTGACACTAGCCACTAATTTATAGGTAAAATCTCCAACGGCTAGTTCACTTGATCCCCGTCAAATTAATCTCAACCGTCGAAAAAGATTTGATTATATTTTAATCTCGTCCGTTGAAATTATAATTTTTTGAGGAATTTCGAATTTTTCAATTAATTCCCTTTTAATTAACTCAAAAATAATATTTAAATTGACTATGACTTAACTACTAAGGCCCAAGGGTCCAAAATTTCTCAAAATATTCAATATTCCCTTGGCTCGAGACCTTTAAAAATTTATTTTTTAGGGACCCATAAATTTTGTCTTTGAAAAATTTAATTTTACCTAGGACATAAAATTAATTAAATTTCTAGCTTAGGATTTTTAATTTAATTTGGCCAGAAAATTTAATTAATTCACTCATGTGGGGATTAATTATTTTTGCAACCCTCTTTACATTAGATTAATACATTAACCATGAGGGGAACACACGTTCGCAACATACCCTCAATAATCTACCCAATTCTGCAACTCAGAATATGATCTAGTAGACCTAGCAATCTGTAATAAAATGATCTAGCCAATTAACTAAGATAATTTCCAAATTACTTTACTAAGACTCGATAAAAAATACTAGGACTCACTTAGTATCTTGACGACAAAATCCAACTTAGCTTTGGGGTAAGGCTGGAGGGGAAAAACGTTGCTGATCATTTCTATCGAAAAACACAAATGAATCAGTGAGACGAAAAACCTCCTAAGATAGAAATCGTCACCAAAATACTAGGCTTAGCTAGGTTGTTACATACATGATGTTCTCGCTGAGATCATTTACATTATAGATATGCATAATGGGTTTACATCATTTATAAAACTGTCGACTGATGATTAAATCCGAATGGCGTGAACACCTCGAACATGATAAATCCCATTTGCAAAAATGGACGTACACTGCTATAGGGTCGTTGACACAAAGTGGTCAACAAGGTGATCATTTATAGGGGTGGCATATCGTTCATCACTGAGCCTACGCCTGGGAAGCTGGTCAAGAGAGAGATATGTGTCACTCTTTTCTCATGGCATGTCAGGACCATGCATGAGCAGATGATACCAAGTATGGCTGATGTAGTTTTCCAATATGTGTCCAAGCTCCAGACATTGTATTGCCACATTATCAAGAGGGAGGATGGCAGACCCAGTGGTGATGGTTGGCAGGAACAAGAGGCATCTGCATACCTTGAGTTGATTGCGAGTATCAGATACCCATCTATTGGTTACATCCAGGGGGTAGCTATTTGGCACATGTGGCTTTCAGCGGTCATCGATACTATACAGTGGCATGCACAGGGCAGATTAGCATGCATCAAATTAGCCCATGATATATGGAGCCTATATATTGATTACATGCAGGGGCTAAAGATGAGGCACAGATGGATTCTTGTAGTTGTCAGAGCTATGTCAAAGCATGTCCTACTATGGGATGTAGGGATTCAGTTGATTGACAAATCACTCTGTCTTGTGATGGTCGAAGTCATGGCAAAGAGTGATCTAGTTCACTCTTGGTTTGGTACATGGGGGTACACAGAGGCCTTCCTCGTATGGCGAGGCAAGCTTTCTCTGTTGCAGCATAGGTTCGGAGTTAGATTTGGATGGGTAGGCTTTGGCGTCGTGGAGATTCCTAGGCAGGACGTGTCTCGTCTCTATCAGTGTTTCACCATCGGGTTATAGGATAGGATGATACAATGCACACACAAATGGGAAGTTTGTTAGAGCCAAAGTGGCGCAACGACAACATTTTGGCACACTTCTGAGGCTAGCATGGGACCCAGGCATCACACTACTTTAGGGGTGAGTTGGCTGCTACAACGGGAGGTCACTCAGATCTTCCTTTGGGCTTTAGCGAGTCACCGATGGTGCGGGGGATTTCATTAACATGGCGGGTGGGCCAGCAGGATGATATCAGGAGAAGCTCACGTGAGCGAGACACTATCTCTGCAGGGATTGGGTGGTATCTGTGAGAGTATACTCTTGGAGTGCATGGGATGGCCTACGTGGTAGGACAACTTCACAAGGAGTTGGGCATAGTGCCACATTATCATGATCCCCTACTCATTGATGGTATACAACGGACTTTTGGTACTTATACCGGGTAGGATAGTGAATCGAGCGAGGGAAGCTTTAGGTGGGACAAGATGGCTTGGGATCCTAGTATTTAGGGATTCTTTCTTGTCAAGACAGTGCAAAGGTCAGGGATGATTCAGTGGTGCATCTGGGACCATGGCACATTTTTGCAGTGACAATGGGGAGCAACAACTAGAGAGAGCGCTTTTTCGTCAGTTGCTTGAGGACAAACAACGTTTTGGTCAGGAGGACTGTGATATTCCCACTTAGCAATATTGCTAAGGGAAATATCAATCATAGCCAATTTTGTCTTATTTCATGTTTGCACTTAGGAGATGTGGGTTCAGAGGTCCCACATGAATTTTGGGATTAAATGGGGGCCCAAACATTAGAAAAGAAGGGAAATATGGTGGCTCTAGTGGAGCGTGGGGACCACCCCATGGAGAATTATGGCCCATGTGGAATACGCTCTCATTGGAGCGAAGTTGGTGGGCGAAAGTCGAGTTGAGCCCAAATGGGCATTTTGGAGGCTCTTCGATAAAAAGAGCAAGAGGCACTCATTTGGCGAATTCATGATCATTTGAGAAATTGTCTTTGACAAGCACGCTTGCGCTGAAGCTAAGTCTACAAGTTTTGTTCAGCACACGAGTGTTTTCAAGCGAAAATCTCATCCCTTGCTTCGGTGGACTTCGAGTTTCAACCCAAGGAGGGAGTCCTAACTATCCTAGTTCATACCAACAGCAGAGGATTGTGAGTTTGGGGATGTTTCCAGTAGCAGTAACACAATGACTGCGCAGTCCTTGGAGGAGCCACACTTGGGTGTCGAGGAGAGAAGGAAGTTTGGGCCTAAAATTTGAGGAGTACGGGGAAGAGTTTAGAGGGAGATTGCAGCCATTTTTGAGTATTTTTGCAGCAAGATTAACAGGTGGGTCAAATTACCAAGCAACAGAACCATTGAGGGAAAAGAGGGCCGAAATTCCAAGGTCAACCATTGGTCAATTCTTTCGTGAGATTTTCTTGGTTTATTGAGGAGAGACCAAGATTAATTTGGCAGAATTTTCGGGGTAGATTTAAGGGGTCAAACAGGGATCCCAACTCACAGCCAACAACTAGAGGGCCTAGGGGAAATTGGGCCAAAATTTTGGGATCAACATTTCGCCAAACCCTTTCTAGGTTTTGGTCAGTTATTGGAGGAGAGACCGGGGTTAATTTCCCAGAATTTTCTAAGCAGTGGAAGAGGGTCAAATCAACCATTCTTTACAGCCAGCAGTTCAATTTCTGGGTGATCAGTGCAAAGCCATAGAGGGGACAGCTACGCAGCAATTGGGGCACTTGCTTTCATCACTTGGGCTTTGCTAGCTTGCCATGGGCAAGCCCAGGTGCACACTTCCAAATTTCTATTGTACCCCCATACATTTATAATAAAATGGCTCAATAGCAATGCAGTTTTTGGCATATTTCATGGTGTCTGACTTGTGTGTAAATTTCATGTATGTCCTTGCTATGTTTTCTTTGTTTATCATTGTGAATTTCCATTAGGAATATTACAAAAATCAAGATACCATCAAAATATTGGTAAAAATCGGTAAAGATCGGCTAGGCCAAAAACTTGTGATTTCAAGATAAAATCGGGATTTTATCGAGGTTCGCAACACTGGTTAAAATTCAGATTTCTCTAGTTAAAATGCAAATTAGGGCATCATAACTGATTTTATTGTTGAATTTAAGTTCATCCCTATATTTAGGGCACAAAATTTTCATCTCTGGTTAACTGTAGAAACTAATTATGACATCTCTGGTTAATTGAGAAAAATTGAGTTTTACAGAAACAAGTAGGCAATGACTTACTTTTAGTAATGCTTCATACCATATAAGATATTATCAAGTCCAGCAAGTTATTGCACTTCTGCAATAGGACATAGTTCAAATATGCAGTCTGTGATCCAAAAGGATAGTGCTGCCCAATTCTTGCAGAATAAATGTGGCCTATTTCTTCCATTTCGCAATAAATGCACGTCAGTGCCCCTGAATGTAGATCACCGCACTAAGCTAAACCCCTTGTTAATGAAAAACATATCCATAAATGCACAATGTTGCAATAGTTAGCAGTCATTATCTTCATGTAATTATAATATTTCAATAAATGCAGAATAATAGCAGATAATTATATGACAAGTTAAAAACTATGATAATAAAGGAAGTTGCACTGCAACCTGAAGGCCAAAAATTAACACATAAAATGCTCATGAATGTCTAAGTTATCATTAGATCGTGCAAATAAACGGCTATATATAGCACTTCCTCATGCCTAGACACTCTCCTTGTCAATATGTAGCCACCTCATTTAATACCCACTATGGGGCCCTACAAATATGAAGCTACCTTAACCAATAATGGGACCTTATTGACAGGGAGACTAGTGTCAAAGTCAGTGGCATTATATTCAAACACTAATTTCTCGACTTGTGCATCTATCATTAAGTTTTTTTTATAGATATTAACTAGGGCTGCCACAGTTAATCTGCATTGCTTTTTGTCAAAGTCACAATTGAAAAGAAGTTTGCATATCAGATAAAAGCATGTTAGAGAAACATTTACACGGTAAAAGTTACAACTATACCTGGGATCATCTATAATAGGTATCTCAAGAGTATTTGGCCACAAGTATAATTCTGCAACTTTTTCTTTAATAATCTCCTAAAAGGGGAAAAAACAAGAAGATTGTCAGTCAAAACAAATAAAAAAGCACAATGACAAAGTATTTACCAAGACCTCCATTGGTACTGCAACACTTGTAGAACAAGAATTAGAACCAGTTCAAAAAGCTAAAGTTAGCAACTTCTACCTAGACAAATTTTTCAAAGATTGCATTATGTTATGCATTTATAATCTTTAGAAATAAATTTCTACAAAAATGGGTAATTTTCATAAGATTACATAAAGCATTTGGTGAAGCCTAGATATGTTTATTTGTGATGCATCAAGTTTGTATTTCTTTCAACTTCTACTACTCAAAATATGAGATGAATCTCATTATCGAAAGACAGTATTGCTGCATGCCAACAACAAGCAAACTATGTGCTTTCTTCAAAAAACACTTTTGCAAACCATTATGAACCTTCCACAATAAGAAACAAAGTTACATCAATTCGATGTTGTCAAAGGAGAACTTATTCAAGTAACAACATAAGGACTGGCTATTCAAATATTTTTATTTTTTCCTTTAATTTTTCTTGTTGGTCTCAGTTGAATTTGTTAAACGATTATTTTACAAGGCTAACACCACTTAGATATTAACTACAGTCACTACCTCATCAAAAGTTGGTACTAGGTGGTACTATGTGCCTTGATATAGTCCTTGGAACCTATTACCAATCAAACCAGCAGGGGACCTAAAAGGGGATCCTAAGAGGTCAGCTGCTAGGCTAAGGGCAACTATGGAGGCTTGGCCCACTATCACCGCACCTAAGTCTCCTTGCTCTTTACGGACTTTCAGCAATGGGAGGAGTCCCGGTAGTGTAGGAATCACTTGTAAAGTATATGTCAATGGATAGGTGATGAGTGACCCTGAAAACCCTTTCCCTGGGGTGGATTGAAGAATGGAACTTACTTGCTCTTCAAGCAAGGAGCTTGGTCCACTAGGGGTAAGGGATGAGGATTGGAGGGTTGAGGTAGAAAGAATAGGCGAGGTTCTCAATCCCTAAAATCCTTGGGAAACTTGGATTCCCATATGATCCTTGACAAATAGTCTTTAATGAGAAGCGGGACCACACGGGGCCAAGTGAAACCAGTCTAGGTTCGGGTATGGAATATAGCAACCGACAATGTTCCTATCGTGGACAAGGTGAGGGGAAAGGACCAGAAAAGAATATTCACTTCAAAAGGTCAAATTGATCCTATTGAAGTCTACCCCTGGGGATGACTAGCAAAATTTTGATCCTAGAGCTAGGGCTCAGGCTTCTCGAAGATTCCACCATTGGAATTGCTTGAAATTTTGTGGAGAGGGACGGGACCCACCAATGCAGTGCCTCCTAAGAGATCGAAATTTTTCCCTGGCTTAATTCATGGGAAATTGATGCCCTAGGTGACCCTTGAGGGCTAGACCTTGGAAAAAGTGAAAGAGGGGAAAAATTATGGATAAAACGACCACCCTTATATGGATCAGTGCCCTAAGGGAGTTGGAGTCAAGGATAATTAATAAGTAAGAACTTGCTTTCTTGGTCAAGGAGGCTTAAAAAATCAACTTCGTCCAATGTTGGTGTAGAGAGAAGAATAAGAGACTTTCAAGCATTTATACTTCAAACAAAGAGTGCGGGATTATCGAGAAAATGTATCTCTAGGACATTTCATTCATATGACATTGGCCCATACATTAAAATTTTCTAAACATGCTCAAATCCACATTATATTCATGCAGCAACTAGCTCTAATTATAGCGTAAATCATTACTATGTAGCAACAAGAATAATAACATCAAAAATTACTTACAATTCCATAGAGTATATCCAACCAGCAACTCATTTGCAATAATAAAGCTCCAAGACAAGAGAAATAGCCCAAATCCATACATCAAAATTCATCCATCTCCAAAAATATTCCTCCAAGGAAAAAAGTGTGAAATTCTCAAAGAGAGAGATATCCAATCCAAAGTGTGATGATCGAAATGAATGGAGCTAACATCAATATATAGGCTCCTAATGAGCTCGAAATAGCCCAAGACCCCTAATAGCTCTAATAATAAAATAATCTGAAAAAAACACCCCTATTAGTGACAAGCCCACCAATTTAGTTCATAGATGTAAAAATAAGCCACACAAGGGCCAAATAATGATGTATAAATGTCATAGGGCCCTCCAAGAGGCCTAGTAACATCCTGAAGTGCCATAATGAGGAATAAATCCATCAGAATATGATGGACAAGGGGGTGGTCGCTCGTTCTCCAAGTAGTAGACATGTGGTGCTCCCAGTGGTTGTGGGGATACATAAATGATCCCATGGGTCTCCAAATGGATCGAAGATGTCTATAGATGCTCTGTGAAGCCTAAGTTGTTGGAATAAATATCATTGGGTCCTCATACAAGCCTTGGGGCACCCTCCAAGTGTGTGTTGCACTTGTGGTGTTGGTTGGGCATGATGTATCTTCCTCGTCCAAGAATAGATCTCTAGTAATCCCTGAATATTTGAATGGGTCCATGAAGCGTTCTCTGCTGCTGTGGACAATGTTTTAAAAAACGGAATCGGTCAGCTACCACGCCGAAGTAATGACTCGGTAATGACTCCGAATCGGTAATGACTCGGTCGACTCGGTTTCAATGACTCGGTTTTTGTAAAAAATACATTAAATATTAATTTTTTTATACAAAAACATAAATTTAAAGATTTTTATTCATGTTTCCAAACACAAAGCATTACAATATAGATAAGTCACAAAAGACAACATATGATCAAAGTAGGCTCATGAATATATCCATTATATCAAAATTGCACCTAGTGCATTGTCCAATACAGGGTGATGATATAGAGATCAAAACAAAAAACATAACCAATGTCACAGGTGACTCCTTTCGACAAGACATCAACCCTCTAGAAGGCCTGTGGTAATTCAAATCATATAAAGAACCGTGGATTAAACCTACAGTGTTAAGTTCTGTGACCTGATTGAAGAGGGTTTCATTGTGTTTTTCTTCAAATAAGAAAGCATTTGCAATTGAGCCACAATAGCCTTCAGACCGAGTTATTAAGTTCCCTATCTACGTTGAGAATTTAACGTGGATCAATTTACGGCATCTTTGTACATTACTTTGAAGGCTTGATTCTAAGTATAAACAAGGTATTTCTGCCCCTCGTTTGAAGCAATTATGGAGGACTTCTTTGCTCAAGTAGAATTGAAGGGTATTTTTCTTCTATTTCTCTTGACAGTGCATCCTTGTTATGAATTTGTTATTCTCATTGTTCCGAAGAAAGTTAAATCCCCTAATCTAAAGAAAAATTCGGCATTTGACATTGTGGTCATTGGACTATGAGGACTTAAAAGGTGACTTTATTTACAACTAGAAGGGTGGTATCCTATCAATGATCGTGAGGAGGACTTGTCCTAGAATTAGAGGCACATCATTATAAAGGACAGTTCTAAGGCCCTCCATAATTTAAGGAAGCCAAGATCTTGTATACATACGTTTGCAAGGTATGAATTGTAGCCTTAAAAAAGACAATTAGCGGGCATCCTTTGTGATCTATATCAGTAAAATCAAGGAACCCTATTTTGTGTATAGAAGAAGAGGCTGAGTCCTTATCACTGTTACAATCTCTCACACACACACACACAAGTATTATAAGCTAGTTCCATCGAAGCCGACTTGTAAATCAATAATTAATATATATTCATGTCTTTGAAGCATTCATAAAAGGTGCCTTGAAGTCAATGAAAATACAAAATGCAGTTATGAGAAGGGATGGTCTCTTTAGACATCAATTTGAAAATGATTTTGAAGAATAGTAAAAGCCCTCCATGATGTCATATTGTTGACTAAGCTGCGCATTATCTAGCAACTGATGTGATTTTAAGAAGGTTTAGTGGCAACCCTTCATGTGATTCTATTTTTGTCTAGCAGTTGAAGCAAAGGAAGTTCATCTAAGAAAAGTATGTAGCTCCTCTATGTTGGCACCTTTGGATAAAGATGATAGTGCCCTTGAAAGTCTGACAAACAGAAGAAGTGCAAGGCACTTTGAAGCAAATCCCTGTAGCAACTTGTATGAACGTAAAATTAGAGGTATGGTCTCTCTCATAGTATGTGTAATGCATTTATTTATTTTTATTTGTTTTAAGGCTCTTTTGATGGAGGTTTTAATTTGAATAAGAACCCTAGATGGCTCATGGAAAACCCTAGCTCACATATGAAACCCTAATTTTTAGGGTTTGTGGATTCTAGGGTATTTAGATGAGGATGATGTTTTGAATTCCATCCTCCATTAGTGTATTAAAACCCTATATTGTATCTCATGCTTTTATGATCACATATTGTTCTTGGTCATTGTCACTAACATCATGTCATCAAGGTACATAGAGGGATTGGTGCTCTTGATTAAATATGAGTTCCATACCCTAATACATGACAAAATTCGATGGAAACATTGCAATAACCCAATCCTGAAATCCTGAAAAACTGATAAGTCTACTGGATTTTGAATAAGATCTAAAATTCTACTTTCTCCATATGAAATCCAATGAGGTTGGAACCACTCTCAAACATCCTGAGTCATTTCATGGTAATGTTAAAAATTTAAGTAAAAGGATGATTCATCCTTTTACTTTAAGAATTTAACATTACCATGAAGCTGCTCCAAAAACCAACTCCACAACTCTTCAGAAAACCTCAAACAAACCTAACAGCGGAATAAAATCCGGTTTCAAGTCCACAAAATCCGATTTTTTGGGCACACCGGCCGGCAGATTTGGCTCGGCCGAGTTAACTCAGGCCAGGCCTGGTCAGCCGGTTTGTTACCGAGCTGGCCGAGTCGATACAAAAATCGGCCAACCTGGCTTTTTTTGTACCTGGTCGGACCGGCCAACCTAATGGCTCGGTCGACCAGGCCTGGTCGGAGTCGAAACGACAAATTTTTAAAACAGAGGTTGTGGAGGCCCATACCTCTCAATACACACCCTATGTGTGTCAATGTATCCCACAGGGGTTAGGATCCCGTATAGGGAGACTAGACCCAAATGGAAACCACCTGTAATCCTGCATAAGATCCAATGTGTCCCCTAGACTTTCAATACAACCAGTCATTAGAATAATCATGTAATAGAGTTTACAAACCATGGATGATGAAATGGGCAATTCATAATGGCATGCCCTTTCGTAGTGGGCTTTGGCATGTGTTAGTGTCTCCACGCTCCAAAGGGGGTTAACAAAGTACCTTATTAGGTGGTTTTAACCCTTGAAGGGGATAGTATGTCCAAGGTACATCCCTCTAATGGGGGTGGCAAGTGATAAATAGCTGGAATGGAGTAGGGAGTTAGAGGGGAAATCTTGGGTCACATATTGGGGCATAGGGGTAGCCAGATAAACGGAAGCCCACACCTGGGTATATAATATGTAGGAGGGAGCAATCGTGGTACATGAGGTGCCCCGGCCTTGATTTTTCCACCCTTCTTTATATGCCTCTCCCTTTTACAAATTTTCTTTAATTAACTGCTCGGGGCTCAAAGGGATAAGAGCATGATGTGTAAGATATAACAGTGATTACCCTCTTTTTGGTAGGGCGGATCATTGCCCTCCAGTGGTTGGGACAATCATGGGTTCCTGAATGATAAAAGAGGCTCATCTAGGGCCTATCAAACCAGGATGATAGTCATGGATTGGGGTAGAGCTCATGTATTGGCTTTTGCCCACTTGCTAATTATTTTTGTCCCAACCATCTTTTGCATTTTGCAGTACAATTTCCTGTTTAATGTGGCAAATTATGCTTTTTCTTTTTCTTCTAGCTGCATCAACCTTCGGGGCATCATTTCGGGCTTGACCCAAAGTGGGGGCAAGCGGATAGGGAGGTTGGCCCTATGTGGACCCAGAATGGAAATGTGGACCCAAGTGGTATAAATGATCAATGGGGATATAGTGAGTGGAAAGGGAGTAATATATGTGGATAAGGTGAGCGAGACCATGCACCCAAAGTTGGGGTTTCCCAAGTAGTACCACCCTAAAACCAAATGGGATATAAATGAGAACCCACGAGACTAACATCCAAGGGTAACATCCAAAAGAGATCAACGGGACAAGATCACAAACTAAGCCCACTCTTTTTGCCAAATCCCCCCATCAATCCATACCCATAAGTATCCATGATATGTAAACCCAATACTCAATTACCAAATGACAAGACATACCTTTAGATTCGGGAGGCCCACTTTCAAACATACGATCAATACAGGTGGGTGAGGAACCACATGGCTGGATCAAGTGGCAGATAAATGACATAATGAGCTAGTAGTAGGCTGCAAGGGGTTGTTGGCTGCAGACTGAGGCCCATCATGGAGAAAAATTTCTCCTGGGCAGATCACCCACGAAGTGGTGGGTAACATTTGGCTCCAACTGGGACATGATCTCTCGAAGAGATGGATGACGCTACTCGAACAAGAGGTCACGAGAACTCCAACAATCTCTTGGTCATCGTAGACCTGTTATCTGCACATTTTAAAGATCGTAGCCATGGGGAAGCATGTTTTTCACGGTGTCTTATGATCACCCATGCTAACCGTTATCCCATAAAACTGACAAGAAATAAAATATGCACATTTAATCCAAATGCAATATAATCTATCATGAGCAATATCACATGTGATTAGTTATAATCCAAAAATCATCATGCAATGCATCCTACCCTAACATGCATCATACATGGTCAAGTATCAAGGAAAGGAGAGATGCGACTTATTTTGACCGGTCGAGGCCAAAGTTCATCTTTAAGTTTTGCAATGTAATAGTAGTCATCCCCAATTTTCCCATGAATCTTGACAGGAACCAGCTCTTTATCCAATAATACCAAGTCTCCTATCTTGTATTCTTTCTTTGGTTTCCACCTTTTGCTTGGTTTGTGACTTGGCCTTTTAAGGATATAGACTTCTTGTGAAGGGAGAATGGGAGAAGATCTCTTGATGTTATTGTGAAAAATTCAATTCTGAATTTCTACTGCAATTATAGATTTATTTCTCCTACTTTTTTTCACAATAAATTATTTACAACAAATTTCAAAATAAACACTACTGTAGTTATCACTCAAGTACACATAGAAAAAAACAGTAAAATGCAAGCATAAAACCAATCACAATGACATAGTTGTTTTTGGACAATTGTCCCCAGAAAAAACCAATGTGGGAAAACCGGTATAGCATATGAAGGTTTATATATTAATCTTTAGCTGGAATTCTTTACAAGAAAATATTGGTAGAAATAACTGAGGAACTTCTTGAGAGACACCTGAGATAAATTTTCTCTGCACTTCCAGAGAGTTTCTGACACTTGAGGGACTCACTGGCCCTCCTTGCGTCACTTTGCACCACTCCTGTGTACCTCTCTGCGTAGAGACAGCGTAAGCTTGCGTCACAACTATGTGCGGCCTCTGCACTACTCCTAAGTGCTGCCTCTCTTCCCTTCTGTGTCCTTTCTCTGAACCCTGAGGCTCATCCCCTACTCTCAAATAGTAGAGATTAGGATCTGCGTCACTCTTGACGAATCCCATCTTCTGCAAGTAGCCATCAATTTGACCATACCGAGCTCTAGGGGATTGCTTAAGTCCATACAAGGATTTCTTAAGCCTACACACATGAGTCTTCTAATCATGCGTCTCGAAGCCCTCTGGTTGTTCGATATATACTTCTTCTTCTATCATCCCATTCAAGAATGCAGTCTTGACGTCCATCTGGTGAATCTCCCATCCCATCTGAGTAGTAAGGGATATCACGGATCTAATAGAAGTATATCTGGCAATTGGGGAGAAGGTCTCTTCATAGTCTATCCCTTACATCTCAGAATACCCCTTTGCCACAAACCTGGCTTTAAATTTTTCTACGCTACCATCTGCAGCATATTTGATCTTGTAGATCTATCTCGAACCCACATCTGATCTGTCCTGAGGCCTAAGAACCACCTCCCAGACATCATTTGTCATGATGGAATTGTACTCTTCCGCCATTGCATCGACCCACACCTGATGCTGAGCTGCCTCCTAAAAACTAGAGGGTTCCCCAACCTGGGTTACAAGGCTTGATATATGTCTAGTTGCCTACACTACCTCTTCTCATTTCTGGGGACTCCAACAAACTCCTCTGCATCCTTCAAAATTTTTCGTAATTCCATGCTCGTCCTTCCATTGGTAGTAGGTGGCTCTACCTACTACCCCTCCTGCAAATCTTGTGGAGATGAATCCCTTATATCCTTCTACCTTGGATAAGCACTTGGGCTAACCTCAGCTGGTCGTAGTGGTTGGACCAGTGAGTCATCTTCAGACTGTGCTGCTGGGGGCATCTCTCGGGATTTTCTGAAAGCTCTTTCCTCCAAGAACTTTACATATCGTCGCACTACAACCTTCCTTCTTTCAAAAAGGTAGATTCTGTAAGCCTTAGCATTTTCACTATATCTTACCAAATACCCTTTTTCAGTAGTCCTATCCAATTTCTTCCTCTTCTCTTCGGGTACATGGCAGTATGCCACACTACCATAAAATCCTGAAGTGGCTTACCTCAGGCTTCCTGTCTGTGAAGACACTTTCTGGAGTGATCTTACCCAATGCATTATGAGGAACCCTATTCTGAACATACAGTTGTGTTACAAGCTTCAGCCCAAAGAAATTTGGGCATGTCTTGATCATACAGCAATGCTCTTGCAGCCTCCACAAAAGTTCTATTCTTCCTTTCTGCAACTTCGTTCTGGTCTGGATTATATGGAGCAATCCACTCTCTTCTGATGCCTTTCCTCGCGCAGAATATTGTGAAGTCTTTATCAATGTATTCTCCACCATTATCTGATCGCAGAATCTTTATCCGCTTTCCTGTCAGATTCTCAACCAGAGCTTTAAATTCCTTGAATCGGTCAAAGACTTCATCTTTGGTCTTCAAAAAGTAGATCCAAGTTTTTCTGAAATGCTCATCAATGAAGGTGACGAAAAACTCGACACCACTAAGAGCTCTAGTGGACATTGGTCCGCAAATGTCTGAATGTATTAATCCTAACACACTATTAACCCTATTACTACTTCTGGGGTAGGTTGCCTTAGCGTACTTCCCTAGTACACACCCTCTGCAAACATCATCTCGTTCGGTGCTCAGATCTAGAACTCCTGTGACGGTCTTCTTGAGAATCCTCAAAGCCCCATGATGTAAGTGTCCATCCTATATGCCATAGCTCATTCAAATCCTTCTCTTCACAGCTGCCTATCAGTGCCATTGGAGATTCGAGTTGTAACTTATACAATTTATTGCTCCTAACTCCAATTTGTGCCTTCTTCTTCCAACTCAGGTGTTTGACATATACTCTTTTTCCAATGAAGTAGACATCATTGCCCTTGTTTTGTAGCTAAGACACTGAGAGTAAGTTCATCCCCAAACCAGGGACATGCAACACATTGGTGGCTCGAAGCTTATTTCAACTTCAGTTTGAAACATTGTGGTACCACTCCCAACAGGGGTACACTTTGCTTTATTTCCCATGGTGATTTGAAAATTCATCTGCTCTTCCTAGTAGCTTGAGAAGCATTCTCGTACTGCCATCATATGTGCAGAAGCTCCACTATCAATATACCAAACTTCAAGAGAAGCAGAAATTGATACGCAAGCACATTCTGTGAAAAATCCTAAATCTGGATTCCTACTACAACAAATCTGAATTACTTCTCCTATTATTTTTCATAATTATTTCATCACATTGAAATACCGAAGTAATTACTGAAGCGGTCTACACAAATAATATTGCGGAATGAATCTAAGTGTCGAAACCAACTGAACAAAAATACAATGAAAAACATCCACATTTGACATAGTTATTTTTAGACTAAGTAACCAGAAAGACCCAACTCGGGAAAGTCGGTGCAGCAGATTTGACGGTTTTATATTATTAAGTAGCAGAATCTTGAGTACAACTAGGGTGCCAATATCCGACTCACCCTTCAAAGAAATCTAGACAACTGATGAAATTGTGAGATATACCTCACTCTGCAAGTCCCCGATTGATCTAAACAGCGCTGGTGAAGCCCCTCTCTGCCCCTGTGTGATTGCCTACGCTTGAATTGCATAAGCCTGTGTGGGCAAGCTTGAGGAACTGTGTCACTTCTCTCTGCAACTGATCAAGCTGATTTGAGACTGGATTTTGGCCCCCCTGGCTCAGAAACCCTAGCCTCTAGCTATCTCAGAACTGACTCTAGAAGGCACTGCGTCACTTCTGCATGATTCCCTGCAGGTACTACGTCACTCCTTCAGAAAATTGCGCTGCTGCTCTGCGTCACTTTCACCTCTCTAAAATGTACTCCTGGTCCTCCTGACCAGTTACTACATCTGCCCCTCTCTGGATCAAATCACTGAATCAAAATCACTTAGCAAACCCTGCCCTAGTGATTCGATTATGACCAAAAGTTGTGTCTCCTCACACAAACTCGAAAATGCCAAATGCTCAGTGTGCTCAATTGTGATTTCCATTGGCCCCTCACCCTCATTATAATCCTTCGTTGACCCTTCAACGGCCAAAATTAAAACATAATCAAGGGCTAAGATTAACTTGGATGTGATCCATGACTTTATCTAGAAGATTCACACTTAGTTTAATTAATACCCTTTAATTAATTAGTTTCTCTAAGTTTAGACTTAGGAAAACATTAAAAAACGATTAATTAATTTAATTAAACCATCTCTAATTGGAATTTTCCAAAACCATTTCTGGGTTTTGTGGAATACATGTGTCTTAGCCTATATACAAAGTTACAAGGCTAGAGCACATTCGATGCTACCATAAATCAACACTCCCTCTTAGCAAGGAAAGTGCTCTAGCAAAACAACTCAATGTGTTGTTGTTCTGACTTCTGGAACATCTATTGTTGTGCTATTCATGCTACTCACCAATACTGCACAAAAATAATGCATTTGTACTACTGTTGACTCTGCATACTGCCGCCAACTGCCACTGTATTGCAACTCCCTCTGAATTCTACAACCATGTTGTTGCACTGCGTGAGCACTACTCTGCACTGTGTTGCTGCTGCTGCTCAACTACTGCTGCACTGTTGCTAATTGCAACAGAAAAACATCCAAAATTGGACAAGTAAATCTACAACTAAAAAATAAGACTGATTGTTGCTAGCTTCTGCACTAGCTCTCTAAAAATACTGCATTGTTGCTGCTCTGCACTGCGTGAGCACTGCAGTGCACTGCGCTGCACCAGTGTGCACTGCGCTGTTGATGTTGCTGCTCCCTCTCTGCGTTGATCAGGTTCTAGTACTGCTGGCCATTGCACTGTCTTCTCATCTTCCATTGCAACTGTCCATCTTGCCACTGTCTTTCAGCTGTCGTAGCTCACATGTGATCCAACAGTTCAGAAATACTCAAGGATCCTGCCACTTGTAGATTATGGATCTACAACTCCAAGTTAGCCTATTTCTCTCCTTTCGAAATATGAGCTAACATAGCACAATCTCCTTCTGCCTCAACCTTGGCAGCTTCGGCTTGAGGATCTTGCTTCTCCTCTTTATCATTTTTCTTAAGAGCATAATTACCCATTTCTCCACACCTGAAGCACTTGATCTTAGACAGATCTTTCTTCTTCTGCCTCTATTGCCCCTTTGATGCAAGGGTTGTGTTTTTTTCCTCCTCCTTTACTTTCGAACCGTTGTTGCCATCCTCAATATGGATTTTGAGGAGATCTCTCCTCAGCTCTTCTTACTGCAAGGCTACCCACATCGCCTCCCATCCTGGGAGTGTTTCTCTGCCCAAACTGCTTTGGACAAAGACCTAATAATCTTCTGAAACAGAGTTCAAAGTGAGCCTTACCAGCTCCAAGTCTCTAGGAGCTGACCCCATTGCTGACAGTTGGTCTCGATTTTCCTGAATTCGAGACAGGAAAGAGTGAAAATGCTCTCCCTTCTTCATTCCGGTATTACACATTTTCTCTTCCAAGTACATCTTCTGTTTCTTGGAAGAACCTTGGTATAGCTTTTCCAGTCCTACCCACATTTCTCTAACAGTGCCCTTTGCTGCTATGTGAGGTACGATGTGATCCTTCACACCATCTACGATCAATCGCTTGGCTCTTGCCATATTCTTCTTGAATGCTCTCAAATGTGCTGCATCCAAAGGTTCTCCAATTGCGCTTTTGATGAGGACCTTTAGATCATGCTCATCAAGGAGAAACTCAATACTTGATTTCCAAATAATGTAGTTGGAGGCACCCTCCAATCTATCTTGGTCACGCAATCCGTTGTTGGCCATCTCTTAGACAAGAAAGAGTCGATTTCTTTCTCTAACACTCTGCTTAGCTAGACTTACGCACTCCTTGTGGAGTAAGTCATTGCTTCTTTTGTTGCATGGGAGAAATTGAGCTTCTTTGAGTAAGAAACTATGTGAAGTCAAGAAATCCCCAATCTGTGTTTTTCAGAAATTTTGATGCTTATGCACCAGCTCTTACTGTTGTGCAATAACTGCGTCCTTTAGCTATGATGGTCTGCTACGATGCCTCTTCTGCAACTGAAAAAGCTTACCCCTCTGTCAACTCTTCTCTCAAAGGGAGCCTTTTTTGCGCTAGATTGCCTTCCTGGCCTGGACAGCATAATCTCTGGGAGGGTCTGCTGCTGCTTACGCAGATCCCAGTCTCTCCTGTGTTAATTTGTTGGTTCACCCTTGTTTCTGTTGGAAATACTGAGAAGGGGGTGAATCAATATTTCTTTTCAATTGTTAATTTTACCAGTTAGATCACTTATATGTAGAACACAAAATGAACAATGATGGAATACTTTTATTAATTTCTTCTTTACAATAAGTAAAGTACAATAATGATATAGGGCTCCAACCCTAGATGAAGACTCCAGTCTTCCAGGCTCCAACTTGTATTGTACCAAGCACCGACTTGGTCTTTCCAAGGCTCCAACCTTGTCAATTTGAGTCACCAACATCTAAGGCTCCAACCTTATCAATTTAAGGCACCAACCTATAGGGCTCCAACCCTATCTCTAGTACAGGCTCCGACCTGGTTTCTTGAGGACTTCAATCCTCTAGGGCTCCAACCCTATCTTCCAAGGCACCGACCTTGTCTCTATGAAGCTCTAACCTCTTGGGCTCCAACCCTCAGCTTCACATCGTCAAAATATGTTTGGTTATTCTTTACGGCTCCCAATGTCTTCTTCAACAAGCCCTAACAATCTTAAACTATCTCTTCACTTAGTCTCCACGTCACATCATCAATGACAACCTTGTCTTCTCATGAATGTGTCTCCACTGCTCTTCATGTCACCCAAACACTTTCTCCAAAGTCACCTCATGATGGCTTCAATGCATCATGATCTTCAAGGGTGTCTCCAAGACTTCAATCAATGCTTGCTGCTGTGTGCAAAACCCAAATTGTCTTCAATAGTCTACCCCTATATACTCTTTAAGATTGTTCAATAAGCTGCTACACAAATCCTCAAGTGCATACAAAAGTCTTCTAAAGATCTTCAAGTATCCTTCAAGGTAGCCCAAGTTCTGCACCTGCTCTAAGCCTCTTCAAGGGCTTCTTCAAAAAATTCTCCAAGGGAGTCTTCAACAATGCTTCAATATGTCTTCAATAATTGTCTCAAAAATATTCTCCAATGTCCTTAGTGGTGTTACAAGGTACACTAGATGGTCTTCAAAGATGTTCAAGAGGACTTCAATAGATCTTCAATACTGCTTCAACAAGGCTTCAAATATCTCAACAAGTCTGCTCCAACAAGAATACTTCAACCTTGTTCAAACCCAAGCTTATCACTGTTCAGGCCCTTAAGTTATTCACTGTTCAAAGCTTCAAATAACGTCAATGGGCTGCTTACAAATGTCATCAAACAAATCTTACAAAGATGATTATGAAATTTCCTCAAAATATGTCACTAAGCTAGTGTAACTGCCCAAAGTTGGACCCTCCTCACCAATCCTTCCACAGCTCTGAGGTATTGTTCTGAAGGAACAGGTCCAAAACAGAAATGTCCTGAGCTTATCCGAGACACCAATTCAAAATTAATTTGAGGTGCTGACCCTACTGTCTGAGATCTTTAACACAGTCCAAACTCCTAGATATATGGATGCAATTTGTAGGACAGATCCAACTTTCTGTGGTATAGTTCTCCAATAAATGATTGAACTCTGTGGTATAAGTCTGTCCAAATGATCCAAACTAACTAAGTGTACAGGTCCTGGTCCGAGCCTCAAAACAGATGGCTACCTCTGTCAATGGAGCCTCAAATGAGAACTGTAATTTTTGCACTTAAAACAGGTCCGAATTGTTGAAGGGTTTCTTTTTTTTTTAAGATGCGGGTCCAAGCCTCCAAAGCACTGATCTCTGTTGCAATCTGAGTTCTTACTCCACAGGTCTGTCAATATAGTGCTGCAACAGGTTCGAGATTATAGAGAATAAATTTCAGTTTTTAACCCAAGCAAATGATTCTCCTCGGTCTCTTACTAGTTCTCTGTCCTCCAAAATTTCAGAGATAGATATCCGAATTTCTAGCTGTGAAATGATTGAGTGCAGCTTTATATATATAGTTGTTTGTCCCTATGAAGAGACATGTCCATTGGATGAAGGAGTATGAGCCTACACAAGTCGGCTCAAGTCGGCTAGGAAAAAATAATAATTTTTCTAACTTATAAATTCAATTTCTCATAATCTAGAAGGAGTTACGAGGTGTATAATAGCTCGTTAGAAAGGGAAAAATATTCTCTACAAGATGATGTCAATTTCATGCTTAGGTGAGGTCATCTTCCCATCAAGAAAATTATATTTGTGAAACTGTCATTATTATTTTTCATGGCAGCCATTAGGATTTTATTTTTAGGCATTCAATTTTTAGGGCTCCTTCATCATAGAATTAGGTGTCACTATGTAGGACATGCATGTCATCATGATAGTATCCATCATTCATGTTATCACGAAGGTATAGCATCATGTATTCAATAATAGTGTGGGTCTTCCAACCTTCCTCAAGTGCAACATCATTAGGAGAGCTTCAAATAATACCTTCCTAGTCTTCCAACCTTTTTCAAGTGCCATTAACAATCGTGGTCATTCATTAGTGTGTGACATCATGAATGGCATCAAGATTTATCTTGACATCTTCGTGGATTGACCAACCAAGGGTTATGGAGTCATCATCTGGAACCAGGCATCTGAAGAATATTGACATCTTAGTCAATGCCATATTGACATCAATGACAACCTTGATTAACAATTTCTCCTCCACTTCAACTTGAATAAGCTCTGATACCATGTGAAAAATCCTAAATCTGGATTCCTACTGCAACAAATCTGAATTACTTATCCTATTATTTTTCATAATTATTTCATTACATTGAAATACCAAAGTAATTACTGAAGCAATCTACACAAATAATACCGCAGAATGAATCTAAGTGCTGAAACAAACTGAACAAAAATAGAATGAAAAACATCCATGTTTGACACAATTACTTTTGGACTAAGACCCCGGAAAAACCCAACTCAGGACCGGTGCATCAAATCCGAGGGTTTTATATTATTAAGCAGCAAAATCTAGAGTACAACTAGGGTGCCAATATTTGGCTCACCCTTCAGAGAAATCTAAACAACTGATGAAATTGTGAGATATACCTCACTCTGCAAGTCCCTGGCTGATCTAAACAGCGTTGGTGAAGCCCTTCTCTGCCTCTGCATGATTGCCTACGCTGGAACTGCGTAAGCCTGCGTGGGCAAGCTTGAGGAACTACGTCACCTCTCTCTGCAACTGATCAAGCTGATTTGAGACTGGATTTTGGCCCTCCTGGCTTAGAAACCCCAGCCTCTAGCTATCTCCAGACTGACTCTGGAAGGCACTGCGTCACTTTTGTGTCATTCCCTGCAGGGACTGCGTCACCCCTTCAGAAAATTGCGCTGCCTCTCTCTGCGCACTTCTGCCTCTGTTGTAGAGGTAAATCCCCTCTGCGGATAGAGGCGATCCCTACTAGCCCAGACCGGGTCTAACAACAATCAAAACACGCTATGGTGCAAGTTCCTGACTGCAATAAACCAAATCGCGAAGAAGGCCTACCTCAAGTCCAACGTTGTCGTTTGTAGAAGAGATGATGCTCTCGTTTCCTCGCTCCAGCAGATCACAATCCTCTCGCTTGCCTCGATCGAACACCTGCACACACGAGAAGCACGACAAACACAAGCGTAAAACCCGATATATATGCAATTATGTATCAGTCAGAGAAGACACAACTCATGATCATAATGAACAATACGAGTGGAACCATTACCAATAGTCGCTTATCATTAATTCAACAAAGGAAATTACAACCTGGCTTTGACGCTGAACCTTCCTTCGGCGGATCGTCAGCGGAATACGTCTCGATAAAGCTTGTCGGGAATGGGAACAAGCCTCTCTCTTCGATCTTCAATCTCCTTGCTATGGATTTGGCACTATGAGGACTATCAAAGCTCTTGCAACATTCTTTTGGCTATGAAGGCTCTTGGAGATTCTTGGAGACTAGCTTGCAAAGGAAAATAGCAAGCTTATATAGATGGATGAAGGGGAGTTGGGATCCCTACAATCATGGGATTGGCCCTATCTTCAAGGAAGCTTCCATGAGAGGTGGAAAACTACTTCCTCTACATGGAAATTCGGAGCCAACCTCCCAACTCAAATTAGAGACCAGTTTAGGAATTGGTTGGGGTCAATCTTCCGCCATTTATTTTTAAAAAACACCGTTTATTAAGCCTGGCGTGGGTGCGGCTCTGAGACAAAGCGCCAATTGGCGCGCCCTCTTTGGAGGATTTGCCCCCTTGGCGCGAGGGCTGAACTGTGTACCCGCGCCAATGCAAAAAAGGCTATTTTTAGGGTTTTTCACAAGGAGTTGTCTTCAGGGCAATGAAAGTACATGTTCAGGGGAATGCCATGAAAGTGTTTTCAAGCTATGTCACTGCTCACAAGTCACGGAAAGAGACCTCCAATGTGCGGGACGGGGAATTGCAGGGACGGTGACAAATTGCTGTGTAACAGATGCCCCCTAAAGCATGAGGCCCGAAAGAGAGAGAGGGGTGAAATGCTTTACGAGAACGTGTCCAACTGAAAACACCGCCGTCGGAAAACCTGCATAGAGAAGTACAACTGATATCTCAAATACATAATACATATGTGGTATGGGCGCAGCCATCCATAACAGAGTATATAATAATCCAGATCCAAGGTATGGTCGCAGCCATCCAGTGAGGATCGAAAAATAGACTCAGGTATGGTCGCAGCCATCCAATCAGTGAGTCATGTAACTAATAATAATCCACAAAATCGCAGCCTGGATTCTACCAGAGAAAATCCAAGGTCTTGCGCTCCATCTCGACCCGAACAAAGTACAAGTTAAAGCATGCGAATGAGTGAGCTGAAGTCGAACATGCAAGAACATCGCCTGATTACCAGCCAATGATGGAAGCTGTTAACAGACGCGAGAGGTACCACCATTAATGACAATGGTCCTCAAGGTACTACAGGTACAATCTACGGCATGCGAATCAATGAGCTGGCGTTGAACACCCGTAGAATCACTCGATCGGAGGCCAATGATGAAAACCTCACGTCGAACGCGAAGAACCTGCCATTGAGGCATGCAGGCTCCAAGGTACCAGAAGGGAGTCTCTAGATCATCTTCCTGGATAATGAGCTGAAGTCGACAGGAAGTGACCTTGATCGAAGGTGGGCCATAGTGCTTCCCACATCATCGACACGAGACAGAGGAACATAATGTCTTTGTGAATCAGGATTAGATGAGAATCAGAGGAAGGTTGGAATCTGCAGAGGTCAACTTCTCTTGAACATATAAACGGCACGACAGTGGATTTGGCAGTATTTGACATCAAAAGATCAGAGGTCATGAAGACGAGGCAAAGAGCAGATGAGAGGTCAAAAGGATCACCCAAACCCACGGAGGCAAGTGAAAAATGAAATGAGATGTCCCCAACCCGACACGAATGCAGACAAGTGCCATGTTCAAGAGCGACATACTGCCGACACGACAATGATGCTGGTTCCATTTTCCCCACCATTTCTGGCGAGTACCTCTTTATTTTTACACAAGCTTAAAGAGGATACCATATGCTTGCTATATAAGTCCATCCTAGTACATTTAACGAGCCCTAGGAAGGAGGAACTCGAATATCGTCATTACAACTGAATCCAATGTCATCAGGGTTTAACAAGTCTGACAAATGAAGAACTCGGCGTCTTTTCATGTTTAGAGAGTTTGAAAAGACAGCGGAAAAGTAAACTCCAACGGTCCCTTTTCGTAAATAGTTCCTCAGACCCGAAAAGGTAGAAAACAATATCTGAGAAAACCTCCTAGTCGCGATAGGCTAAGGGTATTCCTTTTCGTAAATAATCTATCCCAGCCCGAAAAAGGGGTAAACGTATACTGGGTAGATGTCGTTTCATGGCCCCTTTAACGAGATCGAAACGACAAGGGACTCGGCAATCTTTTCATGTTTAGAGAGTTAGAAAAGAGCTGAAAGATGACTCCAAAATGACTTTTTCGTGTTTTTACCGAATCCAAAAAAGTATAAAATACAACTCGTATCACTGCCCAAGTCGCGAAAAAACCGTCGCTGCACATAAAAGCAAGTGTAAAATCCACTTTCGACAAAATATATTAAAATACTGAGAAAAATCACATTTAACACCTAAATTTTGACTTTAAAAGTTATAAATAGGCTTCAAATGGTAAAACAAAATTACTTTTACTTTTTACCTTACTTGGAGAGCAACAGTGGTCTGTTTGTGTGCAAACTTGCGGCGGTGATTGCGACTGATCCGGGACGTCATTCAGCTCCTCGTTTGTTCCAGGTAAAAGGCGTTCCCTTAAGCTCCATTTTAATCCATTTTTTATGAGTTCCCATTGCACAGTCGATCTCTGAAGGAGACCTTTTAAAATTTTAGGGCTCCGCCATTGGCGCGGGTATCGGGCACGGACCCGCGCCAATGGACTTTTGCTCACAAAGGGGTCGCGCCAATGGCACGACATAATTTTCCGCTTTAAATTTCTAAACAGTGAGCCATCCATATGGATTTTCAAGCATGACAGAGATCTAACAAGGGTTTTTGATCATGTTGATGCAGGTAACCAAGCACAATGGTTATTGAATGGAAGGAGAGAGAACATGGGGAGGAAGATGAAATGGCTATGGAGAATGAAGCCTGTATGAATGCACTGAAGAACTGTGGACTCAAAAAATTCTTTCTTACTCCATGTTTACGAGCTCAACCTGAGCTACTACAATACTTGGTCAGCATATGGGACGAAAATGAGGAAGTTTTGAAACTTCGGGACCAAGTGTTGGAACTTGAGGTTTCCGACGTATATTTCATCACCGGGTTGTCGCACAGAGGCACAGTACCTATTTTGACAAGCAGCAGACCTTCCGGGGAAAAGATGGAACAAGTAATGGCAAGGGTGTGCCCAGGGGCACGAACCGGATCAGGAAGCGGAAAGGTGGATATCCACACTGTCCGTGATCTAGCACTCAGAGTAGTGCTACACACCATTACGCGGGCTGCAGGATCGCAGGCATCGTATGAAGCGACCAAAGCCCAACTCATACTAGCCTCCGAGTGTATGAGTCCTACACTGTTCAATTGGGCTACAGCGGTGACAACCAATATCAAGAGGCAGCTGACAAGATGCAAGCAAGTCAAACTAAAGCAGTTTGGCTACGGTTCCATTTTGGTGTCATTCATCCTAGAACGACTACCTATTTTCCAGGGCCAAGGGGCCATAGTTGCTGAGCCGGTACCACGAGAGTCGAGGATGGCTCGCTGGGCAGCACTTATGCCCAGGTCAGGAGGAGGCCAACAGATGTCTTGGAGGCCCGAGTTCTTTGGGTGGTTACGGCGATAGCTAATCGTGGTCGAAGATTGGCCCTATGCTGGGACCGATTTCACCGGAGATCCCGATCTTCCGCTCTCGGAGGGGGAGGATTGGGATGAGGAGTTGGGTATGATACTCTTTTTGATTTTTTGTATTTATGATTTTTTTTTTTTTGGTAGTACATGTCCGTTCTAATGAAAGCTTTATGTGTATGCAGACGTCGGCCCAGAGAGGCCTGCGAGCATGTCACCCATTGCGCGGAGAACCCATGTCGTTCATGACCCTCAGGCTGATGGTGGCGAAGGCTGCGAACTGATCCAGAACTTGGAGGGCATTGCCCAGGGGATCCCGGACTATGCACGGCTAGCAGATGTTCCGCTAGCATACCAGCGACACACTGTGGGGGTGCCTAGTCGCCTCCACCGACTACTGAGACGCTTAGTGCGTGCGGTGACTTGTTATCACGAGCACCATGCAGATTAGACATCTAGGGCTTCTTCTGCATATTTTTTGAGAGACATGTCGTCTCCGGCTGTATTAAGACGAACATGTATATTTTTTATTTTATGTGATGCACACTTATGTAAACATTTCGACACATACATATATACATACCTATTTCTGGATGGATCTCTTTACATGTGATGATGTTTTGTTTATAAATTGCACAAATGTCTATCTAAAACCATATTAGCGACTGCATCTGTTAATGTATTCATATGTCTGGGTATGTGTTGATATGTAATATAATCAAAATTTCTCTCCAGTAAACAAATACGTAGATACAGAGGTAAAATGGATGGGTTTCTTACTGAATAATGACCATTAAGCTGTAATACTACAAGTTGTGAGTCTAGATACACAAGTAATTCACGAATGCCGAGGTCCACAGCCTCGGTTAATAATTCCAATACGGCACTATATTCCGCGATATTATTTGTAGCAGGACCCAGACACACACCTTGCAGGTTAACCAATTCACCAGCAGAATCATAGATTACCCAGGCTACCGAGGACAGATTCCTGGTACTGCGGGAGGCACCATCCGCGAAACCCACAAACGGAGTAATAGACATCTGAACAATCAGGAAGACCCGATCAGCAGAAAGATGCTTACATCGCACACCACACCACACATGCACACAAATGAATATACACACCTATGTACACACAACACACCAAAAAAAGCTTCAAGCATAGTATTTTTTAAGGTACAGCCCATTTCTAGGCTGCGCCATCAGAACTCCTTCATAATCAATGAGCTCATAAGCCCCAATTTTCAATACTCGTTTTACAATGTAGGGCCCATGCCACATAGGTTCGAACTTTCCTGCTCCAATTTTGTCGTGCGCTTGGTCGTATAGGAGGACAAGGTCCCCTTCGACAAAGGAACGTGGAGAGACTGATTGATCAAAGTGAGCTTTGACCCGCTTCTTCTGTGCTTCAATGACTAAGCAGCCAAGCAGCGTGTTTCATCCAACCGTTCCAAATACAAGAGACGCTCTTCTTCAAGAGAAGTGTCGGGCAAAAGTTCCACAGCCAACTTTAAAGAAGGAATTTCGCACTCAACCGGAAGAGTTGCTTCCAGACCATACACCAATTGAAAAGGTGTGAATCCGGTCGCACTCTTTGCTGACGTCGGGTAGGCCCATAGAGCTGAGAACAATTGGAGATGCCAATTGGACTTATGAATACCAATTGTTTGTTGAAGCATAGTGACCAAAACTTTGTTCACAGCCTCAACCTGGACATTTGCCTGGGGGTAATATGGCATTGAGCTATCGTGTCGTAAGCCCAATCTTGATGTCAGCTCGGCCATCATGTAATCTCGGAAATGAGTGCCATGATCGGTGACAATGGCCTGAGGGACCCCGAAACGTGCAATAATGTGGTTGAAAATAAACTGGGTAGTTGTCTTACCGTCGACGGCTAGTGTAGGCATCGCTTCGGCCCACTTAGTAAAGTAGTCGACAGACGATTATATATGCATGCCCCCCGGCCGAATGAGGGTTACACGTCATGAAATCTACGCCCCATTTCACAAAAGGGCCGACAGTAATGACAAGATGCAGAGGGAGAGGTGGCGCGCGCACCTTGCGCTGAAAAACCTGGCACGAATGACATTTTCGGACTGCAACAATACAGTCTTTGAATATCGACGGCCAGAAGTAACCTGCACGCAGAATCTTCTGGGCAGTGGCATATCCGGACATGTGACCGCCACAAGCGCCACTGTGACAGTCATTCAAGACTCTTTCAGCCTCTTCCAGGGTCAAGCACCGGCGGAGCACCAAATCTACCCCAACCCGGTATAACGTATCTCCTACAATGCGGTAGGGTTGAGACTGATGCCGAATCTGACGTCGGGCATCTTTGGTCAACTCAGACCGGAACGATGATGTTTGAAGATAGACAATAATGTCGCCGTACCATGGGTTGCGAGTGCTGATGAGGAAGAGTGTTTCGTCCGGGATATGATCCTCAGAATGAGATGGGGTGGAGTCTGTCGGGAGGGAGCAAATAAGATCCACAAAAACCAATGATTTGGTCGACTTAGCAGTGGTGAACTCTAAGTCGAACTCCTGAAGGATAACGATCCATTTGGAGTATTTGCCCCCTAGTAATTGTCGAGATAGAATGTATGTCATGGGGTTGCAACCCGAAACCACAGTTATTGTACGCAACAGGATGTAGTGGCGAAATCGCTGCACAGCGTGTACTGCGGCTAACGCCTGTTTCTCGACGTAAGCGTAACGCGTTTCTGTGTCAAGAAGATTCCGTGATAGATAATAAACAACGTGTTCATTTCCATCATCGTCATCCTGCACAAGAACCATAGCTATGGTGCTAAACGCAGCGGCCAAATATAGAGTGAAATCACGATGATAGTTTGGAGGACGCAGCAACGGAGCATTAACAAGTAACGTCTTTAGCTTCTCGAAGGATCGTTGAGCAATCTCGTCCCAACGAAAGGGAACGTTCTGCTTTAAAAGACGCGTGAAACCTTTGGCAACCTCCGTGTAGTTCGGGATGAAGCGTCGAAGGAAATTAGCTTTTCCTTGCAGACTCTGCAATTGATATAACAAGGAGGGTGATGGGAGATTGACAATGGCCTTGACCTTTAGAGGGTCGAGGCGAATCTCGTCTTTGGAGACTATGAATCCCAAAAGACGGCCAGAATCCATGCAAAAGACGCATTTATGAGGGTTAAGCCGGATATTATAGCGTCGACAGCGAAGGAAAATCTAGCGGAGGTGTTTGGGATGGTCCTCTCGCCGAGCTGAGTGAGTTGGCAAATCGTCCAGATAAGGTTGAACGATATGGCGTATGTCATGGAATGCGTAAGACATAGCACGCTGAAAAGTAGCTCCAGCGTTCCTCAAGCCGGACGGGAGCTTTTTATAAGTGAAAGTACCCCACGGACAGATGAATGCAGTCTTGTGTTGATCAGCAGGTAAAATATTTATCTGATTATACCCGGAAAAGCCGTCCATCAGGGAATAAATCTCACTCCCAGCACATTCGTCAATGATTTGATCTATGAAGTGGGTGGGATAATTGTCCTTAGGACAGGCTCGATTAATATCACGGTAAATCCCCAATTTGTTGTAGAGTTAAATCCCCTCTGCGGACAGAGGCGATCCCTACTAGCCCAGACCGGGTCTAGCAACAATCAAAACACGCTATGGCGCAAGTTCCTAACTGCAATAAACCGAATCGCGAAGAAGGCCTACCTCAAGTCCAACGCTGTCGTTTGTAGAAGAGATGATGCTCGCGTTTCCTCGCTCCAGCAAATCACAATCCTCTCACTTGCCGCGATCGAACACCTGCACACACAAGAAGCACGACAAACACAAGCGTAAAACCCGATATATATGCAATTATGTATCAATCAGAGAAGACACAACTCATGATCATAATGAACAATACGAGTGGAACCATAACCAATAGTCGCTTATCATTAATTCAACAAAGGAAATTACAACCTGGCTCTGACACTGAACCTTCCTTCGGTGGGTCGTCAGCGGAATACGTCTCGATAAAGCTTGTCGGGAATGGGAACAAGCCTCTCTCTTCGATCGTCAATCTCCTTGCTATGGATTTGGCACTATGAGGACTATCAAAGCTCTTGCAGCATTCTTTTGGCTATGAAGGCTCTTGGAGATTCTTGGAGACTAGCTTGCAAAGGAAAATGGCAAGCTTATATAGATATAATATTGGGATCCTGTAATCATAGATTTGTCCCCATCACACAGTTTCTAAGTAGAGTAGAAAACTACTTCCTCTACATGGAAATTCAGAGCCAACCTCCCAACTCAAATTAGAGACCAGTTTAGGAATTGGTTGGGGTCAATCTGCCGCCATTTATTTTTTAAAAACACCCTTTATTAAGCCTGGCGCGGGTGCGGCTCTGGAACAGAGCGCCAATTGGCGCGCCCTCTTTGGAGGATTTGCCCCCTTGGCGCGAGGGCTGAACTGTGTCCCCGCGCCAATGCAAAAAAGGCTATTTTTAGGGTTTTTCACAAGGAGTTGTCTTCAGGGCAATGAAAGTACATGTTCAGGGGAATGCCATGAAAGTGTTTTCAAGTTATGTCACTACTCACAGGTCACGGAAAGAGCCCTCCAATGTGAGGGACGGTGACAAATTGCTGTGTAACAGCCTCTCTCTAAAATGTACTCCTGGACCTCCTGACCAGTTACTGCATCTGCTCCTCCCTGGATCTGATCACTGAATCAAAATCACTTAGCAAACCCTACCCTAGTGATTCGATTCTAACCAAAAGTTGTCTCCTCACATAAACTCGAAAATGTCAAATGCTCAATGTGCCCAATTGTGATTTCAATAAGCCCCTCACCCTTCTCCTTATAATCCTTCGTTGACCCTTCAACAGCCAAGATTAAAACATAATCAAGGGTTAAGATTAACTTGGAGTTGATCCATGACTTTATCTAGAAGATTCACTCTTAGTTTAATTAATACCCTTTAATTAATCAGTTTCCCTAAGTTTAGACTTAGGAAAACATTAAAAAACGATTAATTAATTTAATTAAACCATCTCTAATTGGAATTTTCCAAAACCATTTCTGGGTTTTATGAAATACATGTGTCTTAGCCTATATACAAAGTTACAAGGCCAGAGCACATCCGATGCTACCATAAATCAACAAATTCTTCTTCGAGTCTAGAGGCCTATACAGAGATGTTGTGATCCCTCTGTTCTTCCATGCTTTCCCTTTTCTGTTGAGAGTTGTGTGAACCCTTTCGAGTTGTTGTTGCAGCAGCTTTTACACTTCATTCCAATGCAGAGTCTCCAACCCTGTTACTCAACTCAGCTCTGATACCATGTGAAAAAATCAATTCTGAATTTCTACTGCAGTTATAATTTATTTCTCCTACTTATTTTCACAATAATTTATTTACAGCAAATTTCAAAATAAAAACTACTGCAGTTATCACTCAAGTACACATGGAGAAAAGAACAGTAAAATGCAAGCATAACAACCAATCACAATGACACATTTGTTTTTGGACAATTGTCCCCGGAAAAACCCAATGTGGTAAATCCAGTGCAGCAGATGAGGGTTTACATATTAATCTTCAGCGGGAATTTTTTACAAGAAAATACTGTCAAAAATAACTAAGGAACTTCTTGAAATACACTTGAGATAAATTTTCCCCGGAGTTCCGAAGAGCTTCCGACACTTGAGAGACTCAATGCCCCTCCCTGCGTCACTACTGCATGAGGCCTCTGCACTGCTCCTAAGTGTTGCCTCTCTACCCTTCCGCGTACTTCTTTCCCTGAACCCTAACACTGTTGATGCCCTATGCTTCCTCCGCCCTGCGAATCTCCCTCTGAAATCAAATTCTCTCCTTTCAAAATCAACTTCCCTCAGTTTGTTGAATGTTTGCACAGCTTGCTTTCCAAATGACCCTCAAGACTTCTTTTATAATCTTCTCATTGATGAATCAACAGCCCAAATTAGAACCCTAATCAATGGCTAAGATTAAAACTTGACTTGATCTTCATTCTCTAGAAGATTCACACTCTGTTTCATTAATAACCATTAATTATTTAATTTTCCTAAGTTTAGACTTAGGGTCTCCATTAAAATAATTAATTATTTTAATAAAACATGAACCGAGTGGAATTTCCACAAACGGTTTTGTGGGTTCTTTAGAACATTTGTGTCTAAACCCCCTCACCAAATTTGAGACTTAAATCACTTTCTGATGCTACAAAAATAAACAGTTATGTGTTTCATAGTATGGACCAGGCTCAATCACATGAGACAGGTAGGTGGGTTCTCTATTAAGGATAAAAGGGGTTCCATCGGATTGAGGGATGATGACATATGTGTTGATTTCTGGTAGCATCGTAAGTGCTCTAAGTCTCAAAATTTGCAGGGAGCCTTAGGCACATGTATTCCGAAGAACCCAGAAAGCGTTTTTGGAAATTCCACTCAAATTATGTTTTATTGATATAGTTAGTTATTTTTAAAGGAACCCTAAGTCTAAACTTAGGAAATTAAAATAATTAAAGGATATTAATTAAAACAAAGGGTAAATCTTCTAGAAAAGATAGAGATCAAGTCAAGTTAATCTTAGTCGTTGATTAACAATTTAATCTCGTCCGCTGAAGTCTCAACGAGAAAATTATAAGGACTTGATGGGGCATTTGGAAAAAACACTGAAACACCGAGAAACAGAGTCTAAAGATCGAATTACCCAAGTGAGCGGTGCTCAAGAGATGTTAGATCGAGAATATTTTGCAAAGACGGGTAGTGATAGATCCGATTGGAGATTTTATAGAGCCAGGAATACATCATAGAGGAGACAGAGAGCAGTACGTAGAGAGGCAATGTAGCAGCTACGTAGAGCCAGAAAAGGCAGTGTTGCATCCTTGAGGAGATCCGTGATTCAGCTGAGGATCAATTAGATCTAGTGCCGAAGTGCCGAGGTTTGAGACCAGAGGGGCCAAAGAACAGTAACTGTGAAAATTCCTAGATTTGACAATCTTAGGAATCCTACTGCAACTATTTGAGTTTACTTCTCCTATTATGTAAATTACATTTACAGAATTAATTTAGAATGCATCATGAATTATTGAAGTAAACTACTGAAGCAGCCTACACTTAATTAAATATGATTCTGAATCAAGGAAACTGAGCAAGAAATCAATCACACATAGGACACCTTTATATTGGACTAAGTCCCCGAAAAAACGCAATGCGAGAAAATCGGTGCAGCAGATCCGAGGGTTTGTATTATTAAGCAGTAGTTTCTAAATACAACCCCTGGATGCCTTGTTGGCTATCCAATACAGAGAAATCACGGCGTAATTAAATAAAAAAATTAAAAAAAAAAAAAGAAGAAAAAGTGAGTTTTACCTCACACCGCAAGTCCTAGCCGATCCGGATGAGCCACTGACGAATCAAGCAACCTCAAAGACTGTGCACTACGCAGATGCGTAGGCCTCGCATTGGGATGGTTTTGAACCACGCCACCTTCCTCTCGAATCGATTTGCTTCTCGAAAAACGTTTAGCCCTCCGCATCAAAAACCCGAATCTCTAGAAAAACCTTGATCGTCTCTAAACACCGTGTACCCCGCATGGGCTCGCATCACCCTTCGGGACCTAAGTACACACCTTCCGGTGGCTACGCTACTTCCTCTATCAAGTTCGTCGTTTCGTTATGTACTCTTGGTCTCAGAGAAGATCCTCCGACCAATAACTGCCTCTGCCCCTCATTGCGCTGAATCACTTAGATCTGACCTTCGTCCAAGCACTGCTTCGTCAAAAGAATTCGATCTCAAGATTCACTCGGTGTGTCTTTCCAAATGACCCTCAAGCATTCCTCTATAGTCTTCTTATTGAGAAATCAACGACCGAGATTAGATCTCTAATCAACAACTAAGATTATAACATGACTTGATCTTCGCTTTCTAGATCATTCTCACTCTGTTTTATTAATACCTTTTAATTATTTAATTTCCCTAAGTTAGACTTAGGGTCTCTATTAAAATAATTAATTTTTTTAATAAAACATGAACCGAGTGGAATTTTCACAAACGGTTTTTGGGTTCTTTGGAATACCAGTGTCTAAGCCTCTCCTTAGAGCACTCGATACTAAAATCAACACTCCTCTTAGCGAGGAAAGCTTAAAAATATGCCTACCGCATAATGCTCGGACCCTTACATCTCTCTCACGATGGTGATGTTGTCCACCAACCACCGCTACGCTACCCAACTATACAAGCCGCCATTGTTGAGATTTTGAGGTAGCATCAGGTGTGCTCTAGCCGTGAGATTTTGTGGAAGGGCTAAGACACACAAGACCTCCAAAACCTAGAAAGCGTTTGGAGAAATTTCATCTGGTGTGTGAGATATTAAAATAATTTTTTTTTTTTTAATGAGGACCCTAAGTCTAACTTAGGGAATTAGAAAAAATGAAGTGAATTAATTAAACACATATGATGAAATTTTCTATGTGATGTGGATCAAACAGTCTTTTAATCTGAGTCGTCGATAAGAGATTAGATCACAAATTTGCTAGATGTTTGAACAAGAAAGAGAGAATGCTTAGTCGCTGGAGACACGACACATCGGTAGTGTGAAAATTTCTCGAATATTATTTATGCAGAACCTATTGTTAAATCTTGATTTACTTTCCTCCTACTTAAGCAAGTTATTAACAGAAACAAGATTGCGAGAAGTAACCCTAACCTCCTCCCTCTCGATCCCACGCCCGTCTTCAAAACGTCCATTCAGAGAGCACGCTCACTTTAAAACGCTCCTATTTTTCGAGCATTTTCAGTGGGAACAATGCCTGGGAGAGAACGCTCCTCGCCGTTTTCCCATTAAAAAACGATTCGGGAGCGTTTTTTTAATGAAGGGAGCGGTCGGGGAGCATTCGCTCCCGAACGCTCCACGACAAAAAAAATGCTCCCTGGCGCGTAAAAGAACTTGGACGGAAAATTTCCGAATTTTTGGGAGGGAGGGAGGGGGGGTTGGGTAAATAAAAGCCCACCCTCATTTGTTTTTCATTGTTTTAGTTTGAGAGTTGGAGAGCAAGAGCTTGAGAGTTGGAGAGCAAGAGAGCTTGAGATTTTGGAGAGCGGAAGTGCCAAGGAGAGAGCGAGGAGAAAGAAAGGAGAGAAGGAGAGAGCAAGGAGCAAATTGCAAGAGAGCAAGAGGAGAATTAAAGGAGTCAGGAGTCAGGACAAAGAGGTAGGACTTCTAATCTAGTTTTTTATTTTCTAGGAATCACTTTTAAGTTGTTCAAAAATGAAAACTTGAATTTTTTTCTCAATGTTGCATTTTAGTGTGTTGAAAAGTGAAAAATTGAATAGTTTTTTTCCTATGTTGCATTTCCTATTTCCATTTGGAATTCTTCCATTTTTTTTGCAGGCTAGAAACTTGAAACATCATGTTGGTTCTTTTCTTTGTAATAATGGTGTTGGAGAGTAGAAGAAAGAGGCCCATTAGAAAAGAGGAGGATGAAGAAGTGGGTTATAGTAGATTTGATGAAAATCCTGAAGAGGAGTATGATGAGGAGGAAGGTGAGAGTGGAGAACATGAGGCCACAAAGACTGCAACTAAACAAGACCAAAGTCAAACACCATTGTGGAAATATGCTTAGAGGCAGGAAGGAGGGAAAGGTGGTGGAACCACTAAATTTCATTGCCCCCATTGCAATAAAGAATACACAGGTTCATACACCCGTGCCAGAAGGCACCTTTGTGGGAAAATATAGAAAGGAAGAGGAGGTTGTTTTACAGTGATCTAAAAGATCTAGGGGTTTTATTGATTCTTATGCACCATCAGGTCCATCACATCATGGACAAAGAAGTCCATCAACTTCCACCCATGGCAATGGATATGGAGGCACACCTGGACCAAATATCTCCTTAAGGCGTAGAACCATATCCGATTTCCTTGACGAAGGGTGTAAGAATGATGTGGATTCCAAAATTTTTCGATTTCTATATGCATGTGGGGTGCCATTCAATGTTCTTCGCTCACATTATTGGCATGAAATGGTTTCTACCATTAATGATGCCCCCAAAGGATACAAGAGCCCTGGGTATGACAAGGTCAGAACCGTGGGACTTGATCATCAAAAAGCTAATATAAATCATTCTTTGGCTAGAATGACAAATTCTTGGAATGAGCATGGGGTGTCCATTGTATCTGATGGATGGACCAATGTAAAAGGAAAACCATTGATAAGTGTTCTGGTTGTGTCTGTTGGTGGTGCAATATTCCTTTCAGCGTATGATTATTCAGACAAATTCAAGACCGGCATTAACATTGCAGAACCATTACTTAAAACAATTGAAAGTATTGGGTCATACAATGTCATCCAAGTCATCACTAATAATGCTGCTAACTGTAAGGCAGCAGGAGCAATTATTGAGAATAAATACCTCGACATATTTTGGTCTAGGTGTTTGGTTCACACAATGAACCTTTTGATGCATGATATCATTAAAAACAAACAACCTCAATTCAAATGGCTTGGTGATTTGTACAAGAGAGGTAAAAAAATGATAAGATTTATTACAAATCATAGCAATACCCATGGGTTTTTCCATACTCACTCCAAATTAGAGTTGTTGAAGATAGAAAAGACTAGATTTGCTAACTATTACCTCACTTTCAGGCGCCTTTTGAAGGTAAGAGAGTCATTGGCAGCAATGGTATCAAGTCCACACTGGCAGGTATTAAAGGACAGGGCAGCAACAATAGTTGACAAGCAAGGTTTTGAACATGTGGAGGAGACCGCCCTTGATCCTTTGTTTTGGGCACGTGTGAGGGAAATTTTGAATTTCACCAAGCCCATTTATCACATGATTTGTTTTTCAGATACAGATAAACCAGTGATTGGGGAGGTTTATGAGCAGATGGATAGAATGTTGGGGCAAATAAAATATGTTGTTAACGATAATGATCCCAACTTGTATGCAATGATTTACAACTGTGTGTGTGCATGGTGGAATAAACCCAATGTTCCACTACATGCCTTGGCATATATCCTTATGCCAAAATACTACTCTCCATCTTGGTTGGACCAACATGCACCTGGAGGTGGGGTTAGGATCAAACCTCACACAGATCCAGAAGTACAAGAGGGGTACATGAAGGCATTAGACAAGTTGGGCCCCGACAGGGAGGAGTGTGCTAGATTGCGCCTTGAATTAGGCAGATACTTCAGTTGCACTGGTAACTTTGGTTCTTTCCATGCAATGGAAGACAGAGACAGATTTGATGCTCTCACATGGTGGGAAGCATATGGCGGCATGGGACTTTTGCCAAAGTTGGCGAAAAAAGTTCTCTCACAAGTTATGAATACTTCTTTTGCAGAGAGGTGTTGGAGCCAATGTTTTAAAAAACGGAATCGGGTTCCGACCAGGCCGAGGGTCGGCTTGGACTCCGACTCCGAATCGGTAATGACTCGGTCGACTCAATTTCAATGACTCGGTTTTTGTAAAAAATACATTAAATATTAATTTTTTGTACAAGAACATAAATTTAAAGATTTTTATTCATGTTTCCAAACACAAAGCATTACAATATAGACAAAAGACAACATATGATCAAAGTAGGCTCATGAATATATCCATTATATCAAAATTGCACCCAGTGCACTGTCCAAGGACCAATACATGATGATGATATAGAGATCAAAACAAAAAACATAACTAAGAAGGCTCTAAATGGCCTCTACAACAAAACATGAATAGTCACTAGTAACTACTGCTAGTCATCTGACTGTGACAAGCCAATGTCCTCTTCCTCAAACTCTGAACTAGAGGGGGAAAATGCTCGCTCCGCATCCTCCTCTAAATCAACATCCTCAACTGGAACTATACCCTTGCCCTTACCACCTTGAGAATCAGATAGACGAGTTATGCGTCTTCATCGTGGCTGACTAGAGGAAGTGCCTGCACCTGCAACTGGATGGCTTGGGACTGGGTCTACTACTAGTGGATCTACATTGAGCATAGTATCCTCCATCTCTAAATCGAAGTCAATTGGAATCCCCCCATCTATGTCAAACTTTGGTGGACAAGACTCCACTACCCAATCTGATGTTGGATCAATATCCTCCAACACAATGGGATCTGAATCAGGTCTTTTGTTCAACAATTGGTTGCGTCTTAGTCGGAGGTTGTACTGGACATACACAAGATCATTTAGCCACTTTTGCTCCAAACGGTTTCTCTTCTTTGTGTGAATCCTCTCAAAGACAGACCAATTGCGCTCACACCCGTAAGCACTGCAAGTTTGACTCAAAATGTGGATTGCAAACCGCTGCAATTCAGGACAGTGGCTACCAAATGCCTCCCACCATTGTGCTGCAAAAAATGAGTTTCAGTTAGCTCAACAATTTATATCCAACTTTGAAATTGAAATTATAAACAATTATACAAAATAATAAATTATAAAATATAAATTTGAAAATTGAAATTCTTTGTTTACCTGGCTCATATGATTCCCTTGCAATCCTTGCAAGGTTCTTGCCAAAGGTACCAGTGGGTTGGTTGAACACAGTGATCTTATTGTGTATCTTCAACTGCTCACTCTCTGTGGGGATCATGCGATCAATGCAGTCAATCAATCCATCTCTAACCTCCCCAGCCAAAGCTCTTGTTTCCTGAGCTTTATAATGATACCTTGGGTTCAGAAAATACCCAGCTGCACGTATCGGGCGATGGAGTTGATTGTTCCATCCTTGATCAATGATTTGCCAAATAGGCCCATACTTAGCCACTTTGTCCTTGTACGCTGCCCTTATTTTCTCCTTTGCTTGATCCATAGCCTCATAAATGAAGCCCATAGCCAATCTTTCCCCATCCACCAAGCGCAACACCTTAACCAGTGGCTCAGCAAGTTTAACAATCTCTGCTGCCTTTTTCCAAAATATTCCTTCATTGACTTTCCTTTTCACATCTTTTCCATTCTGTTTGCGAGCCCACTGACAATCATTCCATTCATCACTAGAAAACATCTTTTGCAAGTTTCTATGTTGAGCAAGCATAGATTGCAATGTCAAAAAATGTGTTGCAAATCTAGTGATGGCAGGCCTAATAAGTTCCTTGCCCCCTGTGTATTTCCTCATCAGACTAAGAATCCATGAGTGATTGTAAATATATTTTGTGATGCATTTGGCATGCTCTATAGTGTTCTTGATCTAGTCTATTTTGCCAATATCCTCAAGCATGAGGTCTATGCAATGTGCAGCACATGGGGTCCAAAAGATGGTTGGGTGTTTTTCCTCTAACAATTTACCAGCAAGAACATAGTTAGAGGCATTGTCTGTGATGATTTGAACAACATTTGCCACCCCCACCTCTTGAACAACCTCACCCAAAAGCTGTAACAACAACTGTGCATCTTTCACCCTATCAGATGCATCAACTGATCTTAGAAACATGGTTCCCCGTGGGCAAAAGACAAGAAAGTTTATGATGGTACGGTTCCTCTGATCAGTCCATCCATCTGACATGATGGTACATCCTGTATGTGCCCATGAGTTTTTGAACTCTTTCAAATAATCTTCAATGTTCGAAATCTCTCTTTGCAAAAAAGATCCTCTTAACTCATGCATAGTAGGAGGTTTGAAGCCCTTTCCAGTAGCATATATGGCATCAAAAATAGGTTCATAATATGGTGAACGAGTAGCATTGAAGGGAATATCAGCATCATACCACCATCTAGCAATGTACTCACAAACAACATCTCTCAATTCTTTTTTCCAATGAGCATCTAAAGTGGGCTGCACAGTTGGAGGACTAGGACCATATGCAGTTGCACTATCAGAGGGAGATGAGGGCACAAAAAAACTTTTGATAGTACACTTATTTCTCATTGCACCCTTACCCTTTTCAGAAATAGACTCCATAGAGGGAGGAACATAGAGAAATGGGTTTTTTGATGCATCAGTGGAAGGGATAGATGAAGAACCCTCATAATCAAAAGATTCAAAACTTGAGTTGGCAGCCATCATATGTTCTAGATTCCTCTTCCTCCCAATTTCAGCCTGTATTTCCTTTTGCCTATTTTTCTCTTGCTCAAACTTCTCAAATTGTTCTTTCAACTACTTCCTAATTTCCCCAATGTTTTCTGCTCCACATGAAGTAATTTGGCCTTTAACATCAGCCAAATGTAGTTTCAGTCTATGAATGCCCCCTCCACCCTCAATTTTTTTCTTACAAAATTTGCAATACATTTGATCGCCAACCATTTCAGCATATGCCCAAGCAGCATCTTTCGCTCTAGGGGCCATTTTGGACTGAGTTTTTGACTTGGAAAGAAGATGTTTAAATCTGAAAATGAAAACAAAAAAAAACTGCTCATTCTATGTTCATTTCTTTCACCAAAAACTATGTTTACCATTTTCAGATTTGCTAAATAAATAAAACAAACAAAGGCAGATTTCAAAAGAGAAAAAATAAATACCTCTAGCCTCTAGCCTCCTCTAGCTCAATGCTGCTCCAAAGCTTGCCCAATAAGCTCCTCACTGCTGCTCCAAAGCTTGCCCAAAAGACTCCTCACTGCTGCTCCAAAACCAACTCCACAACTCTTCAGAAAACCCTCACAAATGCTCAAGCAAATTGAATGAGAAAGATGTGAGGTATTGAGAGGGGTTGGGTTAGTTAAATAGGATGGGGAGGGGTTAGAAAGCCTAAAAAAAATCTAACAGCAGAAAAATTCCCATTTGAAGTCCATTTTTTACTTGTTTTTGGGCCCACCGGCCGGCTAGAGCAACTCGACCGAGTCACGTCGGACCAGGCCGAGCCGGCCGGTTTGTTACCGAGCCGGCCGGTTTGTTACCAAGCCGGCCGAGCCGGTCAAAAAACCAACCGACTTGATAACAAACTGGCCGCCTGACCAATTCAACTGTCGAGTCGGACCGGCCTACCCTTCAGCTCAGTCAACTCAGTCGGTTCTGATTCGGTTCGGCCTGGTTTTAAAACCATGGTTGGAGCACCTACAGCTTCATACATAATGTGAGAAGAAACAGGCTGAATGAAAACCGAGCTGAAAGCTTGGTTTATGTGCATTACAACTTGAAGTTGTTGAGTCATTACTGTGATCGGGCATATGAGGAGCAATCATATAAAGTTTGGGACAACAACCCAGAGGATGATAATTTGGAGGACGGCACTGTACATATGGAAGAATTGGAAGCAGAACTTTTGAAGGATGATGATGAAGCATCAGCAGCCATGCCACCGCCACACACAGGGCCAGTCCCACCATCCAGTAGCAGTGCGGGTGCTAGTGCCAGTACTCGATATCCAACTATTGTTCCTTTGCAGATTCAGCCTACACCTACATCCTCATGTTGCCCTCCGCCTTCTAGTCATGGTCATGGTACTCCTAAGAGTACTAGAAGACCACCATTGCCTCGTGGTTTTCACAAATTAGACATTTCTCGTGGGTGTGGCAAGGGGCCAGCCAATAGATAAAATAGATTTGTTGTTTACTAGTTTTTTCTATTTTCTAGTAATTTTTAACGTTTATAACTGTTGAACAGTTGAAACTTGACTCTTTCATATTTAATGAGAATTTAAGTTTGAAGTTTGAATTGGAAAGGTGAAACTTTGAAATTGGCATTTATGGGTTTATAAGTCATTATGAATTATGAATATGATGCTTCATGAAAGTTATATGGTGGTCAATGAATCAATGATGATAAATGTTATATGTCAATGATGATAAATGTTATATATTGAATTTTGAAATCAATGAATCAATGATGATAAATGTTATATATTGAAATTTGAAATCAATGAATCAATGATGATAAATGTTATATATTGAATTTTGAAAGCTTGAAACCTTCATATTGATGATTCGCGAGACTCAAAAGTGAATATGTTGTATGTTTCCAACTTGTGGGCGTGGTTGATGAGGATTATAACTTCTATATGATTAATGTTATATGATTCAATCTATGTTTTTATGTTTTTTATGTCTAACTCATCATTCTACATGCTTTTATGTTTTTTATGTCTAATTCATCATTCTACATGCTTTTATGTTTTTTATGTCTAATTCATCATTCTACATGCTTTTGTTGACATATATGCATCAAAATATAAAAAATATACATATTTAAAAAAAAACGCTCCCCAAAACGCTCCGGACCAAGAGCTTTCGAAAATGGCGCTCTTGCTCCCGCTCCCAAGTAACCATGATCTGAAATATTCAGCATTAACATTGAAGTAAACACATTAACAATCTACACAGATACAAATCTAAACTGAATACATGCACAATGACAAAGTGACACTCGGGATTTTCTGGACAACTGTCCCCGGAAAAACCCGATGCGGGAAAACCGGTCTTCAGGCTACTGGAGGGTTTATAATATTAAGTAGATTCTAAGTATAGCAAATCTGGGCACATGTTGGGGCCCTTGTTTGGGCATGCAGTGGAAAAGGAGCAGACAGAACGGACCACAAAGACAAGCGGACCAATGGAGACCGAGGCGGCAGGAAACAATTGACTCAAGACGAGTCAATAGGATGTGGTCGGGAACTGTTGGGGCCCTTGTTTTGCAGTTAAACAGTTTTGTGTTGCGGAGAACAGGTGGTGGAGCGCAACCACGATAGACAGAGAGCTATCACGGTTGCGAAGAACTGAAGAGCAAGTGGCGCGGCTATTGCGGAAGCAGGTACAGATGGCAGAGGGAAGCAACAGAAGACAATCAGTGGAATTCCCAATAATCAAGGAAAACCAGTAAACAGGCGAGCAGAAAGGAAGGAAGGACTGTCAGTCGCACTGGCGATAGAACAAATAGGCAGCCTTAGTAAGGTCGCGGCACACCTCAGGTGAGACTCTCTGTTCCTCGAAGCAAGGGTGAAAATGCCGACGTTGTGCTAGACTACTGCGGAAACCCTTGTTGGCCACCTTCTTGAACCTTGGTCTCCCCCTGATTGGCAAGGAAAGAGGTCTCAGGGGGAGACCCAGGTTCAGGAAGGTGGCCAACAAGGGTTTCCGCAGTAGTCTAGCACAACGCCGGCATTTTCACCCTGCTCCGAGGAACAAAGACTCTCACTCGAGGCGTGTCGCGACCTTACTAAGGCTGGAATTGGATCAAGTATCGATCAAGCGTAGCAGATGCATAAGCCATACAGAACTAAGTACCTCGAAGAAGTGTAAATACAAGATAGATAAAAATACTCATAAACTTGATCAGAATGATAACCAAAAATTCAAAATAGCCACATGTTCCACTAAACCATAACAGAAGACAGAACTTAGAACAGCAGCCTTATATTAGAAAGTATTGCATTAACAGCAAAAGACAATTACAACACTCCTCAGAGCGTGCCTGGCAGAACTGATTACAATCGCATCACATGATACAGAACAGAACAATGACAGAGAGAGAGAACAGAACAACATGAACATAGCTCTCCTATGGCTCCTGCTCTCTGATCTCTACTGAGCCAACCTCCTTTCTCTGCTTACTAGCTGCCTATTTGTTTCGTCGCCAGTGCGACTGACAGTCCTTCCTTCCTTTCCGCTCAGTTGTTTACTGCTTTTCCCTGATTATTGGGAATTCCACTAATTGTCTTCTGTCGCTTCCCTCTGCCATCTGTACTTGCTTCCGCAACAATCGCGCCACCTGATCTTTAGTTCTTCGCAACCGTGACAACTCTCTGTCTACCGTGGTTGTGCTCCGCCACCTGTTCTCTGCAACACAAAACTGTTTAACTTCAAAACAAGCACCCCAACAGGCCCTGACCACATCCTATTGACTCGTCCCGAGTCAATTGTTTCCTGCCGCCTCGGTCTGCATTGGTCCGCTTGTCTCCGTGGCCAGTTCTGTTTGCTCCTTTTCCTCTGTGTGCCGAAACAAGGGCCCCAACTCTGGGACCTTTGTGAGTGCGGAAGCTTTCAACTCTCGGAAGCTGTCAATGGCCTGCTGCTATCTTGCATAAGCAATTATGTTTCTGTTGTGACCTGAGCGACCTCTTTTTCTCCTGCGGCAGCCGGTAGACTGCCGAAGATGCTAGAGATCTGAATGTTGGCCTCGGCGGCTATTTTTTGTATTGCTTGTGTCGTGATCTTCATCGGTTGCCTGAGCTCTCATAGGGCTTGCTTGGCTGTGGCTGAATGCTCTCCAATTTGTTGTATCTGGACTTCGATCTCCTCTGCTTGAGTGTACAATTGGTCGAGTCCGTCCGGGTTTGTAGCCTCCTGAATCTCTTTGGATATTTTTTGTAGTTTTGCTGAAACTGGTTGTGACTTCAAGCTGAGAGAGGTGGAGCATTCATGTAGACCCTTCAATAGGTCATAAGCTTCGTTTGCTGCAGTACTCAGAATTTCCTGCATCCCGGCTACCTGTGTCTGTCACTCTGCAATCTTCTCTATGTAAATGATGGTCGGGTCTGACAGCACGGGCCTAGCCTCCAATGCTGCTCTTAGTTCCCTGTTTTCTTTGTTGAGATTCGAACAGGCCACGCGGATGTGAATGGACCGTCCGACTATGTCGTCCTCTGCCATGTCACTTGGTATCTGATTATTGTGGGCTGTCACCGTGGGCTAGAGATCCCGGAAGACCTTAGCGACTATGTCCAGTTGGCCCTGGAGTTTGTTCTTTTCTATTTTCAGCTATTCGTGCTCTTCAGTAAGCGCGATAATTTGTACTTATTGCTGCTCGAACCTCTATTGAAGTTCTATGTGAAGCCCTTCGGCCTACTGCGCTGCCCGCTGAATGAAATTATACAATTGTGTCATTCCCCAGGTCTACACACTTTCGGCTCCGGAGATATCTTGATTCGGCTATCTTTCTTGGAACGGCTAACCGCTTGCAATGGATCTTGCTGAATGCTCTTGAGGTGACTGCGGTTGTGTTGGTTGCGGCACCGGATCACTGGGGTTACCCATGCCTATAATGGGTTGCACTTGCTGAAGTATCAGCTTTGTTTGCTGAAATTGATTCAGCTCTTCAGTTTGAGTTGTTATGTCTACAGCAAAGGATGCATCTTGACTTAAAAGTTCTTGAAAAGAACCCTGTTCAACCAGGGTTTGGCTAACTTCGGGTACCACTGTTGTACCCGAGTTAACCTCTGTCTCGGCATCTCCGCTTGTTTTAGTTTGCACTCTGACTAGATCAGATATGGTGGCTAATGTGGAGGGTGTGCGAGATGGGTGATCTTTGGAGGTGAATGAGGTGGTGGCTGATGATTGGAGAGTGCGAGGAGGTGATATACGGACATTTAGAAAAGAATAGGGGTTTATTGGGGGTAGCTCCCTGGTCGTCTGGGGCTCTGTTACGAGCTCTTCTCTGATTGGGACCCCTGTGTCCATAAGTTGCATTTGATATTCCCCTATGAGATCAACGACTTAGCTGGAAATTGCGATTCTCGCCTTTTTGGCCTTGGGTGTGGCTACGGGTGGCTTCGAGGCTTTACTTTTCCTAACGAGAGCTGTGGTTGCTACGGGTGGTGAATTAAACAAATTCAGTGGTATGGTGGTGACTAGGGGGACTGCGATGGAAGAGGATGCAGCATTTGCGGCCTGAAATTCTGTAAATGTGGGAAACACAGAAGAATCACAAGTTAAGGTCTGGACTACCCGGTTAAAGCTCTGTACCTTGGTATTTAGCTGCTCAATGATTGGAGTCAGTTGTAGCTACGACATCCTAGCCATCGCTTCCTCTAATGTCTCCCCTGGCAATGGATCCGACAGCATGCCATCGAATGAGTAGATGTAGACTCCGCTTCTGATCTCTATTGCTACTCCGGGCCAGGAGCATACTTCTGCGTGAAAAGCCCGCTCGTCAATTTGAAATTTCAACGGCCTCATCTTAAAGGTCGACTCCGGCACACATGCTGGCCGGATGTAAGTTTGCTTATGGTTAACCCCAAACCATATTTGTGCCGCATAGTTGTCTAGCAAGGTCCTTGGAATTCTCTGTTGGCTCATCGCGACATCCACCATCTGGCTGTACCAGAATTTGAACACCTCCTCGTTCACCTCCTTCGAGTTGGGGTCCCCTAATGTCTTCCAGGGTGTGAACTTCATTGCTAGTGGTTGGCCTGGCGCCACTTCCAGCGGCTGCCTTATTCCTGGAAATGTCCATTTCCACATGGCCAGCGCCATTACAAGGTAACCGTAGATGAATCCCGTGGCCCTCCTGTAGTTGTCCTCACATGCTTCGAACAACTCATTAAGTAGGAACGAGCACCAGTTCAGCTGTGCCCCTGGAGACAATGCTCCGCAACTGAGATAGTGTCTAGTGTACATTCCCCTTTGGTGTAGTGTCTCATTGTTTTGCTTGCAATCAAGTAGCATGCAAACTTGATCACTGGGTTGTTGATTAAGTCTATCTTAGCTCCTTTTCCCCCTCTCTTGGTGTCGTACTTCTTGTAGTAGTCACCGTCCCCTGCTTTCTTTGCTCTCTTGGACACAGTCTAGAAAGCCGTGGAAACATCTCTCCCTTCCTGTGACAACCCAGTCAATCTATGAATATCTTCCACGTGAATTGGGATTTCTCTTCCCAGCCAGAGCGACTCATTGTGAATTCTGCTCAGTAGAAACTTGATGCATTGCATTGCAGCCCCTGTAGTGCCGAATACTGGCAGGTTTCGTAGGTTCAGTATGGTGGATTGTTGAACACCTCTGAACTCTGGAAGTACTTTTTCTACTTGTTGTCCCGCTTCTGTTGCATTATTCTCCATGTAGACCTGTTTCTTCATTGCTAGAAATTGGAAGGAGTCTGTTAGGTCGGTATCATTCAAGGAGGCACTGTCATATTTGCCTACCAGGGATTCCATCTTGTGAATCCTCTCATCGAGCTCATGTTCAACAACTTCTGGTGCTACCCTTGTCATTTTAGATCTTCTTTGGTAAACTTGCAGCGCTATTCCTCCTCTTTCCTGATGAATCCCTGCTTCTGGACTCCCTCCTTGCTCTTTCTCTGGTGATGTTTCCCTTGCTACATTTGTTGTTTCTGATTCTAACTCGGACTTCTCCGGCATTCTCGCGCTTTCCTTCATGCGAGTTATGTAAGTAACCAGCACGCATGAGGTTGATAAGACCCCATAACTAATTAATTTTCCTTGCCTTTCCCCGCGGCTATAATCGTGCGATTAGTTACCAAGCTGAGGTGGGTTCTGACAAAGCTAACTCTGGCTTCGGGGTTTGGGTAGACGTGATGGGTGATGGTTATGGCTTATTATGGAAAATTTATTGTCGTATGGATGATGCTAATTATGGCAATTATTTTTCAAATCTCAGTAATCCTACAGACTGACATGGGTACTATGAGTAATGATGATGGAATGATGTTCGACATGCTTTTCCTTCTGACGTGGCTAACACGGTGGACACTATCCCCCCGATCACAATCGGTTGCATTGCGGTCTCCGCAACTTAACATTGAATTTTTCTTGTGCTACAAAATGTCTTTATTGGGAATCCTATCTAAGCTCTTCTCAAGTGCGAGAGACTTGAGAGTTATTGACTCCATCTATTCTAGCCTAATCTACCCTACTGACTTCTCTCGGTTGCGAGAGTTATTTGAAATGAAAAGCGGAACTTACTCGTGGTAGGGTTTCAGGCGTGCGCGGTTCACCCATCCTGGCAGTATCTAGTCGTCCAGTTGTGCTAACCGCACTGCTCCAGACTCTTTGATTTCGACTACGTGGTACGGTCCTAGCCAATACATTTGCAGTTTTCTTGGGAACTTCTGGTACTTACTGTCATATAGTAAAACTTTTCCACCGACCTTGAAAGTTTTGTGCTTGATATGGCGGTCTTGCCACGCTTTTTGTCTTTCTTTTTGGACAGTTTGGTGGAATTCTACTCAGAACCTGTCTTCTTCCAGTGCTTGTAGTTCCTGTAATCTGTCCTTCAGGGAGTCTTCTTCCGATAGCTGGAGTGAGGTTGCGATTAGAAGGCTGGGTATGAAAAACTCTGTTGGTACTACGGCTTCTCTCCCGTACACAAGATGGAACGGTGTTTGGTTATTGAGCCTCTTGACAGTAATTCTGTATGCCCACAGAGTTGCTGGTATACGTTCGTCCCAGTCGTCTCGTTGAGCGTTGCAGATCTTTGTTAATCCCTTTTCGAGGATTTTGTTGAATGCCTCTACTGTGCCATTGGCTTGCGGGTGTTAGGGGCTGCTCCTGTGATGTTGTACCATGAAGCTTTCGAGCAGGGATTTAATGGTTGCATTGATGAAATGCGTACCCTAATCACTTGTCAAACTTTTCAGGTAGCCAATTCGGCTGATTATGTTTTCAAATATGAACCGTGTCGCTGTTTCCGCTGTGCAATCCTTCACAGGCATTGCCTCTGCCCATCTTGTCAAATAGTCTGTTGCTGTGATGATATACCGAGCCTGCGAGTTCCTTGCAGCCGGTGCAATCGGGCCTATAAAATCAACTGCCCATTTCTCGAATGGTTGTAGTGCTTTTACTGGGTGTAGTGGAAGCTCGTCTCTATGCGATGGACGTCCCGTCCTCTGGCAAACATCGCATTTCTTTACGAACGCCTTACTATCAATGTGTACCGTCAACCACCATAAGCCCGTCTATAGTACTTTCCTAGTCGTTGGTTTAGTTCCTACGTGTCCTCCTGCAACTCTAGAGTAGCACTCCCATAGTACGGCTTCCCTCTCGTGGTCCAGGACACATCTTCGTAAGATTTGGTCTAGCCCCATCTTGTACAAGTGTCCTGCGATGAGCTGGTACTCTGCATCTCGGACTACTAGGTGTCTTTTCTGTACTATGGTATATTCTTTTGGGCACTGTCCTATTGTTAGGTAGGTTGCGATCTGATCTAGATATTCTGGGATGGCTTCTACTCTAAAAAGATCAGCGTCTGGCAACTAATCATCCAGAGATCCTTCGTTTTCTCCGTTTTCGAGCCTTGACAGGTGGTCTAGTCCCATGTTCAGTCGCCCAAGTTTGACTATCACTTCGAAGTTGAATTCTTGAAAGAGTAGGAGCTATCTGCATATCCTTCCTTCCAAGACCGGTTTGTTCACTAGGTACTTCAAAGCTGAATGGTCTGTAAAAAACTTGAACATACCTCCCAACAGGTAGTGGCAGAACTTTTGAAGGGAATACACCATTGCTAATGCTTCCCTTTCTGTAGTGGTGTAGTTCCGTTCCGCTGTTGATAGTTTTCGACTTGCAAAGTACACTGGGTGATCAACTATAGTGTCCCCTAGTTGGGCTAGAACCGCTCCGAGTGCGATGCTCGAAGCATCAATGTGGACATGAAATTGCTTGTCCCAAACCGAATGAACCAATATTGGCGCACTTGCCAATTTTTCCTTCAAGGTGTCTAGGACCGTCACGCAACTCTCTTTCCAGTTGAATTGTTCCGATTTCCACAACAGCTTCTCCAATGGGGTTGTTATCTTCGCGTAGTTGCGGATGAATCACCTATAATAACCTGCATGGCCTAAAAGTGACCTCAACTGGTTCACGATCTCTAGAGCCTCCATGTTGATTATCACTTCTACCTTTGCCAGATCCACGCAGACTCCTTGTTTGCATACAACGTGTCCTAACAATGTTCCAAACGGCACCGCAAAGATGCACTTCTTTAGGTTCAATGAGATTTGTAGCTGTCTACAACTATCAAACATAATTCTCAATAGCTTGGCATGGTCTTTTAACAGGTTGTAGATGGTTCAGTCGTCCATATAAACCTCCAGGAATTTGTGGATGTAGTCGCGGAATGCTGCTATGACAATGCGCAAAAATACTGCTGACGCATTCTTCAAACCGAATGGCATTATATGGTATGCGAAGGAGCCCCATTCGGTGGTGAAGGTTGTCTTTTTCTTATCTTCCTCAGCTATCCTTACCTGATGGCACCCTGAGAGCCCATCTGTAAAATAATATGCCTCGTTTCCCGCAACATTGTCTAGGACTTAGTCACTGAACGAGGTGGGGAATGGGTCATGTATATAGGCATTGTTCAAACTCCTATAGTCAACACAGACTCGGATTTCCGCCTTATCCTTTTTGCTCTGTATGACTATGGGACTTACCCATTTTGCTTCCTCCACTGGGAATATCAACCCTGCCTTTAGCATTTTGTCGATTTCTGCTTTAACCTTTTCCTTTACCCTTGGATTCAACCGATAGGGTCTGTGATTGATTGGTCTTGCATTAGGCCTCAGGGTTATACGCATTTCTCCCAAGTCTCCTTTGATTCCTTTCAAGTCTGCTACGGACGACTAGAACAAGTCCTCATATTCTTGTAGTAGACTGAATATTTAGTTGGTCGTTTCAGCATCCTAGTAATCCCTGATTGATGCTAGTTTGCGCTTCTCTTCGGTCCCAATATTCATTTTCTTGGTTTTGAGGGGGAGCAAATGAATTCCTCCAGTTGTCGGGTCCCCCTGAATATCCAACTCCCCCTCTGTTTCTTCAAAGTACAGATGTCTAAGTCCCTCTATATCATCATCGTCCATCTCATTGTTTATCTTCTTGCATGCTACTGACTGTCAGATGCTTTGGTTCGGGAGTGGTTGCTCGTCCTCCTCTTGATTCTCTGGGAAGAACAGTACCCTTTTAATGGCTTGTAATGCTTGGGTGACTGTATCTGTCCTTCCTTCAAATAAGAAGCATTGTGTAAATTTCCCCGTAGCTTCTTGCCAAGTGCCAATTCCCCTTTTCCTCTCTTCCGTTAGGTACCAAGCTTGTGGAATCCTGTCCAATGAGTGTATGAATTTGTGGACCCACAGCTCCTGCGGGTATCCTGCAGTGTTCCATTGATCTTCACACTCCTTCAAATGCTTTCTGGGATCTGAGTCTCCCTAGAATTTTTTAGTGCATTGTGGTCCTTCTTCTCCCTTAAACCTGGCTTTCAGTGCTGCTACAACTCTACCCATCACAACAGTGAGTTGCAGTGGTTCCTCCACCATTTTGCAGATGTGGATTGCAAGGCCATGTCCATGAGTGGGACCCTATGATCCTCTGGTACATTATCTTCTATTTTGGTAATGAAAGTATTTACAGCATTCATATCGGATAAAGTTGGGTAATCTCTTACCTCAGTCCCGATCCAATTGATTCTTCTAATGGTGGCGCATCTCCTTGTGTTGGTCTCATATCCCCCTTGCTGCCAATCATCCCAGGCTATCTCTAAGCCCAAGTCTGAGCTTTGAATGCACCTTCAGCTTACCAATCCTCTCGTCATCGGGTTGATGTAATCTTCCCTTTTCCCTGCAGTCATTTGATAAAGATGGTCGAGAAGCTGACCATCTTCTCTGTTACCGACAGACTCTGTGTATTGGGGACCTTGATACGGGTCGAGCGGCTGGGTGACCCTGACCTCTCCGTCCTCAAAGATCATCAGTTCCTTTTTTAAGTCTATTACTGCATAGTTTTCAAAAGCCCAATCGATCCCCAGTAATGCTAGATAGGGATCTTTGTCTCCCATAATGTCGATGACCTCAAAGTCCGTGTATGTATTTACTCCCGCAACGTCGACTTCGACCTCCTCCAACCTGCCTATGGGCACAATGCAGTACTGGTTTGCCATACGGAGTTGAATTGGTGAGTATGTTAGCCTTGGCTTTCCCAACACTTCCCACGTTTTTCTCGGCAAGATATTTACGTCAGACCCCAAATCAAGCATTGTGTCCTTAATTTGGAATCCCGCAACGTGAGTATTCACCCGAAACTATTTGCCTGTCCTTCTCTTATTCCTCTTCACTCTTCGTATATATTTTTGTGTTGTGTCAGTTGATTCCCCTGGCTCTGTGGCCTTCTGCACTACTCTTTCCAAGTTCTGCTTTAATTGTTCCAACATTGGCGCATTGTTAACAATTTTTAGAAATAGACAGAACCATTCTTCAATTGTAGTACCTGAACTGGCTTGGTTCTCATCATCTTCTTTCGTTTGCGGCATTTCAATTCCTTTGCTTCCCCCAAGCTGGGCAAACGTTTCCGTTGCTTCTTGAAAGAACTGCTTCTGTTTTTCTGGCCTGAACATTGGCTTTGGAGATGTTGGCCTTACCAGTTTTATCGGGTCCATCATTTGTGCATCTTCCTCGGTTCTTTTGCCTCCCCGCGTCACTATGGCCACGTTCTGCATGGCTTGAGCCTCTATTATTCTTGGCTCTGCATTTACCAAGTGTGTTCCTCTTTGTCTGGCCCTTTCTTCCCATCTTTTAATGAGCTCTAGGCAGTCTTCTGTTGCGTGCGTGTTAACCCTACGCTAAGAGCACCAGGGTCTTCTAGGAAGTGGCCATTCCCTAGCTACATGGCCCTCTTGGTCACAGTTGTAGCATCATACTGGTCCTCTTCCTCTCGCTCGGCCTCCTTTCATGCCTCCTCCTCGTCCTCTGGGAGCCTCGTTCACTCTATATTAAGGCCTGTCTAATCGTTCCGCCAAAGCATCCAGAGCTCTACACTACTCTATGCTGTGTGTGGTAGATGCATAGAACTCACAGTATACGTTGTTCGGGATATTGGAGTACTTTTGCAGTATGGGACATAGGTAGGGTGAGTGACCCATGCTTTTACAGATCTCGCAATACTCAGTCGTCGCTGAATTCTGTTGCGTGGGGAACCCCGTGTATGGGTGTTGCAGCGGATATAACCCCTGGGTGTTTATCTGCGCAACCCCCCTGTTGGCAGAGCTCTCGGTGCCCCTGTTGTCGATGTTCCCACGTTCTAGCCCCGCAGTCGAGGACATTCGGTTACCACTTCCATTAGACAATGTGTACACCATAGATTTGGCCTCGCTAGATGCATGGGTTGAATTTCCTTCAATTTTCTTGTTAGGCTAGCTATTTGATGATGTAGTCCCAGTATGGAAGGGTCCTGGGCTGATGCCACTCCTTTAAATTCTTGCGGATATCCCGCCATGGCCTCTATTTTCATAGCCTGCTCTAATGCATCTTGCAACGTCTCGATCTTTTGTTGTGTCAACGGGGTTCTTGTCAGTGGGAGAAGGGCCTTGATAAACCAATCCCTTTGATGGTTCGGATCGAACGGATAGCTGAGTTTTCCAACCGCATCCTTGAATCTCCTCATTAAATCCCATGCAGTTTCCCCTTCTCGCTGCTTGATCTCCCACATCTCTGTTTGGGGTAATTTGAATTCCTTCACGAAATCCCTCTTTACATCGTCTAACGCTGGGTTCTGATGAGTCTCAGACCACTTTATAAACCAGCGTAGAGCTCTCTCTCGGAGAGTAGTTTGAAATTCTACCAACTTACTTGTGTTTGGTGTCTGTCGAGCCTCCATATGGCTTCACAGAGGTACCAGTGTTGTTCCACGTCGTCATTACCCCTCCCAAAAAACTCTGGGTACCGAGTAAATGAACCTGTCATGCTTCCTTGTGTGGTGTTTACTAGAACAAATCCCCTGGCCCCCGGTTGTGAAATGGTAGTACTAGCACTATTGCTAGTGTGTATTACTACCGTGGACTAAACACTATTCGACTTACTCAATTCCCATAACTTAACAAAAATTTCACCTAATGGCTGACAGAGTACAAGGGGAAGATCGGGACTAGAGCTACTTGAACTTTGGGGAATAGAGTTACCTAGGATTATGGGTGTTAGCCCTTCTCGGAATAGTTGCTCCATCGCAACATCCAACTCCACATCGGACGTCTCCTCGGGGCGCGCGTCATTTCCGTCATACTCCTTTCCCTTTTCTGCTTGGGATGGGCTCCTATACACTTGCCGCACTTCCTTGGTGGTCCCCCCTATATCCTAGGAACTCGCCTGAACTTCCATCTGCTTCATCGTTTGAGGCATCTCTCCCTTGTCTTTTCTCTTCCTTTCTTGTCTTTCCAATTCCTTCATCACCCCTTCTCGCCACTTCTCGGCGAGTTGCGCCCTCCGATGTGCTCGTCGTTCCCTTAACCTACTGGAGGTCTCAGCATCCATATCCCTATTCCCCCTGTTCAACGTAATCGTAGCATCTCTCCCTCAGTCCCTTCCCCCAATATTAGAGGTTTAGGTCTCCATCTTAGACTTTTGGAACTCCATCAATCCTTCGTCCACCATCAAAGCCTTGATCCATAGGTGGATCTCCCTTAATAGTCCTCCGCGCAACCCTGATCTGAATACATCTTCCACTTTCGAGAAACACTGGTAGCATTCAACTGCGAACTCTACTATGTATCCTTCCAAGGTAGATTGCACCCAGAAATCTACAGCTCGGGTCAAATCGGTATCTAACCGATGGAGTGCTACCAGATCTGTGTGCACCCACTTGCGACAGAACTTCCGCAAGCCTCTCAGGACTGCCTTGGTCTGTAGTCTCCGCAACCAGTTGTAGAGCTCCTCAGGAAACTTTCCCCAAAATATCTTGTAGATATCACTGGTGGATTCAGAGAATAGAATCCGATTCTTAACAGTCTTCTCCTTTTGTTGTCTCACTTCCGCTTGTTGAGCGAACTGGTCTAGATGGTTATCCCACTACTTCCGTATTTCTTTCTCGAAGATCCGCGATACCATGATCTAACTCCAGAATGAGATTTCAGGTCCCACCAACGGAGCCATTTGTTGGCAAGGAAAGAGGTCTCAGTGGGAGACCCAGGTTCAGGAAGGTGGCCAACAAGGGTTTCCGCAGTAGTCTAGCACAATGCCAGCGTTTTCACCCTTGCTCCGAGGAACAGAGAGTCTCACCCGAGGTGTGTTGCGACCTTACTAAGGTTGGAATTAGATCAGGTGTCGATCAAGTGTGGCAGATGCATAAACCATACAGAACTAAGTACCTCGAAGAAGTGTAAATACAAGACAGATAACAATACTCATGAACTTGATCAAAATGATAACCAAAAATACAAAATAGCCGCATGTTCCACTAAACCATAATACAAGACAGAACTTAGAACAGCAGCCTTATATTAGAAAGTATTGCATTAACAGCAAAAGACAATTACAACACTCCTCGGAGCGTGCCTGGAAGAACTAATTACAATTGCATCACATGATACAAAACAAAACAATGACAGAGAGGAAGAACATAACAACATGAACAGAGCTCTCCTACGGCTCCTCCTCTCTAATCTCTACTAAGCCAACCTCCTTTCTCTGCTTACCGGCTACCTATTTGTTCCATCGCCAGCACCACTGACAGTCCTTCCTTCCTTTCTGCTCGGTTGTTTACTGCTTTTCCCTGATTATTGGGAATTCCACTGATTTTCTTCTGTCCCTTCCCTCTATCATCTGTACCTGCTTCCGCAATAGCCACGCCACCTGCTCTTCAGTTCTTCGCAACCGTGACAGCTCTCTGTCTACCGTGGTTGTGCTCCGTCACCTGTTCTCCGCAACACAAAACTGTTTAACTTCAAAAAAAGGGCCCCAAGAGGAGGACTCGACAACCGAAGGAATTCATTTGCTCCCCCTCAAAACCAAGAAAATGAATATTGGGACCGAAGAGAAGCCCAAACTAGCATCAATTGGGGATTACTGGTTTGCTGAGACGACCAAGGAAATATTCAGTCTACTACAAGAATATGAGGAATTGTTCCCGTCGTCTATAGCAAACTTGAAAGGAATCAAAGGGGACCTGGGAGAAATGCGTATATACTATAACCTTGAGGCCTTATGCAAGACCAATCAAGCATAGACCCTATCGATTGAATCCAAGGGTAAAGGAAAAGGTTAAAGAGGAAATCGACAAAATGCTAAAGGCAGGGTTGATATTCCCAATGGAGGAAGCAGAATGGGTAACTCCCATAATCATACAGCACCTCACTGGTTAACCCGACAGAGAAATACAAAAATCTGCAGCAATACCTCTGTTCTGGAGACAAAGAAACTAACTATTTCTCACCCACAAACGGGATTTACAAAACTCAACCTTTTTCTGTCTTCAGAAACCCCAGCGTTGCTCTGAAGCCCTCTGCGTCAGCTCTACTAGCCTTTTGGTGCCCCTGCACTGCTCAGGAGAGGCCTGCGCAACCCCAGACTAGGTGACGCAGTCCGTGCGTTGCCCTAGCTGGGCCTGCGCAAGGCTTGATGGCCTCCTGTTGCCTCTGCAGTGCCATTTCTGGACCTGCGTAGCACTGAAGCCTTCTACGGTGCGTAATTGCTGCGTAATTGCTACGTAGTTGTTGCCCCCTCTTCGCTGCTCTGACTGCTGCTTCTCTGCCTCTTTCTGACTCTTGGCTCTAGGATCAAATCATCCCCTTAGCCAATACTACCTTTCATTGCAGCTGAAACACTTCTACAAATTCTTAGCAAACCACACCCGAGAATTCCAGCATAGTCTCAGTGTTCTGCCTCCGTGTGTGTGTCCTCCAACTGACCCAAAGTCTTTCCTTTATACTTTTCTTGTTGGGAAACCAACAGTCGTGATCTAATCTTGAATCGACGGCTCAGATTAAAAGAAAGCTTGATCTGTGTGACTTAAGTCATTTCCATCACATGTTTAAATTAATTACCTTTAATATTGTAATTTTCCTAAGTTAGACTTAGGTTCCTTAATTAAAATTATTAATTAATTAATTTTCTCTTATACCGGATGGAATTTCTCAAATCCCTTTCTGGGTCTTGGAGATCTCATGCACTCTAGTCCCTCCACAAAGTTTGGGAGCTAGAGCACATCTGAAGCTACCCCAACTCTAAAAAATCTCAACACTCCCTCTTAGCGAAGAATCTGCTCTAGCACAACACTACTTCCCCCGAAAGATCTGTACTAATCTCTAGTGTGGGTCTCTGCGCTGATGCTTGGCCTGTTGCCCTTCATCACTACGTTGTTGTTGCTTTCCCGTACTGCTACCCATGACACTGCCACCGCCACTGCCACATTTGTACTGCAACTCCCTCTCAATCTGCGGCATCGTGCTGCCAACTGTTGCACTGCGACTTAGTTGTTGAGAGAAACAATTGAAAACTCCTGCCCAATCTTTGACAAACAGTTGGGCTGCATCCTCATCACTGAAGCTTCATAGGCTATTGATCTCTGTTGTCATTTGGAGACTGCTGCACAGCCATAGCTCTGCACTGCGTAAGCAGACCTCCTCTGTGTTGCTAAAGTCACATCAGCTTTTGCGCTAAAATCCCATAAGTTGTTGCGCCGCGTTGTCCTCCCGAAGCCTCTACATTGCTGCAGCTCTGCTCTTCGTAAGCCAGCCTGCACTGCGCTGCTGAAGTCACAACAACCCCTCTGCGTTGCGCTACTACGTTGTTGTTGCATCTGCACTACGTTTCTCCCTCTCAGCATCCAGCTCTGCCTTTGCTCCATTTGTGATTCTCTGCACCCACTACTCCACTTGTCTCGCTACTATCTTAAGGCTCTCGTAGCACGGATGTGATCCAAGAGTTGGGCTACTTAAGGATCCCACCACCACTCTGTAGTTGCTCTACAAATCCATGTCACCCCACTTTCGTGGTGTGTGAGCACTCATGGCTACGTCATCTTCGAAGCCATCATCTGCCACAACAACCTTGGAGGTAGAAGCTTCCTTGTCCTTCTTCTGAGGACAATTGCTAGCGAAATGTCCTAGTTCGCCGCACTGAAAACACTTGATCTTTGATAGATCACGCTTCTTCCTCCCTTGCTGCATCTTCTTCCTCTTCCTTTTTCACCTTACTTGATCCGGTGTTGTAATGTCTCTTAGTGAACCCACAGAGTTCTTCTTGTCGGAGGATCACCCACATACTGTCCCAGTTGGCAAGGTCCGCTATACCCAAGATACTTTGGACAAAAGTTTCCCAATCCTCTGTGACTACATTGAGTACAGTCCTCACCATCACATCATCATCCACTTTTACTCCCATGGCAGTCAATTGATCCCTGATCACCTGTAATCTGAAAAGGAAGGGTTCGACCTCTTCTCCCTTGGCCATCATGAATAGCCTCATCTGATTTTCCAAAAGGATTCTCCTCTGGACAGATCTTCCTTCATATAGTGAGGTCAAAGCCACCCACATATCATGAGTCGTTGTCTTCTCGGCTATGTGAGGCACTACATGATCTTTCAAACCATCCATGATGAAGTGCTTGGTGCATGTCGTTGCTTCTTCATGCTTCTCCAGTAGCTTTGCATCAGTTGGTGTGGCCAGGACTTTCTCTGCATGCTCCCTCAGACCATATGCCTCCATGAAAACCAGGATTCTGGCCTTCCAAACTATAAAGTTGGACAAACCGTCCAACCTATCCTGATCACGTAGTCAGTGAGGCGCCATCTACTCAGCAAAACTATTGAAACTAATCCTTCTCTCTATGCTAGAGACTCAAATCTAGGGTCCTTGGCGAGAAAAGCACCATCTGCTCCCTCAGACAATCAAATTCCTCTTCTGGGAGTCTATCAAATCACAACGAATTAGCTCTCTTCGATCCTTTGATCGATCTGCAAATTTCTTTGGCTAGAAATCCTATGAGAAGTTGTTCTCCTCCCACTCTTTGTCAACTAGCACTCAGACTAATTTCTGCACCTTTAGAAATTTAACCCCACCAACAACTACTAAAGCTCTGCAGCACTGCTTCCGGCACTCTGAATCAACAACAGCTTCAAGACTGTGTCACCCTAGCTAACCTCTGCGTGAGCAGACAATTCCAGCATAGCCTCTGCGTGGTAAGTACGTGGGCCTGCATGGAGACTGCGTCACTCTGGGCTCTGCGTGGCTCTGCTCCCCTCTGCTGCTACGATGTCCTTTCTACTCCGGCTTTCTACGATTGTTGCTGCTTTCTGCACCAAGGATTCTTCAATCTTCTTGCTAGTGATCCAGCTAGATCTGCAATCGCTTTGATACCATGTGAAAATTTCTGAATATTACTTATGCAGAAACCCTACTGTTAAATCTTGATTTACTTCTCCTACTTAAGAAAGTTATTAATCTGAAATATTCAGCATTAACATCAAAGTAAACACATTAACAATCTACACAGAGACAGATCTAAATTGAATACATGCACAATGACAAAGTGACACATAGGGTTTTCTAGACAACTATCCCTGGAAAAACCCAATGCGAGAAAATCGGTCATCTGGCTGCTAGAGGGTTTATATTATTAAGTCGATTCTAAGTACAGCAAATTTGGGCACCTCACTGGTTAACGCGACAGAGAAATACAAAAATATGCAGCAATACCTATGTTTTGGAGACGGAGAAACGCACTGATTCACACCCTCAAATGGGATTTACAAAACTCAGCCTTTTTCTGTCTTCAGAAACCCCAGCATTGCTCTGAAGCCCTCTGCGTCAGCTTTGCTAGCCTTCTGGTGCCCTTGCATTGCTCAGGGGAGGCCTCCGTAGCCCCAGACTATGTGACGCAATACCTGTGCTGCCCTAGCTGGGCCTGCGTAAGCCCTGATGGCCTCCTACTACCTATGTGTTGCCCTTTCTGGGTCTGCGTAGCACTGAAGCCCCCTGTGTTGCGCAGCTACATCGTAACTATTGCGTAGCTGCTGCCCCCTCTTCGCTGCTCTGACTGATGCTTCTCTGCCTCTTGCTGACTCTTAGCTCTGGGATCAGATCATCCCCTTAGCCAATGCTAACCCTCGCTGCAGCTGAAACACTTCTGGAAATTCTTAACAAACCACGCCCTAGAATTCCAGCTTAGTCTCAGTGCTCTGCCTCCGTGTGTGTGTTCTCCAACTGACCCAAAGCCTTTCCTTTATACTTTTCTCGTTGGGAAACCAACGACCGTGATCTGATCTTGAATCGACGACTAAGATTAAAAGCAAGCTTGATCCATGTGACTTAAGTCATTTCCATCATATGTTTAAATTAATTACCTTTAATATTTTAATTTTCTTTAGTTAGACTTGGGGTCCTTAATTAAAAATATTAATTAATTAATTTTCTCTTAAACCGGATGGAATTTCTCAATTCCCTTTCTGGGTTTTGGAGATCTCATGTACTCTAGTCCCTCCACAAAGTTTGGGAGCTAAAGCACATCTGAAGCTACCCCAACACTCAAAAATCTCAACAGGTAGAGCATTGAACCAAATCGAATTTCTGGGGCGGAGTTTCGCTGAGAAATTCAAAGCAAGTTGCAGCGTGGTGAGGGGCAGAGATCGACGAGGGATTAGTTGATCCAAGGCCGAGAATACGGAAAGACAGGGGGCAGTGAGTACCAGTCAGCACAGAGACAGCGAGGAGGACGTAGTTCAACCAGCTCCATGCAAAGGCTGCGTAGGCTCAGCCAGGGTGACGCAGACCCAGCCAGCGCAGCGCAGCACCAGCCAGGGTGACACAGTCCCAGTCAGGGCAATGCAACACCTGTCAAGGTGACACAGTGGGGACACTGGCCAGTTAAGCGCTGATGCAGAGGCTGTAGAGGCATCGCTGAGGGTTCCAGTGAGCCAGAAGGGGCTCGTGATCTGTAAATCCCGTTTGAGGGTGTGATACAGCCATATCTTTTGTCTCCGAGTGAAAGGTACTTATTTCCGTGTAATTTCCTTGTACGACCAACCATGTCTGGTGCCCAAATTGTTGTATTCAAATTCTGTATAATAGTATAAACCATTTAGAGCTGCTGCACTGGTTTTCCCGCAATGGGTTTTTCCGGGGACATTTGTTAGAAAAATCGTGTGTAATCTTGTCACATGCGTATACTGTTAACTAAATGAACTGAAGATGTGTAGGCCACAGTTAGTGTCTGCTTTAGTGTTTTTCTGAAAATTTCAGTTAAATAACTTGTTAAATGTTAATGAAACAAGTAGGTAAAGTAGATCTAGATATTGCAGTAGGGTTTCTGTTTTGAAACTTTCACATGGTATCAGAGCATTGCAGATCAAGTTGATCCACCAGCAGAGCAGCTGAAGAGGATTGTTGCAAAGAAGGCAACTTAAGTAGCAGAGTTCCAGAGAAGGCAACATAGCACCAGGAGGACGCAGTCCTAGCAAAGCCCACGCAAGGGCTGACGCAGTCCCAACTGAGTGACGCAGAGGTAGTGCAGAGCCTTACAGAGTGACACAGGAGCAGCGTGCGTTGCGCAGTCGCTGCGCTAAGCCATTCTGCTAAAGCAGAGTCCAACCAAAGTGACACAATCCAGTTTTGAGGTTGTTGTGGAGATTTTCCATAGTCTGGAAGCAGAGCTTCAGATCTTTAGAGGTTGTTGGGGTGGCAGAGGTTTTTTCGATGCAGAATCGTGCCTACCAAAGGTGATAAGAGCGGGAGGAGGAAAGTTGCTCAATAAATCTGCGCCAAACATATCTGAGATTTGATCCGGAGGATGATCGTAGAGAAATGTTCAGTTGTTTTTTTGCTAAGGATTTCCGGGAGGGAAATCAGTCATCGGAGAGAGCAGCTACTATAGAGGGTTTCTAATCACCAATAAACCCAAACCCAGTATTTTTGTTGAGTGTTGCAACAGAAAGAGGGAGAGGAGTATCTGCTCTAACATATTTGAGCAAAGATGGTGTCTCATGGCCTGAGAGATCAGGACAGGTTGGACGGTATGTCCAACTTCGTTATCTGGAGAGCCAAGATCCTGACAGTCCTGGATGAGTATGGCATCAAGGACCATGCAAAGAGAGTCCTAGCTGTGCAAACCGATGTAAATCCTCTAAAGAAGTACAGGGAGAATCAAGCGCGAGCAAAGCATTTGATCATGGACGGAGTCAAAGACCATGTCGTGCCACATATTGCCGAAAAAAACACATCAAATGAAATGTGGGTAGCCTTGGACAGGATGTATCAGGGTGGCCCAGTCCAAAGAAGAATGCTTCTGGAGAATCAAATGCAATTGTTCTAGATGCAGAAGGGCGAGGAGATAGATCCCTTCCTCTTCAGATTTCAGACTATCCAGGATCAACTGATTGTGATGGGTACAAATCCGAATGAGGGGCTCTTCGTGAGGACTGCGCTGAATGCAGTCACCGAGGATTTGGAAACATTTGTCCAAAGCATCTTGGGCAAGGCAGCATTACCATCTTGGGCGGATATGTGGGCAATCCTCCGATAGGAGGAAATCAGAAGGATGACGAAGAGGCAAAGCAGTAGCAGCAGGACAGTCAAGGTAAAGAAGGAAGAGGAGGAGGATGCAGCCTTTGCATCGAAGAAAAGGAGGCAGCAAGGAAAGAAGAAGAGCGACCTATCCAAGGTCTGGTGCTTTCATTGTGGCGAACTTGGACACTTCGCCAGCCATTGTCCTAAGAAGAAGGACAAGGGATCTTCTGAATCCAAGGCAACAGCAGCTAAGGGAGATGATGCGAGTGATGATGATGTAGCCATGAGTGCTCATGAGCCATGGAAGTGGGGCGACAATGATTTGTAGAGCAACTACAGATGGAGTGTGGCAGGATTCTTGAGGTGCCCAACTCTTGGATCACATACAAGCTACGAGAGCCTTAAGACAGTAGCAAGACAAGTGGAGCAGTGGGTGCAGGAGATCACGGTGAAGCAAAGGGCAAAGTTGGGACGTGGTAGAGGGAGCAGCGTAGTGCAGAGGCAACAACAGCATAGAAGCAGCAGCACAGAAGGGCTGATGGGACTTCAGCAGCACAGAGTTGGCAGTGCTTATGCAATGCAGAGTTGTAGTAGCGTAGTGGCTTCAGGAGGACAGCGCAGAGCAACAGCCAAGGGAGCTTCATTGATGAGATGCAGACCCGACTGACTTGTCTGTCAGTGATTGGGCAGGGGTCCTTCAGTTGCTTACTTCTCAACAACTGAGTTGTAGGGCAACAGTAGGCAACATGATATAGTAATTTGAGAGGGAGCTGCCATACGGATGGCACAGTGTCAGTGGTAGTGACATGAGAAACAGTACAGGGAGCAGCAGCGCATTGGATGGAGGGCAGCAGGCCAACCATAAGCAGCGTAGAGACCGATGTCGAGATCTTGAAATACTTGGTGTGGATGTATTGCACACACTTTGTGCTAAGAGGGAGTGTTGATATTTTGAGGTAGCATCGGGTGTGATCTAGCCTTGAGATTTTGTGGAAGGGCTAAGACACACAAGACCTCCAAAACCTAGAAAGCATTTGGAGAAATTTCATCTGGTGTGTGAAATATTAAAACAATTAATTTTTTTAATAAGGACCCTAAGTCTAACTTAGGGAATTAGAAAAATTAAAGTGAATTAATTAAACACATGTGATGAAATACTCTAAGTGACGCTGATCAAGCAGTCTTTTAATCTAAGTCGTCGATATGAGATTAGATCATGGTCGTTGATGTTTCAACAAGAAAAGTATAAGAGAACGGCTTGGGGTCAATTGGAGACACACACACATTGGTAGAGCACTAAAGCTAAGTCATTTTTTTGGGGCGAGGTTTTGCTGAGAAATACGAAGTGAGTTGCAGTGCAGTGAGGGGCAGAGATCGGCGAGGGATAACTTGATCCAAAGCCGAGAATACAGCAAGACGGAGGGGCAATCAGTACCAGTCAGCACAGAGACAGCCAAGAGGACGCAGTTTAACAAGCACCACGCAGAGACTGAGTAAGCCCAGCCAGGGTGACGCAGACCCAGCCAGCGCAACGCAGCACCAGCAAGGGCGACGCAGTCCCAACCGAGGCAACGCAACATCAGTCAAAGTGATGCAGTGGGGACGCTGGCTAGTTAAGGGGTGACGCAGAGGCTGTAGAGGCAGCGCTGAGGGTTCCAGCAGGCCAGAAGGGGCTCGTGATCTGTAAATCCCGTTTGAAGGTGTGATACAGCCATATCTTCTGTCTTCAAGAGAAAGGTACTTATTGCCGTGTAATTTCTTTGTAGGGCCAACCATGTCTGGTGCCGAGATTGTTGTATTTAGATTCTGCATAATAATATAAACCCTCTAGAGTTGTTGCACCGATTTTCCCGCAATGGGTTTTTCCGAGCACATTTGTCCGAAAAATCATGTGTAATCTTGTCACATGTGTGTATTGTTCAGTAAATGCTGTGTCTATGTGTAGGCTACAGTTAGTGTCTGCTTTAGTGTTTTTCTGAATATTTCAGTTAAATAACTTGTTAAATGTTAATGAAACAAGTAGGTAAAGTAGATCTATATATTGCAGTAGGGTTTCTGTTTTGAAACTTTCGCACCCATAACACTGCCACTGCCACTGCTACATCCAGATTCCATACTACAGCTCCCTCTCAAGTGCGGCATCTGCTTTGCTGCTAACACTGCATCTACACTACAACTCAACTTCTAAGAGAAGCAGCGAAAATCACCCAAAGACTGAACAAGTGTTCAGTGGATGCACCTCGGTGCTGTAGACTCTAACTATTGATAACTACTGCGATGTCCCTCTAATGCCCTATGTTGCTGCTGCTACGCACTACGCAGCACTGCTTTGCACTGTTGTGCAGTGTGTTACTACTGCTACGTTGTTGTTGCTCTGCTCTACGTTGCTCCATAAATAGGTGCTACTACCTCCTGCATTGTCGTCTCCATCACTACTCGGCTCCCACTGAAAACTCCTCCATCCCGCTACTGCTAATATGGGCTCCTGTAGCAAGGTAATGATCCATGAGGTGGGCTCCTAAGGTATCCTTCCCAGCTGAAGTTCAGAGTGAACTACAGTTCAATGTCACCCCACTTCTCACCTGGAGAAACATGGGCACTCAAGGCGAACTCATCCTGCTCGATCTTTGCGGCTGCAACTTTTGGATCATGCTTCTCATCCTTGTCCTTTTTCTTTAAAGGACACTGTGATGCAAAGTGGCCCATCTCAACACATCTGAAGCATTTCACCTTCGAGACATCTCTCTTCTATCTCTGTTGCCCTTTCAATGCGAGGGTTGCATTCTCCTCCTCCGGACTCTTAGATCCGCTCCTGCTGCTATTGTCAAGCTTGCACTTGACTAGATCTCTCTTCAACTCTTCCTCCTGAAGTCCTGACCACATCTGCTCCAAACTAGGAAGCGTAGCCCTGCCCAAAATTCCTTGGACAAATACTTGCCACTCCTTTGTGACTGTGTTAAGGGCTAGCCTCACCATAGTTGCCGAAGATGGGGTGGATCCCATAGCTGCCAACTAGTCTCGAATCACATGAAGTCTTGTAAGGAATAGAGCAATGCGCTCCCCGTTCTGCATCTAGATCATCTAGAGATTTTGCTCCAAGTACATCTTTCGTTGCTCGAAACTTCCTTCGTACAACAAGGACAAGGCCTCCCACATCTCCATGGCGGTGTTCTTGCCATCTACATGAGAGAGTATGTGATCATTAACACCATCAAGCATTAGTCTCGGCCTTTGCCATATCAAACTTGTACTTCTTGAGTTGACTCGGACCTGTAGGTACAACAACCACATTCACCACAAACGTTTTGAGATCATATTCATCTAGAAGGAATTGGATCCTTTCCTTCAAGATTACGTAGTTGGAGGAACCCTCCAACCGGTCCTGATCTCTAAGACCATAGGATGTTATCTCAGCCAAAAACTATCGAACTATTTCCTCTTCTTACCTACTGCGCAGCACTAGGTAGGCTTACGCACTCCTTCTGGAGCTTGTAGATTTGCTGCCCAGATCTGCTGCTCAGATCTTGGAAAACACTGAATTCCTCGGCTAGGAACTCATTGAGGAAGAATTCCCCACTATGAGCTCTTTTCTTTCTTCTCACACTTCTCTGCCCAGCAACTACCTGAAGAAACACTGCATCCCTCTGGCTCTGTGTGAAGGCTCTGCGTTGTTCCCTTTGTCTCGAAAAAATCTCAAACCAAAAGTCCTACCTCTCCATTGACTCACTTAGAGAGAGACAACCTCGAAAAATTAGCCCTCCTGGCTAGAACTACGCAATCCCTCTAGGGATTCAATCTACTGCTGCTGCAGCAATTCAGCCTTCATTTCAGTGCTAGATCCGCTCTCCCTATTTCACATCAAATGCTCTAATACCAAGTGAAAAAGCCTAGATCTGACAATCTTAGGAATCCTACTGCAACTATCTGAGTTTACTTCTCCTATTATGTATATTACATTAACAAAATTAATTTAGAATGCATCATGAATTATGTACTCTAACTTCATTATATTAATCAAACTGATAATACAACAGTCTAGGGTTTCTGTAGTGGGGATAATGGCCCTCATATACACGAAAACAACTAGGGCCTGGTGTCAGTCCTTTGACAACCAATCTACCCTAAACAAGAGAACCTTGACCTACTTGTTGATGTGGCACTCCTCAGTCCCCCTCTTTCGTACCCTGAACATACCTTCCCAGTCCTTCGGCTCCCGACTTGTAGCAACTCCAATCTACCTCTATCAATGAACCAACTCCATTAGGTCACTGAACTTGGCTTCACCTGCTCTCTAGTTGATCGTTCATATTTCAACGCATCAACACATCGAGACTCTTGTCAAGTTTTTTAAACTTCACAACTCCATTTGTAAACAACTCTCAACTACCCATTGCTGCTCCTCAGCTCTTTTGGGACTTTCTTCCCACTAGTGCCTTCTTGTGTTGCCTAATGAATGCACACTTAGGGTCAGAGGGCTTCCCACTATTACTGTCAAATGTCCTTCTCCAACAATGAACTTAGGGCATGGAAGACTACCCAACTTTTGATGTATATGTCCTTCTCCACAAGGAAAGTCTAGGGCTACAAACTACTCCTAGTTGATTAGACATTTGAGCTCTTCTTCTACCACTTCTAACAATCCCATAGTCCTTCAAGAGACTTGTTCCTTGGGGGTTGAAGCAAGCCACTACAACCCTCCATAAGTTGTTCTTTAGGGTGCTCCAACTCTGCCACTTCTAGCAGGCCTAAATTCCTTCTTAGGTTACTGCACTTAGGGCCAACTTGGTCCACTCTCACGCTGCCCTCCAACAATCCACAAGCGTCCAATCCAACTACAATCAAACTATCCAACCTAGACCTCTACACCCGCTAGCAACCAATTATCAACAAGAGAACAAACTCCAACACGATGTTGCTTTCCTCTTGCCTCAGGATCTGTGAATATTTGAGCTATGGTTAAGACATACCAACAACCCTAAACCCTGCTCCAAATCACTATTTTTTCTTCTCCAACTAGGCTACTCCCTTCGTTTCCACTCTAGGCATCCAAAACACTATATTAGGGTCCAAAGCTCCTCCTCAACGCACCCTACAACAAACTACCCACAACAGCAAGATGAATCTGCCCCAAACTCAAGGAAAATGGCTTTTTTCGGGCTACAACCTCCTTTCAATGGTTGCGGCCCAGTGAGGACACCCTCAAAAGGCCTCACGACATTCCAAACAACTTCCCCACAGTGTTGTACCTACAACACTCTTCTGAGGCCTATAACAGAGACATACCACACACAAAATAGCACGGAATTACACCAACTTACCTCCCAAACCAGCAGCCATGTCCAGCAAGCAAATCTGCACCAAAACAAAAAGACTCCTCCTAAAACTCATCCTCTTTTGCAGCTTCTCTAGCCTCAGACTTTCACTATCCAATTCAAAGGTATCTTTGATGTTGGATTGCACTTAAGATGTGTGTAAATGACCTCAACGAGTCCTTCATTTATATGTTTCATATGTTGTGTGGCATTAGCCCTTAAGGGCACTCGTCTAACTAGGCCAACTTGACATTTTAGCCATCACAACCACACAATAACATATAAAAATTCATAACTCAACTTCTAGAACTTTTAATGTGGATGATTTATGTTGCCCCTGGTTTCTATAGAGGTCCTCTATCATCTCCATCAGTCAAACCATCAATCCTCATCATAGTTTCAAACCCACATGCTTGGGTGCAAAGCCCACAAGCTTGGGTTCTTAGCCCACAAGTCACTTTTATGCGCAAATTCCTCCAAAACCCACTAACCTAGGGTTTGGAGTACCTCCCAAAATACAAATCTCAACACTCCCTCTTAGCGAGGGATGTACTTCCAACACTAGGCAGTCTCCATTTACATTATCACCGACAACACTAACCCATTTGGCATCCATCACTGCAACATACTCAGTAGAATGAAGCCTGCAATCTCGGTATTGCCTCTGCCTCATCTCATCTGAACCTGAAGACCTCAACACTTCCATAGGGTTGATCCCTCTGAAGCTAGACTCCCTCTAAGTCTACACAATCTGTACTGGCTCAACCTGTTACTAATCTCGTGTCCTACAAGGTTAGTCTGAGTTGCGATCGAACACGTGACATCATCACTACAACCCAGTCCTACAAGCACTCATCCTCCTAGATCAAACACAACTTGAGCACATCCCTCCAATCTCGGATATGCAACGTCACGATCCAATGAAGAAACTAGCCTGCCAACATGTAGTCCATCACATGAAGCCATCTCGATCATACCAATCTCATCTGAAGCGAACAAAGTTCCTTCTCAAGTTAAATGCTCCAAAAGACTTGGAATACAAATATATCCATGAGGATACAAATATTATATTAGATAGTATGATGAATGAGATAGATGATTGAATGTTACAAGTGAGGCCTGCTTATATACCTACGCAGGTGCCTCTTCATGAAAGGTCATGTCTTATCAGACATGGCCTTTCAATGTAATTACTAATTAACTAATTAATCACTATTTACATTATTTTATTCATTACATTGCCTTCCCCTCAAAAAGCTTTGTCCTCAAAGCTTGTTGATGAAAGGCCTCGATTTCTTTTCCTGCTACGAACATCTTCTCTTCTCGGGGCAGTTATCCTTGTTGATACAAGTTGATATGATCCTCTAAGTGACAAACAAAACTATCGCATTGAGAACAGATCGGACCATCCTAAATCAATCTTCTGTGGAATCTTACGATGACTGGAAAATTGTGACAACTCGTTAGTATTCTTCAGAATATCAGCATGTTTCTGTTTTGAATACATAGCTTGGTTGAGTTGTCTGCTCCCATGATTTGGATGTCGATAGGGAACTGTTTTGGTTTGCCTTATTTGATTTTTTTCCAGCGACGATGTTATTGAGCTTGTTACAGAGCCTTCACTTAGAATGTTCCTTGTTGGAACTACAACATCTAAGTTCGTTTCTTCTGCAACTTGCTTGTCGTCTTCTTCAGTTGAGACATTTACTGGATCAACGTTCGATTTTTCTTCAACTTGAACTTCTACATTTGTCGGTTTCAACAACTCTTTTTCGACAAGTTGTTGCACCTTGTTTTCCCACGACTTCTTATCCTTCTTCAATTTCTTAATTTGCGTTAGCAATTTTTCGTTGTGGTCCTTGAGGCGAGCAACTTCTTCATTCTTGTTAGTTGTGAATTTGTTAATTTCCTTTTGCATATTTTGGATCGCCTTTTTACTTTCTTGAGAAATTACTTTTGAAATTTCTTGAATGTCTTCAGGTGTCACTGAATTTGGCTTTAAGATGACGTCCTGTAGCGTTATTTTCTTCTTTTTGTAGGAGAATGTTAAAAACTTCTTTTTTGTATTAAGGACGAATGACCCCAGTGATTCCATCGAAATCGAACCCAGAATTATATCACTATTGTTACAAAATAAGGTTTTAACGGTAAATTGCGAGACCAAGGAATACTCCCCAATACTTAGGTGTAAATTCTTATGTCGTATTGTTTTTCATTTGCGTTAATTGAATTTGTTTCGATTATATTTGATTCAGGAATCACTAATTGGTTAGCACATTCAGTACTAACATAATTATCCTTTTGATTAAGATCGATAGATATGAAAACTTCCTTTCCTGCAAATGACCCTTTGATTCTAATTAGCGTACGAACAAACATACTATAATTTTCAGGAAATCTTCCTTCTTTCCTTTTCGAATTAGATTCAATTTCCTTTTCATCAATGATTGATTCCATTTTCTCTGTTGAATTGAGTTTTTAGGGTTTTTAAGGTAACCCCTTTTTTTGTAATAATACTTTTTTATAATTATCTTTTTTATTAGTCCTTAAATACTCCTTTAAATTTTTTTATTTTTTTATTTTATAACTAAAATAATATCTTAGTAGAATTTCAAAATGTAACTCTTTTAAAAACCCCACTCACTTTTAAGATAGTTGTAGGAGTCCTCTTATAATGCTTCCCTTGTACGTGCTTTGAATTTTAATTGAATAGTATTAGTTATCCCTTTATTTTTAATTCACCTTTTAATCATTTTTATAGTGAATAAATAACTTTGTAAAAGAAAAAGCATACCTAAATAATTCTTCTTACTTTTATTTGTTTCGGTCAATTTAATATATTTGGCCACTCCTAAATTGTCATAAGGGCATAATGTATTTTATGTTAGGACATGACCTTTGAAGACCTCGTTCCAAAATTGATTTCACGAACACTTTATGTGACAGAGAACCCTTCTCACGATCCCTCCTTTATCATATGCCCCTTTTTCTTTTAACAATGGGCTGGGAAATTTTTCTTAAAGAATGTGTAATAGGCAGAACATCAATTATTCGATGACACGATTTTTTTTTAGAGTGGATTAGTGGCTTGCAAGGTTGCGATGGCTCCTGCAGTCTGAGCACAACAGTGTTGCGGAGGATTGCGGCAGGAGGAGAAGGATTGGCAGGGGCAGATTTCGTGGAGGGTGCGACAAATGGCAGGGTGCTGTTGGCAATGGCCGCAGAGGCAGTGGCGGAAATTAGAGGAATATGGTAATGCGTGAGATGTGAGTTGTTCTGTGAGGGCAGGTGGGCACAGTGGTTCGTTTATGATTGGAATTCAAATATATATATATATAAACTCTCTTTTTTTTTACTTTTCTTTTTTTCAATAACCCTTTTTTATTTTAGAATAATTTTTTCTTAATTTGTATTTTTTTTTCCTGTTTTTTTTTTAATTCTTTTTTTTATGCTCTTTTTTCTTTTCTTTTATATATACCCCTCTTTTTTTTAATATATTTTTTGAATCTCCCCTTCTTTTTTTTAAATATTTGACTTTTATTTTTTTCTAATATGAATATTGATTTTTTTTTCTTCTTCTTCTTTTAAAAAAAAATGGCCAAGGGTTTCTGATGAACTCAGCAGTAGCGGAGAAACTCCAAAGGTATAGCGAAACACTTCGACGGCAACAACGTTGACGAATTTCGATGGACAAGGGCCTGGATCGTAGAGCGTCGCTTTATGCAGCGATTAAGTGACCGAAGGCTCGAACTCCTCTGATACCAAATGAAGCGAACAAAGTTCCTTCTCAAGTTAAATGCTCCAAAAGACTTGGAATACAAATATATCCATGAGGATACAAATATTATATTAGATAGTATGATGAATGAGATAGATGATTGAATGTTACAAGTGAGGCCTACTTATATACCTACGCAGGTGCCTCTTCAAGAAAGGTCATGTCTTATCAGACATGGCCTTTCAACCTAATTACTAATTAACTAATTAATCACTATTTACATTATTTTATTCATTACATCGTCCATGCCCAAGAAATCCTCGAGTTTCCCAAACAATCCATGGAAAAACATAAGAAGTCCATGATCAACAATCTTCCCTACAACAAACTGTTGTTCTCCAGGCTCTCCACCAATCCACCAGAACACCCAGCCAATCTCACTGGTAAGTCAATCAAGACAACATCTCCATGTCTTCATCTAAACCCTCTACTCCATGATGTAGACAATCACAGCTCCCTCTGAGTTGCTTCACTATGCACACTGATTCACTGGCCCCTTCAAAGTAGCTTTGATACCATGTTGTTTTTCCACGATAGTGGAGTCTAGCATAGAATTTTAAATCACTAAAGCTACCAATCCATGTGAAAAATTCAAACCAGAATCTTATTGCAACAACTGAAAATTATTCTCCTAATTGTTAATTTAATTTAAAAATTTATTTGATGTTTGCTACGGCAAATAATGAATAACTCACACTGCAATCTACACAAATAAAATTGCGAAAGAATAAATGTTGGAAAAAATGCTAGCACACATAAAATTAACACAAATATTTTTGGACAAAAGTCCCCGGGAAAACCCAACTTGGGAAAATCGGTGCAACAGCCGAGGGTTTTATTATTAAGTAGCAGCGAGAAATTCTCAATACAACTGGATGCCGAAATGTTGGCAATCCTATAAAGAAAAATACTGGCAAAAATCTAGTGAGGAATTTTCCTCACCCCACAGGAAATCTCAAGGCACAGCTTGCCTTCAAAAATACGACCCTCTGACTCTCTGCATCAGCCTTTGCGTTGTTTTGTGTACCCTGCTAGATGTCAAGCCTCTGGCTAGTCTTTGATGAAGTCATTTTTCCTTCTGTCGGCTGGAAACATGCTTCTTCGGCACTTTGGGACTATTTCACGACCTCAGGAACTGAAGACGTCTCTCCTTCTCAGCAAATCGAACTTGCCTCTAGAGGTTGTTGCGCTGCCCCTACATCAACCTCTATGTGGCTCTTCTGCATCTCTGCAAATGCACTCGTTGGATTTGGAATCACTTCCTCCAGTCTCGATGTCTCTGCCCCTCTCTCATCGTCTCTGCCCCTCTCTCATTGCTTCGATCTGTGGCTCCCTCTGACAACTGACTTTTGTTACTCTAGAAATCGTCTGCTAATGAAATCGAACTAATCGAACTGTTGAAGTGATTTCCCCATCACCACATCGACCTCCTCTTATAATCCTCTGTTGGAGCACGAACGACCAAGATTAAAACTTAATCAATGGCTAAGATCATCTTAGGATCGATCCGTGTGAGTTTCTAGATTATTCCCGCCTTTACTTAATTAATATTGATTAATTAACCAATTTTCCTAAGTTCAGACTTAGAAAAAATTTAAAAAAATGGTTAATAATCTAATTAGGTCACTTCCATGTGGAATTTCCAAAAACGACTTCAAGGTTTTGGGGACCTCATGTATTCTAGTCTCTCCACAAAGTTTCGTGGCTAGAACACATACGATGCTACAAAAACTAACACTCCCTCTTAGCGAGGAATGTGTTCTAGTACTGTTTCACACCAGGTAGCAACACTCTATTTCTGCACCACCTCCTGTCACGTTGATGATGTCTGCCTGTTGCTACCCACCAACCATTGCGCAACTCTGATATGCATTGAATCTGTGTTCCTGCTAACCCTGTTGAGTTGTTGCCAACACTGCATCTGCACTGCAACTCTGTTCTGCTCCTACTGCAACATCTGCAACTGAAAAACAACCAAAATTGAACCAATTGTGTTCAGTATGCTGCATTTGTCACCCGAGTCCTAACTGCTACTACCTACTGCTTTGTCTACTGAAGACTCTACGTTGTTGCTTGTGAAAATTTCTGAATACAAAATTACGGAAACACTACTACAGTATCTTGATTTACTTCTCCTACTTGTGTTTTAATTATACAAGTTATTTTCAAAAATATTCAGAAAATAGCGAAGTAAACACAACTTGCAGCCTACACATATAGAGATCATTTACTGAAACATAGCGCACATATGACAAAGGACACACATGATTTTTGGAACGAATGTCCTCAGAAAAAACCAGTGCAACAACTCTTTGAGGGTTTTATTATTAAGCAGAATCTGAATACATCATGGGCACCAGTAATGGTTTGCCCTATAGAGAATTTCACGGCAGCTGTACCTTATCACTCGGAGACAGAAAATATGGTTGATTCAAACCCTTCAGGAATTACTGAATACGAGCCCTTTTTGACCCACTAGAACCTCAGCGTAGCTCTTCCAGCCTTTGCGTCAGCCTCTCCTGCTCAGCGCAGCCTCTGCACAACACAAACTACCCCTACCTCACCCTGAAGGCCTCTGCTTTGCCTTTGTGTCACCCAGAAGGGTCTGTGTCCCTCTATGCGTTGTCTCTGCGTCAACTTGGCTGGGTTGTGTCCCTCCTGCTGGCCTCTGCGCTGCCTGGTATGGATCTGCCACTTTGATTATGTATTCTCGGCCTCGGATCAGAACAACCCTTGTCGATCTACCCCTCACTAGCACTGCAAGCTCACTCGAAAATTCTCAGCAAACCACGCCCCAAAATTTCGACTTAGCTCAATTGCTACTGCAATGTGTGTGTGTTCTCCAACTGACCCCAAGCCTTCCTTTAATACTTTTCTCGTTGAGAAATCAACAGTCGTGATCTAATCCCTAATCAATGACTAAGATTAGAGAAACCTTGATCCACGTCACCTAGAACATTCTCACCACATGTGTAAATTAATTCACTTTAATTTTTCAATTTCCCTAACTTAGACTTAGGGTCCCCATTAAAAAAATTAATTATTTGAATAACTTTTACATCGGGTTGAATTTCTCCAAACAATTTTTGGGTCTTGGAGATCTCTTGTGTCCTAGCCCCTCCACAAAGTTCCGGAGCCAAAGCACATTCGATGCTACCCAAAATCTCAACACTGTTGACTCTACACTGTGCCATCTGCACTACTTCAAACTCTACACTGCACTCCCCAGCATCTAACTACTACTAGTCTTTGCAACTGTCACTCTAGTATCTAAATGCATCAACTGCCACTGGTCCATCCTGCTAATGAATACAGTGGGCCCCTGTAGCCAGGTACTGATCCATGAGGTGGACTCCTCAAGGACCCTGCCCATCTGTAGCTCTCTAGGGCTACAATACCAAGCAACCCCACCTCACTCGTGGAGGTATATCGACGAACATTGCGAAGTCTTCCTCCATCCTAGAGGAAAGCTTATCAATCTCAGCATGAGCTTCCGCCTAGTCCTGCTTCTCTTTTTCCTTCTTCCTAAGAGGACACTAGGTACTGTAGTGGCCAAACTCGCCATACCAGAAGCACTTGACCTTTTACAGATCTTTTTTCTTCTTCCTTTTCTCCCCCAGTCCTTGACTGGGACCCTTCGATGCGAGGGCCACATTCTCCTCCTTCACCGCCTTCGGTCCGCAGTTGTTGTTGCCACTGATGCAGCTCTTTAGAAGAGCTCACCTCAAATCCTCCTGCTGCAAATCGGCCCACATTTTTTCCCAACTTGGCAGCCTATCTCTACCCCAAATATGCATTGGCCAAAGAATTGCCAATCCTCTAAGACGCTACTGAGCACCAACCACACTAGCTCCAATGCTTCAGGCGTTGCCCCAACAGCGGAATATTGATCCCAAACCTCTTGAATCCTGGTGAGGTATGGGTCTATGTCTTTCCTTTTCTGCATCCGGATGAGCATCAACTTCTCTTCAAGGTACATCTTTCGCTTCTCGGAAGTACCCTGATATAGCATGGCGAGAGCATCCCACATCTGCTTGGTAGTATCTTTGCCAGCTATATGCAAGACAATATGATCCTGGACTCCATCCAAGATCAACCGCTTCACCCGTGCCATTCCCTTCTTGTATCTTTTTTGTTGATCCGCATCATGGGGAACCGCGACTATTGCATCAATATAGGCTTTCAGGCCAAATTCATTCAAAAGGAAGGACATCCTTGCCTTCCAGATGCGTAGTTGGAAGCTCCATCCAACATGTCTTGATCAAGAAGCCCAGCAGTGGCCATCTCAACAAAGTGTCGAAAACTTCCTCTTTCCTTCTACCCAGTTGCTGCTTTGCTCAAGGTTACTTGGGAGCGGGAGCGAAAACGAGGAGCGGGAGCGGAAGCACCATTTTCAGAAGCTCCTGGTCCAGGAGCATTTCGGGGAGCATTTTTTATAATATATATATATATATATATATATATATTGATGCATATATGTCAACAAAAGCATGTAGAATGATGAATTAGACATAAAAACATAGATTGAACCAAAGGTATCTTTATCATTACCTCTAGATTCACATAGAGATCTTTGTCATTAATATAGCCCTCTAAGCATTCGCTCCAAGAGCGCGCTCCTAGAGCGGGTTCGAGAGAGCGCGCTCCTGGAGTGGGTTCGAGGGAGCGCTCTCCGGGAGCGAGTTCGATAGGGGGGAGGCACTCCCCCACAATCTTGGATCTGCTACTCACACTCCCTTCTCGAGTGAGATGATCTGCTCACAACTACTGCCAAGCTGCAAGGAAATATCAAACTTCTTGAGACTAGAAGTTCCCTGAGAGAATTGTTCCCTCTGTGTGTGCTTTTCTTCCACTCGACGCAGGTTCTGCTCTAGCAAACTGCTGCAAAACCCTCTGCATCTAGCTAGATATCTGCCCAACAAAAATTTTGAGCTTCTCCCTCTGCCATTGGAATCACTCAATCTGGAGAGATCGAATATTTTTTGTCCCACACTCAGAAAAATCAACCCTCAAGTAACTCATCTTCCTGGCAGAATGACCACGCTGCCCCTATGAATTTCGATCTATAGCCCACACTGAACAGAGAAATTTCTTCATTTCGCCTCTGACCTCTCTAGCTGAGCAAATGCGCTCTGTTACCATGTTAAAATTTCAAACCGGAATCTTATTGCAACAACTAAAAATTATTCTCCTAATTGTTAATTTAATTGAACAATTTATTTGTTGTTTGCTACGGCAAATACTGAATAAATCAAACTACAATCTACACAAATAAAACTACGGAAGAATAAACGCTGGAAGAAATGCCAGCACACACATAAAATTAACACAATTATTTTTGGACAGAAGTCCCCAAAAAAACCCAACTCGGGAAAACCGGTGCAGCAGCTAAGGGTTTTATTATTAAGCAGCAATGAGAAATTTTGAGTACAACTGGATGCCGAATACTGGAAATCCTACAGAGAAAAATACCAGCAAAAATCTAGTGAGGAATTTTCCTCACCCCACAGGCAATCTCTCAGCACAAGTTGCCTTCAAAAATACGACCCTCTAACTCTCTGCGTCATCCTCTGCGCTGTTCTGCGTAACCTATTGGATGTCAACCGTCTCACGGGTCTCTGATGAAGTCATTGTGCCTTCTGCTACCTGGAAGATGCTTCTTCGGCACTCTGGGACTCCTTTCCGGCCTCTGGAACTGAAGACGTTTCTCCTTCTCAGCAAATTGAACTTGCCTCTAGAGGTTGTTGCACTGCCTCAGCATTAGCCTCTCTGTGGCTCTTCTACCTCTCTGCAAATGCACTCGCTGGATCTAGAATCAATTCCTCCAGCCTCACTATCTCTGCCACTCTCACTGCTTCGATCTGTGGCTCCCTCCAATAACTTACTGCTGCTACTCTAAAAATCGATGTGCCAATGAAATCGAATTGTTGAATTGATTTCCCCATCACCACATTGACCTCCTCTTATAATCCTTTGTTGGATCACCAACGACCAAGATTAAAACTTAATCAATGGCTAGGATCATCTTTGGATCGATCCGTGTGAGTTGCTAGACCATTCTCGCCTTGACTTAGGAAACATTAAAAAATTGATTAATAATCTAATTAAGTCACTTCTAGGCAGAATTTCCAGAAACAATTTCTGGGTTTTGGGGATCTCATGTATTATAGCCTCTCCACAAAGTTTCGTGGCTACAAAAACTAACAATCCAAGTATCACAACAAGAATACTTTGCACATCGGAACGATTTCAGCAGTAAATCTACTAGTGCAAAAAATATACACGACATGTTACAAATTTATACAACAACCCAACTTCTTTACATTAATCAAACTGATAATACAACAATGTAGGGCTCCCGTACCAGGGGTTCCCACTATCACTATCAGATTTTCTTCTCCAACAATGAACTAAGGGAATGGAGGACTGCCCAACTTCTATTGTAGATGTCTTTCTCCACGAGGCAAGTCTAGGGCTACAAATTGCTCCTAGTTGATCGGACCTTTGAGCTCTTCTTTTGTCACTTCTAATAATCCTTTAGTCCTTCAAGAGACTTGTTCCTTAGGGCTTGGAGCAAGCCTCTACAACCACCCACAAGTTGTTATTTAGGTTGTTCCAACTCTGCCACTTCTAGAAGGCCTAAACTCCTTCCTATGCTACTGCACTCAGTGCCAAGTTGGTCCACTCTCACGCTGCCCTCCAACAGTCCACAAGCATCCAATCTAACTACAATCAAATTGTCCAACCTAGACCTCTACACCCACTAGCAACCAACCATCAACAAGAGAACAATCTCCAACACATCATTTATTTCCTCTTGTCTCGGGATCTGTGCATCTTTGAGCTCTGGTTAGGGCATACCAGCAACCCTAAACCCTGCTCCAAATCACTTTTTTTTCTTCTCCAACTAGGCTACTCCCTTCGTTGTCCACTCTAGGCCTCCAAAACACTATATTAGGGTCCAAGGCTCCTCCTCAACGCACCCTACAGCAAAATACCCACAACAACAAGATGAATCGATCCAAAACTCAAGGAGGATGGCTTTGCTCAGGCTGCAGCCTTCTTTCAATGGTTGCAGCTCAGTGAGGCGACCCTCACAAGACATCATGTCCCTCCAAACAACCTCCCCACAGTGTTGTACCTACAACACTCTTCAGCGGCCTATAACAAAGACATACCACACACAAAATAACACGGAATTACACCATCTTACCTCCAAAACCAACAACCATGTCCAACAAGAAAGTCTGCACCAAAACAGAAAGACTCCTCCCAAAACTCGTCCTCTTCTGCTACTTCACTAGCCTCATACTTTCGTTGTTCAATTCATAGGTACCTTTGACATTGGATTGCACTAAGGATGTTTTTAAATGACCTCAACAAGTCCTCCATTTATATGTTTCATGTGTGGTGTGGCATTAGCCCTTAAGGGAACTCCTCTAACTAGGCCAACTTGACATTTTAACCCTTACAAGCACAATCTAACATATAAAATTCATAACTCAACTTCTAAAACTTCAATTTGGGTGATTTTCGTTGCCCACGGTTCCTCTAGAGGTCCTCTATCATCTCCATCGGTCAAACGATCAATCCTCATCACAGTTTCACACCCACATGCTTGGGTGCAAATCCCACAAGCTTGGGTTCCTAGCCCACAAGTCACTTTTGGGTGTTGATTCCTCCAAAACCCACTAACCTAGGGTTTGGAGTACCTCCAAAGCAGCCTCTAAAACCCTTTTTGAAAGTTTGTACTGCTTGATGCTTCACTCCTATGCAACTCACTCTACCTATGGATCTCCTTCCAATACTGGCACACGCATTGTTGACCCTGAAACATGCATTGGCTCGACTAGCAAGCTCGCACTAGGAATTCGCACTACCTGCTACAACCTTCTCTTGCTAGAAATCATGACCCCCTTTCCTGCTATTGGAATGTTGGAAACCCTCTAAGAATTTTTGGAAATTCCTTGTGTGCTTTTCCCTTGCCCTGCACAGATTTGCTTCTGCAAAACACTATACTGCAAATCATTGCGCTAGATCTGCTCTGCGAAATATCTTATTTGCTCACCGGAAACCCTTTCCCACAATCCTCACTCCCTGTTGCTGTTGCTTTGAGAGAAATAGAATTTTTCCTTCGATCTGGACTGAAAATCAATTTCTTGCCTCTCTGCACCTAGCTGGCCTGCGCAGATTTGGTTGTGCTTCAGCACTCCCTTTGAACTGCACAACCCTCACTGCCTTCACTTCTAGAGCCTATGATCCAATCTTTATTGTTTTGATACCATGTGAAATTTCCACGAATGCAACTAACTAGATATTTATCTACAACTATTAGCAATTTATTTGTCCTTTGAATTATTGTTCGGCAAATAGCGATAAATTCACTGTTGCATTCTTCACAATAAAAAATACGATGTGAAATATAAAACTGGAACTGAGAAAATAGATGCAAACACACATAAAAATTTGACAGAGTTATTTTTGGACAATTGTCCTTGGAAAAATCCCGAAGAGAAACCCAATGCAGCAGATGATGGTTTTATTATTATCCTCAACAAATTCAAGAGTAAAATGATTTCTTTGCTTTTTTGGCAAAGCTCTAGCAATCTATACAGGCAAAATAATCTGGAAGACGCCCTTGTCTCCCTCTATAATCAAACTAGCCTCTTGTTAAAATGGGCCAAATTCCACCTTGGGACAGCTCATTTGATGGAGATGATGATTGCATTAAATTCCTCTTTTCGAGAGGACCAAAATTGATATGAAGATCATCTCATTTGGACAAGCAGAAGTGTGATTTTGAATTTATGCCCACAAATGTGCGAATTGTTCAGGTTGGCCACATCAACATGTAGGCTCAAGAAGCCCAATTGACGTGTCTCTTCACCCACAGCGAATTGTATAAATACAAGTGACCTCACACCTCATTTGGCATCATCATCACTCACACATTCTTCTCTCTCCTTTTCCCATTGGTTCGTACAACTATTGGACAGCTTCTATCTCTCACATGTGTGGCAAGGAGGATGAGTTTTTTTAGAAGAATTGCAGGCCGAAATTTCAGAGTTCTGCAACAAGTTTAACCAACGTTGACTGAGGGCTTGTTGACCAAGTTTCAATGCATTTTTGGGGTCAAAAGTTTGATCATTTTAGGCCCCGCATTTTTGGGAAAATAAATCAAGGAATTCTGGACAGTTTGACCAGCGTTGACTTCAATTTTGACTGCAGTTGACTAAAGAATTTGACAGGGTTGTTTTGACTTTTGAATTAGGCAAGTCAATTTGACTCTTGTACTCTCTTTGTTAAACTTTTGATATAATAATAAGAAGAATTAATCAAGGGGTTTTCCTCACATTGGGGTTTTTCCCTGGCATCCGCCAAATCTGGTGTCCCCTTGTCTTGGCTTGTCTTCTACATTTTGTTTCATGTTCTATCTACTTTTACAATCAATGTGATTAATTGTTAATGTGATTGCTACAGGAAATCTAAATTGGAAATTGCTATTGGGTTGCTTGAGGAACATTGAAGTAATTGTGCTAAGCATAGAACATACCATTGTTAACTAAAATTAACATGGTACCAAAGCCCAAGTGAAGATAAAGCCCAAGCAAGAGAGAGAAAAGCAATCAAGAAAGATCTGTTGGACAAGGACAAGCCTCAATCGCTTCTACATCTTACTTCAAGACTGAGGATGAGCTCAATGACAAATCTGACTATCATGCATGGAAGATGTCTTTAGACTTGACTTTGGAAGAGCATGATGCAATGGACTATGTGCAGGGAAAAGTGGTGGAGCCTCCTTCAAATGCACCGACTGTTGCTAAGACAAAGTATAAGAAAGGTGAGGTCGAAGCTAAAAAAATGATCAGAGACTCCATTCAGAAGCATTTGGTTGTTTATATTTCTGATTTAGGAACATCTAAGGATATGTATGAAAAGTTGGTTGGGATATTCACAATAAACAATTCAAATCAAATCCTCTTTATCAAGAACAAGTTGAAGGACATCAAGATGGATAGAAGGGAGTCCTATCCAATCCTACTTCATGAGGGTTACCACAATCAAGAATGATCTTCTATGTATTGGAAAGGTTGTTGCTAACAAGGAGCTCACTCTTATTTCTCTTGGAGGTCTCACAAGAGCATGTGATGTGTTTAACACCACTATTCTTAACAATGACAGGATTCTTGGTTTCGACGAATTATTGGCTAGATGCACTCAAGAAGAGACGAGGATGATGGAGAGAGACAAGCCTTCAAATGGAGATGAGCCCACTGTATTTTCCTCTCATGCAAAGAGGAAGAACAATGCCTGTCCAAAAAGACAAGGTCAAGGATTCAAGCAGAGATTCAAAAAAGGAAGAAAAGGAAGGTGCTACAATTGCAACAGGTTTGGCCACTATGCTAGAGAGTGTCCTCACAAGAAGGATACTCCACGGGATGATGACAACAACAACAATCGCAACAATTTCAAAGGCAATGGCAATCAAAGGAACAACAATTTCAATAACAAAGGAAAGACGAATATTCCCACTGCTCAATATGGTAATGGTCGACCTCCCAAAAGGATGAGAAATTCTAGGTATGAGATAACTAATGTTGTAGAAAAACAAAAAGAATTTCATCTTATTTCCGCGCTCACTACTACCTCTCCTCCAAACACTTTGGATCATTGGTTGATTGGTAGTGGCGCCTCAAGGCACTTCACTAGGTACAAGGAGGCCCTCTCACATTTGATTGAAAAAAAGACTAATTTGGAGATTGTACTTGGAGACAATGTCACCTACCCCGTGAAAGGGATAGGGATTGTCACTCTTCACTTATATCAAGGTCAAATCCTTCATCTACAAGAAGCATTGTATGTAACTGATTTGAAAAGAACCTGATGTCTATTTCTGCAATGGAAGATAAAGGTTTCAAGGTAGCATTCATTGAAGGGGAGGTACGTATTTGGCAAAGAAACCCGAAAGATGCATTGACACTTGGATTTAGGGTTGAAGTTCTCTATCAAGTTGGAGGAAGTCCTTTGGGAGCTATGACTTGCGTACTTCACTTCAATCTGAATTATGGCACCGAAGATTTTCTCACCTTCATTACAAAGCCTTACCTGGGGTAAGGAAGATGGTCACATGTATGCCCGATTTCAATATAGATCATGTAGGTGTTTTCCAAGGTTGTGCAGCTGGAAAACATACAAGGGGACCATTCCCTTCAAGTGAAAGTCGAACTACCGACATTCTTCTATTGGGCCATTCTGATCTATCTAGTATGTTGCTCGTAACATCATTAGGAGGATACTTATACTATGCAATTTTTGTGAATGACTTCTCTAGCAAAACATGGATCTATTTCTTGAAGAAGAAAGACGAAGTGTTCAAATGGTTTCGTTCTTTCAATGCCTTGTTTGAAAATCAAACAAGGAAGAAGATCAAAATATTGAAGACCAATAATGGAACTGAATATGAATCAAATGAATTTAATGACTATTGTAGAGAGGTTAGCATTAAGAGGGAGACCACCACTCCATATAATCCGGAGCAAAATGGAGTTGCTGAAAGGAAGAATCAAACAATCATAAAAGCTACCCATGCCATGCTTCAGACCAAGGCCTACCAAAGTTCTTATGGGGAGAAGCTACCAACATTGTCGTATATGTTCAAAATAGGAGCCTGCATCAAGCATTGGACTTCAAGAAACCCGAAGAAGTTTTCATTGGTAAGAAACCTAATGTTTCTCATTTTAGAATATTTGGTTGTCCCATGTATTTTCATGTGCCTAAAGAGAAAATAAACAAGTTAGAAGCATCTGGGAAGAAAGGAACATTTGTGGGCTACAAAGAAAATTCGAAGGCATATAGAATCTATGTGCCTGGCCAAAAAGAAGTGGAAATAAGCCATGATGTCACTTTCAATGAAGATTCTACCCTTGGGAAAGCTAGAGATCTCCCTATCCCAAGGAAGGACAATGATGATGTTGCGGGAAAGTAGGATGAATCTTCGATAGATGAACCGATGCCCGATGTTAAAGGTCTTATGGATCCCATTGATCCACCTCTTGGTGATCCCTCTACCTCAAGGAAAATACCTTTGTGGCTCAAAGACACTCTTGAAGATGCTGAAATACATATTTCTCCAAGAGGAACATTTTGTGAAAGTAAGAAGTCGAACAGGTACCAAGGGTGCTTAGCTACTATGAGTATTGTTGTTCAATCTGAGCCATGTATGATCGAAGAAGCCGTGAAACACTAAGTATGGAAGGATGCAATGAATGAGGAGTGTGAATCAATCATGAAGAATGATGTATGGGATGTGGTTACTAGACGCAAGGACAAGTCTGTGGCGACTTCTGAATGGCTTTACAAAATCAAACATGGAGTTGATGGGAGTGCTAAAACATTCAAGGCCAAGTTTGTTGCTCAAGGCTTCTCTCAAAAGGAAGGACTGGACTATGACGAGATATTTGCACCGGTTGCCCGATACACCACTATACGATCTATTATTTCTCTTGTTGCCTCTCAAGGATGGCGCCCACACCAAATGGACGTTAAAAATACTTTCTTGCATGGCTCGCTTCAGGAGGAATTCTATGTAGAACAACCTGAGGGGTTCAAAGTACAAGATCGAGAGACACACGTATGTAGGTTGAAGAAATCCCTCTACGGGTTCAAGCAAGCCCCTAGGGCTTGGTATGATAAGATTGATAGCTATCTTAAGAAGATGGGATTTACAAGGAGCGAAGCTAACACTAACCTATATTTCAAGATTGAAAAGTATAGGCCTCTCATTTTGGTCCTTTATGTGGATGATCTCTTTCCGATAGGTGCAGACCCTCTCATCTATCAATGCAAGAGGGAGTTGGCTTTCGAGTTCGAGATGAAGGACCTAGGTTTGATGCAGCACTTCTTGATTTTTGTAGGATCATGTTAAATTTGGACAACTAGGTCCAAACTCCATCTTGTGATGCTCAGATGAAGATTCCAATATTTGTATTGGATTCCTCTTTTAGAGAGGTGTAAAATCGATATAAAATTGATTTTAATCTGATGAGCAGAACATTTATTTTGAATTTATTATTTATAATAAATTTAAGTGCAGGTCGGCCTTAAGGTTTTACACCCCCAGCAGATGTGTCACACACCTCAATGATGGATATAAATACAGTCAATGTTGGAGAGCATTTCACTCACTCAACATCACACATCTTCTCCTCTGATTATATACGAGCATCTGAGAAGTAGTTTCATCTCCGACGTGAGAAGAAGGACGAAATTTACCGCAACAAATTTTTTGCAGTTAGGGTTTCTGGGCAAGTTTGACCAGCGTTGACTTTGGTCAACGCACGGTCTGAATTGGCTGAAATTTGGTGGAGAGTTCGATTTTTGAAGGCCGTACTCATTGGCACAAAATTCGAGGTCAAAAGGTTGACCAAAGTTGGAGCTGCGTTGACTTTATTGTTGCTGCCCTGCGTTGATTTTTTCTGGATTGTGTTGACTTTTCTGGGGTTGACTTTGAGTTGACTGGGTGACTGATTTGAGGACTGTTGTGACACATTCTGGGTTGGCCAACCAAGAAAACTTTGCTGGTTGAAGCATCCTGCTGACCGCCGTAACGCACCAACACATTCTCCTGTTTCTGGTTTGTCTTCTAAAAGATCACTGGTATGTTCTATCTGCATTATACTTGTAAATTCATGTGATTGCTATTGATAAAAGTAAAGTTGCATCAAGCATAGAACATCTACATAAATTTACATGGTATCGGAGCTGAGGTGAAGACAAAGCCCTAGTTTGTAGCAATCACCGAAGAAGAGGATGGGTTCCTCAAACTACAATGGCTTTAAAGCTGATGATCAGGGACTCAATTCATAAGAGTCTGGTTGCCTACATCTCTAGCTAGGTCACTATGCTAGAGAATGCTCTTTCAAGAAGGTCAAGAAAAGGAAGGCTCCCTCTGGCGGAAACAATCAACCTTTCAAAAGGTCAAGAAATTCCAGGTATGAGGAATCAAATGTTTTTGATGATAAAAGAAATGAATTCATTCTTGTATCTGCCCTCTTTGCTGCATCTCCACCCGACACTATGGATGTCTAGCTAATAGATAGTGGCGCCTGCAAGATGTACTATATGTACCTAATTTGAAGAAGAACCTTATGTCTGTTTCGGCCATGGAAGACAAAGGTTTCAATGTGGCATTCATTGATGGAAGGTGCGCATGTGGAAGAAGAGTTTCAAGGAAGCTATCACGATTGGGTTTAGAGTTGGTACACTCTACTAGGTTGGAGGAAGTCCACTGGGAGCGATGACATGTGATACTATCCGACAGACTGAACTATGGCACCGGAGGTTTGAACAACTTCACTACAAGGCCCTTCCCGAAGCAAGGAAGGTGGTGATGGGGATGCCTGAGTTCTTAAATAATCATGAAGGTGTATGTCAGGGTTGTGCCGAAGGAAAGCATACATACAAGGGGACCTTTCCCCTCAAGTGTCATAAAGACATCTGATGTCTTGCAATTAGTACATTCTGATCTATCTGATATGCTACCCGTGACATCCCTGGGAGGATGTTCTTACTATATGACATTCACTGATGACTTCTCTTGCAAAACCTGGATATACTTCTTGAAGAAGAAGGATGAGGCTTTCATGTGGTTCCGTACCTTCAAAGCCTTAGTGGAAAATATGACAGGGAAGAAGATCAAGATTTTGAGGACCGACAATGGCACTGAATATGAGTCAAATGAGTTCAAAGAATTTTCTAGAGAAGCTGGCATTAAGAGGGAGACTACTACTACCTATACTCCTGAGCAAAATGGCACTGCTAAACAAAAGAACAGGACCATTGTGGAAGCTGCCCATGCCATGCTATGTGACTAGGGTCTACCGATGTATACATTCAAAACCGATGCCCTCATTCCGCCTTTGACTCCAAAAGTCCCGAAGAGGTTTTCACTGATAAGAAACCTGACGTCTCACATTTTAGAATTTTTGGATGTCCTGTTTATTTTCATGTGCCAAAAGAAAAGAGAAGTAAGCTAGATGCTTCTGGGAAGAAAGGAATGTTTGTGGGCTACAACAAAACTTCTAAGGCCTATAGAGTCTATGTACCTGGTCAAAGGGAAGTAGAGATATGCCATGATGTCACTTTTGACGAAGATGCTTCCCTGAAGAAAGTAGTAGATCTTCCGAGATCTAAGGAAAATCATGAAGCAAGGCCTGGAAATCAAGAAGAACCGCAGTATGAGACAATGCCTGATGTTGAAGGACCAATGGATCCAATCGATCCATCTCCTTCACTGAGAAAGATACCATCATGGCTCAGGGACACTCTCGAGGATGCCGAGGGACATATGGCCCCAAAGGGGGACATTCGTGAAAGTAAGAAGCTAAGTAGATACCAAGGGTATCTAGCAGCCATGAGTACTATTGTACAATCTGAGCCTGGATCTTTTGAGGAAGCCGTAAAGCATCAAGTCTGGAAGGATGCTATGCACAAAGAGTATGAGTCCATAATGAAGAATGATGTCTGGGATGTGGTTCCAAGACCGGAGGACAAAGCAGTTGTCACCTCGAAATGGCTCTACAAGATCAAGCATGGATCTGATGGAAGTGCTGAAAAGTTCAAGGCAAGATTCGTTGCCCATGGCTTCTCTCAAAAGGAAGGCATAGACTATGATGATATATTTGCACCTATGGCCCAATATACCACCATCTGATCTATCATAGCCCTTGCTGCTACGTAAGGATGGAGTCTTCATCAGATAGATGTGAAGACTGCATTTCTGAATGGTGCGATAAAGGAAGAGGTGTATGTGGAGCAACCTCTGGGGTTCGAAGTCCAAGATTGGGACACCCATGTTTGCGGGTTGAAGAAAGCCCTCTATGGGTTGAAGCAAGCACCCAGAGCTTGGTACGAGAGCATAGATAGCTACCTGATGAAGCCAAGATTCACTCGTAGTAATGTTGATCCAAACCTTTACTTCAAGGTTGTCTAGGGGAAGCCTCTCATTCTGGTGCTGTATGTGGATGACCTCTTCCTAACAGGTGTTGACCCTCTCATTCATCAATGCAAGAGGGAGCTCGCTACTGAGTTCGAGATGAAGGACCTAGGACTGATGCACTACTTCCTAGGCCTAGAGGTCTTGCAGAGACCTAGAGAGATTTTCCTTTCTTAAGGAAAATACAATGTGAAACTTCTAGAAAGATTTGGTATGGTGGACTGCAAGTCCGTGTCAACACCAATGGAACTCAACTTCAAGAAGTTGAGTGGCAGCGCTGCTGGGCCCGTATTGGCAGATCCTACTGAGTATCATCAACTCGTAGGGGCCCTGATGTTCTTAGTGAACACTCGTCCAGATATATGTTTTGCAATGAACACTTTAAGTCAACAGATGGTTGAACCTCATCACTTTCACTGGGTTGGTGCCAGGAATCTTCTAAGATACTCGGTCAAGCTGGAAAGAGGTATCCAACTTGTCCACCCAAGCTTTTTCTGAGCGCCTGGATGACCCGTCAAATGTCGGTAGATGGAATCTGTCCACTGTGCGCTGTAAGCCCCCATCATGTGAGCGCCTGTTCCCTCTGTGAAAGTTGTGAGGTCTACTATCACGCTGGAGCTGAACATAATCTCTGAATGAGATAAGATCTCTGATCGCCGGCCCACGTGACAGGTACTTTGCAATGTAGGCGTCCATCTGGTCAGGGTCAGTCTCCGGCTCCCACTGTGCTCCTGCCCCTATGTCTTCATCCAGGAAAGTGGGCATGGTAGTACGTGTGGGTGTATGTGATGCCATATGCTGAGTGGCATCATGCTCCGGCAAATGGTGGGATGTGCCTGATCCCTCACCAATCTGAAAACCCCTTCGGGTTTCCCACTGCCTAACCTCTATCGCAGTGAGTCTCTGTGACACATCCTGCATGTGTTGGAGGAGCGTATCTCTAAATCTCCTTGCATCATCATCACCTGCCATTGGCACTTTCTGCTATGTGCCTACAGGCTCCTCAGAAACTGCACGACTGCTGCAAAACCATACTACTACTTGACTTCGACCTCCGATTTACCCACTGAAAACTACTCAGAAAATTCTAGGAATTTGGGAAGGTGATCCTTGCCCAAAACCCAGAAAACGTTTCTTCTAATTCCAACCTTCAAAATTTGACCCTTTATATTTTGGCCCTTTTTCCAATTTTGTTTTTGGTACTGCAACTGCTAGTGCTCTCCAAAATTCCAGCAAACCTCTGTATGATCTCTTTCCCGATGTCATAGACCACAGGCTGAGCCAGAATTATGCTCTGATACCACTGTAATATCCCCACTAGGAAATAGACAGTAATACACAGCCATACAAGCATACAACTATATAGGAAAAAAGCCGGAAATAGAATATAGAGCAAGTACACATAAAAATACCAGAAATGCTAAGCCATTTTATTAATCTGAGAATATATATGGGTACAACAGATAATCAAGATAAGTGCACCTATCCTTGCACAAGGCAAGTGAAGAACCCTCTCAGAACAGGAAATGGCTGCTATAGAGGCTGCGTCCCAGCTGCTGGGAGAATCTGCCGTAGAATGCTGATGCTGCAATGAATTGGAACTAGGGGCTGATCCTCTCGCCGGAATGAGCTGAAAATCGATAGATCGCTTGTACTCTCTGCTCCGGACCAAACCCAGAAACCATGAAGCAAATGGACCACCTCTGAAAAACACCCCAGAAGCCCTCCTCAAGGAAAACGCTGTCCCTCCAGGCCTAGCGCAGATGCCAAAAGAAGAATGCTGAGAAAGAGCCACAAATCCCTCTGCAAACTCTCCAAATGAAAGAGACTAACCCTCCAAGCTACAAAACACTGAATCTCCCCCGAAAATCCCCACAACTGAGCTGCTCTAACTCAAACTGCGTCCTCCCTCCAAGACTGCGCAGTCACCCAATGAAGCTCAGCTCCTCTGCAAAACGTCCAACCAAATCACCTGCAAATCAACTGCTAAAGACTGAAGGAATACCTTGCCCGAGTAGGCACTCGAAGTCCCCCGGGGCCAAGGGTGAGATCTCCGACCGGAGACACTCAGTCGCACTAAACAGTGCTGCAGACCGACTAAACAGCCAGCGTGCTCAAATAGACAGAAGTCTAGCTCAATATCATCAACAATATCAATAATGCCCAAATGAGGAGGCTCCTCCCCCTTTTATAGCATTGGTTTCCCTCCAAAACCAACGTCCTCTCTCTCATTGGCTCCTCCACGTGGTGTGTGGCCCCCCTTGGCTCCCCCCTTAAGTTACAATGTTGCATCTACTAGGGAAACACTTTATTTTATTTAAGTGAGTTAGACCCCTTTTCTCACTTTTATTTATTAATAAACTATAGTCGGCAAAACTATACAAAAATCGAATATTCCAATTAGCTGTCGCTAATTAGGAATATTACATGCCAAATGCCGGAGAAAGATCCTGAAGGGCCAGGAGGGTCAAGTTTCTAGTCAGCAGCTAATCAGATAAGCAAGTGAGAAGCAGTTGCGAGTTGTGGACGCAGTACTGCGTAGGCTAACACAGTGACTATGCAAAGGCAGCATAGAGCAGCTCATCTTGAGCTTAGATTAGTGTCGGATCACCAGTAGCAGAGTGAGAATTTTCTCACCAATTTTTTGTCATATTTTTTCTCTGTATGGATTTCCAGTTTGAGCAACCATAGACTTGTACTCAAAATTTACTATTGCATAATACAAACCCTCAGTTGTTGCACCGGTTTTCCCGCATTGGGTTTTTCCGGAGACTTAGTCCAAAAATAACGTTGTCATTGTGTGTGTGTGCATCTATCTTTCCTGCGTAGTTTTTATTTCCGTGGTATTTATTTTGTGAAGGTTGCAGTGTATTGATTTCGATATTTACCGTAGAACACGATAAATAATTTGTTCAGTTTAATAACAAATAGAAGAAATATAATCAGTTGTTGTAGTAGTATTCCAATTAGTGGAATTTTCACACTACTTCCTAGGCTTGGAGGTCAGGCAAAAACCAGATGAGATTTTCCTTCCTCAAGGAAAATACATTGTGAAGTTGCTCGAGATATGTGGGATGGTGGATTGCAATTTTCTGTCCACTCTGATGGAACTCAACTTCAAGAAGCTATGTGGAAGTGTTGTTGTGCCAGAATTGGAAAATCATTCCGAATATCAACAACTTGTGGGGGGGGGCTTATGTTCTTGGTAAACTCTCATCCGGACATATGCTTCGTTGTGAATACATTGAGTCAATTTATGGCTGAGCCTCATCACATACATTTGATTGTTGCTAAGAATCTCCTAAGATATCTCTGTGGCACAATCAACTATGCTTTGAGATACAGTGTTAGGAATTTAAGGCTTCATGGATATACTAATGTTGAAAAGTCTGGCAGTGTGGTGGATCGTAAGAGCACGTCTGGATGTTTCTTCTCATTGGGGCTTGCTTCAATATCTTGGATGAGCAGGAAGCAGAAATCGGCTGCTTTAAGCATCATCGAGGCCGAATACATTGTTGCTAGTATGGCCTATTGTGAAATTGTTTGGTTGAGGAAGCTCTTTAGAGAGTTATTTGACCATGTGTTGGATACCACTGTGATTTACTGCAACAACCAAAGTGGGATTTTCCTTTCAGAGAATCTTGTGTTCCATGACTGCTCCAAGAAAGTTGATATCAGGTACCATTTTATCTGGGATATGGTACAACGGGGAGCAATAAGGCTCCATCACATCAGGACTGATGAGTCAGTCATAGACATTCTCATGAAGCCCTTAGGGAAGGTCAAATTATTAGCCTTTCGAGAGATACTTATAGTCATGGAAAGACCCTCTTATGAGGGTCCTGAGTTGGACACTGAGCTCTGGGAGCTCCTAAGGACTTGGGGTACTTCTTAGAGCCATGAGCGGCCATAGGGTGACTGGTTCACCTTCCCTTATTGGTGCACTATGTACACAGTGAGTGATTCACCTTCCCCTGTAATACCCCATGATGGTTGACATGTGTGTAGGGTGAGTGGTTCACCTTCCCTTACGATTGACATATGCATAGAATGAGTGGTTCACCTTCTCCTATGGCATATGAGCAGGATGATTGGTTCACCTTCTCCTGCTGATGCCCCAGCATACATCCTACCCATGTAGTCGGGACTCATGGGAAGTAGCTCTCATCAAGACAATGAGTTGGGAAAAGTGGATAGGGACCATAGCACTACCGATGGACGTATCATGTACTGTCGTACACCCTATGCCTAGGATGCATGGTGTTCAACAACTTGATCTGGGACCAATTGAGGTTCTACCTCTGAACTGAATTTTGTAAGTGGAGAGTGGTAAGGTCTTGTGACTCACTCTCGATCGATTCTTCGTCATTATTACATCATAGTTCAACAGAGCAGAGATGAGATGACAGAGAGGGTACATGAAGACAGGATGGCATGATGATCGATGTGTTGATTTATGGTAGCATCGGATGTTCTCTAGCCTTGTAACTTTGTATATAGGCTAGGACACATGTATTCCATAAAAAGCATAAATGGTTTTGGAGAATTCCACTTAGAGATGGTTTAATTAAATTTATTAATCGTTTTTTAATGTTTTCCTAAGTCTAAACTTAGGGAAACTGATTAATTAAAGGGTATTAATTAAACTAAGTGTGAATCTTCTAGAAAAAGTCATGGATCACCTCCAAGTTAATCTTAGCCCTTGATTATGTTTTAATCTTGGCTGTTGAAGAGTCAACAGAAGAATATAAGGAGGGTGAGGGGCCTATGGAAAATACATTGAGACACTTGATCATTTGGCATTTTCGAGTTTGTGTGAGGAGACACAGCTTTTGATCAGAATCAAATCACTAGGGCAAGGTTTGCTAAGTGATTGTGATTCAGTGATCAGATCCAGAGGGGCAGAAGCAGAGACTAGTCAGGAGGAACAAGAGTGCATTTCAAAGAGAGGCAGCATTTACACAGAGAGAGATAGCACAGTTTTCTGAAGGGGTGACGCAGTCCCTGTAGGAAATCACGCAGAAGCAGCGCAGTGTTTCTTGGAGTCAGTCCGGAGATAGCAAGAGGCTAGGGTTTCTGAGCCAGGAGGGCCAAAATCCAGTCTTACATCAGCTAGATTAGTTGCAAAGGAAGGTGACGCAGTTCCTCAAGCTTGCCCACGCAGGCTTACACAGTTCCAGCATAGGCAATCACGCAGAGGCAATGAGGGCTTCACCAGCGCTGTTTAGATCAGTCGAAGATTTGCAGAGTGAGGTATATCTCACAATTAGATTTGTTGTCTAGATTTCTCTGAAGGGTTTGTCGGATGTTGGCACCCTAGTTGTACTCAAGATTTTGCTGCTTAATAATATAAAACCCTCAAATCTGCTGCACCAGTTTTCCTGAGTTGGGTTTTTCCGAGGACTTAGTCCAAAAATAACTGTGTCAAATGTGGTTGTTTTTCATTACATTTTGTTCAATTTGCTTCAGCACTTACATTTATTCTGCAGAATTATGTGTGTAGACTGCTTCAGTAATTACTTCAGTATTTCAATGTAATGAAATAATTATCAAAATAATAGGAGAAGTAATTTAGATTTGCTGCAGTAGGAATCCAGATCTAGGATTTTTCACATGGTATCAGAGCTTATTCAAGCTAAAGTGCAGGAGAAACAAGAGTGAGCCAGCAGATCAGCACAGGAGAGACTGGGATCTGCGTAAGCAGTAGCAGACCCTCCCAAAGATTACGTTGTCCAGGCCAGGAGGGCAATCCGGTGCAGGAAAAGGCTCCCTTTGAGAGAGTTGACAGAGGGGTAAGCATTTTTTCAGTTGCAGAAGAGGCAGCGTAGCTGAAGGACGCAGTTACTGCACAGCAGTAAGTGCTGCTGCATAAAGCATCAGAAAATTTCTGAAAAACACAGATTGGGGGATTTCTTTACCTCAAAGAGTTTCTTACTCAAAGAAGCTCAGTTTTCCCGTGCAGCAGCAGAAGCAGTGACTTACTCCACAAGGAGTGCCTAAGTCTAGCTAAGTAGAGGGTTAGAGAAAGAAATCGACAGTTGAGGAGATGGCCAGCAATGAACTGCGTGACCAAGATAGATTGGAGGCTGCCTCCAACTATGTTATCTGGAAATCAAGGATTGAGTTTCTCCTTGATGAGCATGATCTAAAGGCCCTCATAGACAGCACAGTTGCAGAACCTCTTGATGCAGCACACCTAAGACAATTCAAAAAGAATATGGCAAGAGCCAAGCGATTGATCCTAGATGGTGTGAAGGATCATACCGTACCTCACATAGTAGCCAAGAACACTGCTAGAGAGATGTGGGTAGGGCTAGAAAATTTGTACCAAGGATCTTAAGAGCAGCGGAAGATGTATTTGGAGGAGAAGATGCGTAATACCAGGATGAAGAAGGGAGAACGTTTTGACTCCTTCCTGTCCTGTATTAAGGATACCCGAGATCAGCTGTCAGGAGTAGGAGCTTCTCCTAGAGACTCAGAGCTGGTAAGGCTCACTCTGAACTCAGTTTCAGAAGACTATCAGGTCTTTGTCCAGAGCATTCTGGGCAGAGAAAGGCTTCAAGGATGGGAAGCAATGTGGGCAGCCTTACAGCAAGAAGAGCTGAGGAGAGACCTCCTCAAAATCCATTTGGAGGATGGCAGTAGTGAGTTGAAATTCAAGAAGGAGGAAGAAGATAACACTTCCCTTGCATCAAAGGGGCAACAGAAGTAGAAGAAGAAAGATCTGTCCAAGATCAAGTGCTTCTAGTGTGGGGAAATGGGACATTATGCCACACAATGTCCTCTTAAGAAAAAGGATAAAGAGAAGACGGAAGAACCACAAGCAGGAGCTGCCAAGTTTGAGGCAGAAAGAGATTGTGCTATGTTAGCTCATATTCCGAAAGGAGAGAAGTGGGCTGACTTGGAGTTGTAGATCTAGAATCTACAAGTGGCAGGATCCTTGAGTATTTCTGAACTCTTGGATCACATGTGAGCTACGGCAGCCTAAAGACAGTAGCAGGATCGACAGTTGCAGCAGAAGATGAGAAGACAGTGCAGTGGCTAGCAGTACTAGAGCCTGATCGACGCAAAGAGGGAGCAACAACAACGTAGTGCACACTGGTGCAATGCAGTGCAGAACAGTGCTCACGCAGTGCAGAGCAGCAACAGCGCAGTATTTTTCAAAGAGCTAGTGCAGAAACTAGCAACAGACAATCTTACTTCCAATTGAAGATTTACTTGTCCAATTTCGGATGTTTTTTTGTTGCAAGTAGCAACAATGCAGCAATGCAGTAGCGCAGTGCATAAGTGGTGCAGCACAGTGCATAGTAGTGCTCACGCAGTGCAAAGCAGTGCTCACACAGTGCAGTAGCATGGTTGCAGAATTTAGAGGGAGTTGCAGTCCAGTGGCAGTTGGCAACAGTATGCAAAGTCAGCAGCAGTACAAATGCAGCATTTTTCTTGTGCAGTGTTGGTGATCAACATCAACAGCACAGCAGCAGATGTTCCAGAAGTCAGAGCAACACATTGAGTTGTTTGCTAGAGCACTTTCCTCGCTAAGAGGGAGTGTTGATTTATGGTAGCATCGGATGTGCTCTAGCCTTGTAACTTTGTATATAGACCAGGACACATGTATTCCATAAAACCCATAAATGGTTTTGGAAAATTCCACTTAGAGATGGTTTAATTAAATTAATTAATCGTTTTTTAATGTTTTCCTAAGTCTAAACTTAGGGAAACTGATTAATTAAAGGGTATTAATTAAACTAAGTGTGAATCTTCTAGAAAAAGTCATGGATCACCTCCAGGTTAATCTTAGTCCTTGATTATGTTTTAATCTTGGCCGTTGAAGAGTCAACAGAAGAATAAGGAGGGTGAGGGGCCTATGGAAAATACATTGAGAAACTTGAGCATTTGGCATTTTCGAGTTTGTGTGAGGAGACACGGCTTTTGATCAGAATCAAATCACTAGGGCAGGGTTTGCTAAGTGATTTTGATTCAGTGATCAGATCCAAAGAGGGGCAGAAGTAGAGACCGGTGAGGAGGACCATGAGTGCATTTCAGAGAGGCAGCATTTACACAGAGAGAGACAGCGCAGTTCTCTAAAGGGGTGACGCAGGCCCTGCAGGAAATCACACAGAAGTAGCGCAGTGTTTCTTCAAGTCAGTCCGGAGATAGCTAGAGGTTGGGGTTTCTGAGCCAGGAGGGCCAAAATCCAATCTTAGATCAACTAGATCAGTTGCAGAGGAAGGTGACGCAGTTCCTCAAGCTTGCCCATGCAGGCTTACACAATTCTAGCGTAGGCAATCATGCAGAGGTAGTGAGGGCTTCACTAGCGCTATTTAGATCAACCGGAGACTTGCAGAGTGAGGTATATCTCACAATTAGATTTGCTGTCTAGATTTCACTGAAGGGTTTGTCGAATGTTGGCACCCTAGTTGTACTCTAGATTCTGCTGCTTAATAATATAAAACCCTCAGATCTACTGCGCCGGTTTTCCCGAGTTGGGTTTTTCCGGGGACTTAGTCCAAAAATAATTATGTCAAATGTGGTTGTTTTTCATTACATTTTGTTCAGTTTGTTTTAGCACTTACATTTATTCTGTAGCATTATGTGTGTAGACTGCTTAAGTAATTACTTCGGTATTTCAATGTAGTGAAATAATTATCAAAATAATAGGAGTAATTCAGATTTGTTGTAGTAGGAATCCAGATCTAGGATTTTTCAAACGATGATGGATTGGCAGGTGCAATTCTCCCTAGTTGAGAGGGAATGTTAAAATTGGCAACTAGGACTAAATTCCACCTTGGGACAACTCATTTGATGGAGATGATGATTGCATTAAATTCCTCTTTTCGAGAGGACCAAAATTGATATAAAGATCATCTCATTTAGACAAGCAGAAGTGTGATTTTGAATTTATGCCCACACATTTGCAAACTATTAAGGTCGGCCACATCCACATGTAGGCTCAAGAACCCCATGGACGTGTCTCTTCACCCACAACGAATTGTATAAATACAAGTGACCTCACACCTCATTTGGCATCATCATCACTCACATTTTTCTCTCTCCTTCTCTCATTGCTTCGTACAACTATTGGGCAGCTTCTATCTCTCACATGTATGGCACGGAGGACGAGTTTTTTGGGCAGAATTGCAGACCGAAATCTCAGAGTTTTGTGAAAGGTTTGACAAGCGTTGACCGAGGGCTTGTTGACCAAGTTTGATTGCAGTTTTGGGGTCAAAAGTTTGATCTTTTTAGGCATTTCTAGGCAGAAAATTCGAGGAATTTGGATAGTTTGACTAGCGTTGACTTCAAGTTTGACTGCAGAATTTGACAAGCCTGTTTTGACTTTGAATTGGGTAAGTCAATTTGACTTTTGTACTCTCTCTCTACAGAAATTTTGATATAATAATAAGAAGAATTGATCAAAGGATTTTCCCCACATTGGGGTTTTCCCTTGGCATCAGCCAAATCTAGTGTCTTCTTGTCTTGGCTTGTCTTCTGCATTTTGTTTCATGTTCTATCTACTTTTATTGTCAATGTGATTAATGGTTAATGTGATTTCTACTGGAAATCTAAATTGGAAATTGCTATTGGGTTGCTTAACGAACATTTAAGTAATTGTGCTAAGCATAGAACATACCAATGTTAACTAAAATTAACACCTCTCCTAGCCACTCGCACCTCCTCTTGGAATTCGCACATCCTACTGGAATGCGCAAATCTGGTTGGAGAAAATTCATATAACCCTGGAATCACTTCCATGCAAGTCATCCTGCCTCCCTCTGCCTCTGAAACCCACTCACTCTACTTCTGGGATACCAATCTGGCAATTGGAAACTAAAACGTGGCTCCTCTGGAAATTCGCACTACGAAATTTGGCTAACTCACACTGTTGTATTCGACCTCCTCTGCAAATGAATTCGACCTCCTCCTTCCTATCTCCCAAACACTAGAAAATACTAAGGAAAAATCGTCCGAACTCCTACCCTTAAATCTCTACTGAAACCCTTGCACCGATGCTTTCCCTATAGCTTCAACTGCGTGTGAAAAATCCTAAATCTAGATTCCTACTACAACAAATCTGAATTACTTCTCCTATTATTTTTCATAATTATTTCATTACAGTGAAATATCGAAGTAATTACTGAGGCAGTCTACACAAATAATGCTGCAGAATAAATCTAGAACAAAATACAATGAAAAACATCCACATTTGACAAAGTTATTTTTGAACTAAGTCCCCGAAAAAACCCAACTTGGGAAAACCGGTGCAGCAGATCTAACGGTTTCGTATTATTAAGCAGTAGAATCTTGAGTACAACTAGGGTGCCAATATCCATCTCACCCTTCAGAGAAAATCTTGGCAACAGAAGAAATGTGAGATATACCTCACTCTGCAAATCCCCGGCTGATTTGAACAGCGTTGGTGAAACCCCTCTCTGCCTCTGCGTAAGCCTGCATGGGCAAGCTGAAGAACTGCGTCACCTCTCCTCTACAAATGATCAAGTTGGTCTGGAAACTGAGTTTTGGCTCTCCTGGCTCAGAAACCCCAACTCCCAATTATCTCCGGACTGAATCTAGATGGCACTGTGTGACTTCTACGTGATTCCCTTCAAGAACTGCGTCACCCCTCTAGATGACTGCGCTGCCTCTTCTGCGTCACTGTTGCCTCTCTCTCTGAAATGTACTCCTAGTCCTCCTGACCAGTGACTGCATCTGCCCCTCTCTGGAACTAATCACTGAATCAAAATCACTTAGCCAACCCTGCCCTAGTGATTCGATCTTGATCAAAAAGCTATGTCTCTCTCACAAGCTCGAAAATGCCAAATGCTCAATGTGTCTTCCATAGGCCCCTCACCCTCCTTATAATCTTTCGTTGACCCTTCAACGGCCAAGATTAAAACATAATCAAGGGCTAAGATTAACTGGAGATGACCCATGACTTTATCTATAATATTCACACTTAGTTTAATTAATACTTTTTAATTAATCAATTTCCCTAAGTTTAGACTTAGGAAAACATTAAAAAACAATTAATTAATTCAATTAAACCATCTCTAAGTGGAATTTCCCAAAATCTTTTCTAGGTATTATGGAATACATGTGTCTTAGCCTATATACAAAATTACAAGGCTAGATCACATCCGATGCTACCATAAATCAACATTGTGCCCTTGCTGAATACCCTTGGACCTGCTCTTAAAATCTCTTGTTGGAGTCTCAACGGCCACAATTACACCTCAATGGATGGCTAAGATCAATTTGACTTCATCAATAGAAGCCTCTAGAGCAAAATTGAACTTCCTTAATTAATTCCCTTTAATTAAACAATTTTCCTAAGTTAGACTTAGGAACTTTATAATTATTGCTAATTAATTTAATTAAGGCATCTCCAAGTATTTTCTCACGAAACCATTTGTAGGTTTTGGAAATCTCGTGTTCCTTAGCCACTTAGACACAATCCAAGACTAGAACACCTGTCCACTGCTACCATATCCAAAAATTAACAACTTATAGGTTTCTTCTTTATCTAAGCTGCCCAAATAAGATAATTTCCCCTGTTTACATGAGTAAACATCCAATTTGAGTCCATTATGTTAAAAAATGGCACAAATAAGTCCGCAAAAATCACCATAATTAGACCCAAAGAAAGAATAAATAGTCCTAGATTCTTCTAAAAGTATTTTCAAAATAATGAATCTGTAGCCTCAGCCAAGGAGTGCAGCCCTAAAGAGAGAAAATTTGCTGTAAAACAAACAAACCAACTTCCTACAAAAAATTGCTGCGTATCATATCTGTACTTGGGTATAGACCCACATCATAATTGCTGCAAAAATCACAGCAAAGCAAACAAACAAAGATAGCAATTGGCTTGAAAAGAGGGTTTAAGCCTTAGGAAAGCCTGCAGGTTTTCAGTGATTCATCGGACCTCTTCACAGTGGATTTTAGTTTGGTTTTTTTTCTCTGGCAAAACTTTCGTGATACATCAAAAAGGCTAAAGCGACAATTCCCCAATTAATGACAACTCCATGGGTCAGTGTGAGGGAGAGTTGCCTAGGGCAGGAGAGTATCTGGATTCTGTACATGGAGTCACTTTCCTAACCTGTGGTCTTTGATGTTCCTGGTGACTGCACTGTGGCTGGTAGATGGTAATTATTAAGAAGAACAGAGTTGGGTAAACTCTCTTATTGCAGTTCAGTCTCTCCCAGTGGCTTCTCTGAACTCAGTTGGCAGACCTCTACCATCAGATCCAGGGAAGCCTGTGATCACTACTAAAGTATCCCTAATGGCAACTTCCTGCCATGCATTTTTGGGAAAATCCTTAGGGTTTTGTATAGGCCAAAACTTTCCATTCTCATTCCTTCTGGTTGCTTTAATATTGACAAGCCTATGTCAATTACCATCAAAGGTGTTGAAAAGTGTAACTAGGTTTGGTATTCATAATGACATGTAATTATGAATTTATGTAATGAAGAGACAAAGATAATAAAATATATTTATTGTAATGCTTGCCTCATAAATCTATTTATTGTAATGCTTGCCTCATGGGTTTCATGAGCAAGGAGTTTCTATTATAGGTCAAATACTTCTTCTTGATGTCTTTAGGGATTTGTCATCTTGTCATAAATATAATTAGAGTCATGAATAGGAAGTCATGTTACACTTGTAAAAGGGCATGTTATGGATGTAAGTAGTATACTCCAAGACCTTGTCAACTAGCCTCTTGAAGTCAGCTTAGAATACGATGAAAGGTTCTCCTCAATAAAGTCGTCCTGCTCAGCTGATCATGTCGGCCTAGGACATGGGAGACAGTCCCTATATAAGAGTCGACTGCGGCCTCATTTGGAACCAAGAAATTCGGACAAGTCTGAGATAACAGTGCGAGCAAAGGTCTGAAGTTTGGTGCAAAGAAGTGAGACAGTTCAGCGAGAAAAAGGGCTTTCCGTTTTGGGTCTAGGGATCTCGGTCTAGGTCTGTACCATATATCTGAACTGCAGCAAAGGGGGAAGTATATGTACTGTGCGAAGAAGACGATAAGATCTCAGATTAGTTCACAGTCCAGCAAAGAATACAGTGCATAAGAAGGTGTCTTGGCAGCGAGGGAAGGGCCATTGCAAGAAGTGCTAAGAAGAAGCATATCAGGTCTCAGTATTGGATCACCTTATCTCGGGTATCTCAGAAAAGAGACAAGTGGACTCATAGCATGGAGGAGGACTATTGCAGCTAGAAGTTATTGGTCTTGGACATCAAGGGTGCAGTAAGAAGGCCGAAGAAGAGGTCTCTAGGAGGCCGAGACTAGATCAAAGGAAGGCAGAGAAGGAGCTCATTGTTTAGGGCTAGGAACCAAGTTTTCCAAGTGCTGGTGCAGTGCAGTGCAGAAAGGAGGGATCAGCTAGAGAAGCTGAGAAGAGCAGTGACAAAGGTCTTGGAGGTATACTAGTGTCAAGGGTCTGTATCATGGTCTCAGTATTCGTCAATTGAAGATCTATAAGAAGAATTACCATCGGGTTTTCCTCCCAAAGAGTGAGAGGTTTTGGCCCTGGCTTGAAAGCCTAAACATTGTGTCTCCTGTGCATTTGATAATTGACTTGATGAAGAACATTATTTCTAACAAATATCCAAGTAAAAGAAGCATAACAAAATCAGAAGTAATTATCAAGAAGAGAAATTGAAATAAAAGCCCTAATTTCTCAACAAAAGGCTCTCAAAGAAAAAGAATTTTATATGTCCCACAGTCTCATATGTCACTTTAATGGGTTGTCGCCATGCCTAGCGGGTCTGCACCACTGCATTTCTCAGAAACATTTGCTCAGGGATGAAGCATACATCTCTAACCATGTGCACTTTGGTTCGTTATTATGAAATTTAATTTCACTGAAGACAGGTAGGGCATCCTCCACTCCAGGCCATGGTTTCTAAGGCATGTTAGCTTATGTATGAAACCTTGGTACTGGGGAACCTTCCTCCAACCCCTCTGTAGGTTCTTTATCTTCAACTCTAATGCGGGTGAGGTTTCCCAACCTTTCATTCCATTTCTGGAGACCTATACTCTCTGGCCTCCATTGGAAACAATATAACTAAGTATTTCATTCTCCTAAAACTGATGATAGAGACATCTCAACCTATGGTATGCTGTGTATCAAAGTGGATTTTGCAAATGGTCCACCAGAAGAAATGTAGATCAATCTGGCTAAAAGGTTTGAAATTAGATGTTGGAGTACAAACAAGTTACAGAATCTTCTAACAGAGGCAGTGTCATGCAAATGGGCACCTAGCAGCTTCTTAACCTAATCAACAAGCTGAAACTATTAAGAAACCTTAGAAATCTTCAGAAGGGAAGATCAGAGAGCAAAAAGCCAAACATCCCCTAGAGGCAAGGTGCAGAAGAATGCCACCATCTTGTGGAGGCTGCAAATTCCATTAAAGAAGCAGATCCTGAGAATGAAAAAGAAGGGGCAAGCAACATTAATCACACGAAGGAGGAAGCCATGTCAGACTCCTCAGTCCAGACTCCATGTCTAGCCAATTTCCCTGCCTCCTTCTAGGGAGGACCGACAAGGGGAATTAATGAACCTCGAGAATGGAACGCCCTCTGACAGACTATGGATAATGGGAGAGACAACCATGACCTTTGGACAACACTTTTACTTCAAAATCACTCCTTTCTGAAAAATTAGAGGATGAGAGCCTACCCCATATGGAACCAGAGGAAAAAGAAAATGAAAGAAAAGAAAGGAAAGGCAAAGGAAAAGAACAAGCCCACGTCGGAATATATGACACAAAAATCATGAAAAGGGAAAAGACTAATATTTTATGCATCAGTTGTTTATATAATTGTAGCTTGTAAATGTAAATTGGAACTAGCACCAATGAAAACTGAGAATTTCTCACAGTTGTCCAGAAAATGTAACTGCCTACCGGTATAGCCCATCATTCTTTGTAAATAATACAAACCTACTTCTGTTATATATATATACACACACACACACACTTTAGTTTTACCTTAACTTTCCAAAAAAAATCATCTTAGGGATCCTAAAGATGGTCACGAATTAAATTTTAACTAAGACAAAGTTAAGCATTCCTTGTCTTATCAACCAAAGAGAAAAAGGTACAAAAGCAAAAGTGTATTAAATTTAACCTGAACGATTTTGTAGAGACCAGGAATGGCCATAAGATCCAGTCCACCTAGTTTTAGTCCAAAGTCAACATGTGGCTGCAAGAACTGTAAAAGTCAGGAAATTCTACATGCAAATTGAAAAAAATATAACAAATCTAGTTAGGAATACCATGTAATATATTCAGAATATGGACAATAGCTCCTTGTTCTTACCTTCTCCATAAGGGACACTGATATCTTACCAAAGCATGGTAATGATGGCACAAGAGGCTTCAAGATAACCCGTGGCACAGTGAAAATGTGCAAATCCACTAACTGAAGCAGAAAATTTCTTTTTATAAATATTTATTATTATTGCAGAAAGACATTGAAAATCCAAAAGCACTGTTCCTTCCAGTGATAACAAACTAACCTGTACAGTTACCCTTATACCAAATGCTTTTACTGCTATAATGATATTTGGGTTTCCAGCCCATTTAAGAATAGGTTCAATGATTATCTCATCCTCTTGAGTGTCAAAGACTTTGATGCCTATAATAGAAACATGATGAGACCAGAATCAGTGACATAAGCACTCCAACATGCAAAATTGAATTGTTCACTCCAAATTAGTTAAAGATAAAAATCTACTTTCTTAAGAGCAGTAGCTCAAAGAAGTAAGCTTTGGAATGTTTAAGAGGGAATTGTCACTCCCCACAATCAACTTTAGTGGGGACAATATTATGAATTCACAAAAATCTCAAAAAGCAATCGCAAATTACTGCACTGAGAGAAGGGGGATACTCTGCAGTCTGGCATGGTGAGATCTGTGTCACGTATGTAATGCTAATTAGAATTTTTAAATCCATCTAATTTTTATTAACCACCATAATGTCAAAAAAAGCTGACATGGTATTTTCTTACTTCCCTTATTTAAAACAACTACAAACTAACATAAATCCATCTTAAACCTGGATCTATCAAGCATGAACAGGGATTTTAAAAGGTCAGTTGCAAACTTAAATATTTACTCAATAGTACACGATGGTGCCAAAAGATTGAGAACTGGACTTCAATCTTTTTTATTCCTTTCAGTGCTTAACAGATCCAAGGTTAAGATAGATCTACGCTAGTAGATACCATATATCAGCAAAGGTTTTATGTTCTAATCAATATTATAGCAGCAAGATCTTATAGCACATTTCTCCTTTTGGCTGCATGGTGCCAGTCAGGTTGCCATTGATGTCAATGATGAAAAGTGTAACTAGGTTCGGTCTTCATAATGACTTGTAATTATAAATTTATGTAATGAAGAGACAAAAATAATAAAATGTATTTTGTAATGCTTGTCTCATGGGTTTCATGAGCAAGGAGTTTTTAATATAGGTCAAAGACTTCTTCTTGATGTCTTTAGGAGTTTGTCGTCTTGTCATAAATATAATTTAGAGTCATGTTACACTTATGGAATGACAAATTTGTTGATGTAAATATATGCTCCAAGACCTTGTCACTAGGCCTCCTCAAGTCGGCTCATATATGATGAAGATCCCTCTACAAGAAGTCGGCTTACCTACTCCAGTTCATGTCAGCCCAAAAGCTAGAAGAAAGTCTCTATATATAAGGGACTGCTGCTCCATTAGAGGACACGCAATTCAGACAAGTCTGCAATTAGATGTGAAGTACAGTGAGGAAGATAGTGAAGGAAAGGAGGACTCAAAAGGAGCATAGAAATGGTTATCTAAGGTTCGGTCTCGGGATATAGTATCACACATATAATTACAGGAAGGCCGAGACTTTCCTGAGGTTCTGGCACAGCGGAATATATCTCACTGTTTCGGATATCATATAGAAGAAGAAGGTCTCAATAAAGGACTAAGGTGGAGCTGAAGTAAGACCGAGAAAAGGAAGGGTAAGCCGAGGATTGGAGGCTGATATCTCTGTCTAAGGTTGCAGCAATGAAGAGGCTGATATCTCTGTCTAGCGTTACAGCAACGAAGAGACTGATATCTCTGTCTAGGGTTACAGCAGCAAGGAGACTGATATCTCTGTCTTGGGATGTAGCAACAAGGAAGACAACGAGGAGGCCGAGACTACTAAGTCCTACAGTGCATAACAAGAAGTGTGGTGCTGGACAGTGCAGTAGGAATCGAGTTTCTCAAGGAAAAGCAAAAGGAGCAGCTCAAGGAAAACATCAAAGGCTAGTGACAAGGGTCTTGGAGGCATATTGGTGTCAAGGGTCTTAGTCATGGTTATGGTACTCGTCAATTGATGATCTAAAAGAAGAATGATTATCAGGTTTTCCTCTCCAAGAGGGAGAGGTTTTGGCCCTGGCTAGCTAGCCTAAATATTTGTGTCTCTTGTGCATTTGATAATTGACTTGATGAAAAACGTAATAATCTAACGAAGATAAGACCTAAGTGAAAGAAGCATAACGAAATCACGAGTAATTATCATGAAAGAGAAATTTTAACAAAAGCACTAATTTCATCAACATGGTATCAAAGCTAAGGTGTTGTAGACAAGAAAGGGCAGTTTCGCAAGAAGACAAGACACAAGGATCAAGCTACGGAAAGAAGATCAAAGGTCAGTATTCAAGAAAGAATTAAGAAAAGGGATCTACGTTGAAAAGTCAAAACCCTGGATCCAAAGAAATAAAACCCTCATTCAAGGAGCAGGTTGCAAGGAGTTGGTGAAACCTTCAAGACATCTCAAGGAGACCAAAGACCTTACTTAAAGTACTTATACATCAAGGTCCTTTCAAGAGGAAAAGCAAGATCAAGGAGGTGATCTTTATCTTCAAAGAATCTAAAGCTATCTCATGATTGAGGCCAAGTCAACATTGTTCGAGCCATCATCAAGCCATCCTTGATCATCACCATCATCAAAAATCCAAGGTGATCTACCACTTTAAACCACTCTTGAAGAAGTCTATCTAAGAGGGAGCTTCTACTGCATCAACAAGGAAGAAGCCTAGATATCATTTTTGGGATTCAACTGCGTTAATTTAGTCATTCATCTATGACCATTTCCATGAGAGGTAGTCGTAACTGACTAATTTCTCATGATTTTTGAATAGTCCACTTAGCACTCATTGCATCGGGTGATGCTTACAGGGGTGAAGAAGTGGGATTGAAACTAGTGAAATGAATCACATAGCGTCAATCATCACTTCTGGGGCTTGCACCCGATAACGAGGACTTCCCGGGAGGTCACCCATCCCAAAACTCCTCTGGCTCAAGCGCGCTTAACTGTGGAGTTTTCCCCACAATCAAGCCCACTTAGCTTGCTACCCCATTTGCAAAACCTTAGCAACTATTGTGCCTCATGAACCATTCAAGAAGAGATCCCTTTACTCTTAGTATTTTAAGTATGAGGGGTTTCCGCAGTGCATTATATTAGATATCATTTTTGGGATTCAATTGGGTTAATTTGGTCATTCATCTATGACCATTCCCATGAGAGGCAGTCAACAACTGGTCACTTTCATGATTTTTGGAATAGGTCCATTTAAGACTATTGCACTGTCATGTCAGGTGAAGAAGTGGATTGAAACTAGTGAACAGTCTAGTACAGCGTCAATCATCACTTCCGGGGCTTGCACCGGGTAACCAGGACTTCCTGGGAGGTCACCTATCCCAGAGCTCCTCTGGCTCAAGCGCGCTTAACTGTTGAGTTTTCCCCACAATCAAGCCCAATTAGCTTGCTACCCCATTTGCAAAACCTTAGCAACTATTGTGCCTCATGAACCATTCAAGAAGAGATCCCTTTACTCTTAGTATTTTAAGTATGAGGGGTTTCCGCAGTGCATTATATTAGATATTATTTTTGGGATTCAACTACGTTAATTTAGTCATTCATCTATGACCATTTCCATGAGAGGTAGTCGTAACTGACTATTTTCTCATGATTTTTGAATAGTCCACTTAGCACTCATTGCATCGGGTGATGTTCACAGGGATTGAAGAAGAAGTCTATCGAGGAAGAAAGCATCTATTCAAGTATGTATATTTATGACTTCATCTAAATCTGTCAAAATGTCTTTTAGCAAAGAAAGCAACAAACTGGTTGGAGTTTCAAATTTTCTTGCATAGAAGAAAAGGACATATCTAAACCTTATTGAGAATGAAGTCATGGACTATATCAAAGGGTCAGCAAGTAGACCTTCAAAAGAAGATGCTCAAGCTCATGCCAAATACATGAAGGGAGACATAAGAGCCCAGAGTATTCTTATAGAATCCATAAGGACTCTCTCATCCCCTATGTATCAAAAGTAGAATCTTCAAAAGAAATATATGACAAATTGGTGGAGCTATTATCGATGAGTACTACAAGGGAAGTAATATCTTTGAGACAAGAACTATACAAGTTGAAGTTGTCAAGAGAGGAAGAGATCACTTCATATTTTATGAAGATTTCTAAAATACGAGATCAACTGCAATAATTGGGAGAAGTAATGTCTGATAGAGAAATGACTACAGTGGTATCGAATGCTCTACCGAAGGGATGGGGAAACTTCGCTTCAAGTATCTATGGGAAGAAAGAAGCGACATCATTCCAGGATCTATAGTCTCTATGCAAGATAGAAGAGACTAGATTAAAAGCTAAAATTGATACAGGATCAAATGAAGAAAATCAAGCCTATGCTACCATGTCAAGAAGAAAGGGAAGATTTGGTAAGTTTTGTCCTCAGAAGAAACGGAAAAACATGGAGAAGATACGATGCTATCGATGTAATGAACTTGGGCACTATAAAGATTGTCCCAAATCTAAGGACAAGAGGAAGAAGGAAGAAGACCATGTTGCCTGAGAAATGGAAGAACCTGATTCAAAGAAACTTAATAAAGAAGAAGTGAAAGATCTCTATTATGATTGAGATCACCTTCCTCTTTAAGAGGTATTTGTAGGTTGTAAAATAGTATGTTAGGAAGCATTGTATATTAGATAGATACATCTCTTTAAAATTGGCATCATGATGGAAGCATTGAAGGAGGAGCACCCGTCAAGAGGATGTCTGTAGCACATTGATGCGACAACCATGCTATGGAAATAGTGGCTCCTGGTGTTGAGAATTTGGAGAGCTAAGGATTAATTCAAATTCTCTTCTTGATAATTACTTGTGAGGTTACTTAAGATACTTATGTCTTCTCTTCGTTAGCTTACTAAATTTTCATCAAGTCAATTATCAAAAGACACAAGACACAAAAGTTAGGCTCCTAGAGCCAAGGCAAAACCTTTTCCTCTTGGAGAGGAAAACTCGAAAGGAATTCTTCTTATAGATCTTCAAATGACAAGTACAATGACCAAGAATCGGACCCTTGACCTATGAATGAATCCAAAACCTTGATACTGTTGTTGATCTTTTTCTTCATTAACCTATACTGACCTTTCTTTTATCGAATGTGAGAGGGAAGGTAAATATTCCTCTCTTTTTCTTAACCAACAATGATCCATATCTGGCCTTTACTTAACATTGCATCCACATACATATCTTCATAGTGATCCACATATTTACTGTTATGCCATAAATGAATTCGCATTCTTTTCTGAACTTAACATTGTTTTTACCATAGGGAGAAACTGCACTTCTTCACAAAGGAATCTGAATCTTTTATTACTCGAAACATCCAACCAACTTGCTGTGATATACTCACATTAACCATTGTTCTAATTCTTTAGACATCTGCAATTTTATTCTTTGAGACAGCTTCAGGAAATCCGCAAACTGTTCTCAGACATATCCGCACTTTAATTCACGTGGATCGCAACACCTTTTTCAATAGGATGTCATCTAGTAGATCCGCTGTCTATTTCAGTTTTAAGATTGTATTACACGTTGTTCAAAGTTTTGCGATACACTCAAATATGATCCGCAATATATCACTAAGAAAGGTTGGCACTTTGTCACAGATATAATATGCACTATATCACTTGAGAATGCCCGCTCTTCAATTACAGAGATTACCGCAAATCTATTTCAGGTTATCCGCACTTGAGTTCAGAGTGATCTGCATTTCTGTTTTCTGTACCACGTTAGAGATATCCGCATTTATTTCTGTCCTGTATACTTTCTAAAATCTGCTTCTTTTATACCTCTTGAACTTCACATTTTTGTGACAGAACTGTCCGCAATATGTTTTTCACAAATGGCCGCAGATCAATGTATATATATAGCACATGTTCCTTCCTTTAGGCCGACCACACAACACAAATTTAGGCTGACTTCATTGCCAATTATAAGTCATCTTTATTATATATATTCCAGTGTTGATTTAAGGGTTGTCTCAAGCCATTCTTTCGCAGCTTCTGAACTTGGTCTTGGAGCATTTCTAGATCCTTCATATATGACACTTATTACATTTTTATCTAGAAGACAAAACCCTAGATAGACATCAAGAAGAAGTCTATTTAACCTATAATAAAATCTTGCTCATGAAACCCATGAAGCAAGTACAAAATACATTTTATTATCTTTGTCTTCTCCTTTACATAAAATACATAATTGCATAGTCAATATGAAGACCAACCTAGTTACACTTTTCAACACTCCCTCTTAACTAGGGAGGTATTCATACAGGTACATGGTCACTTTCAAACTGAAGAATCTCATCAGAAGAATCGGATTGGTAATCGCATCTGTATAGCATCATATCAACCAGCATTGTCCAAGTGCAAGGCCTTGACTAACAGCCCCATCTCTCAACGAGACAATGGGCTACAATGCTGGCAAGACACATGACTTATAGACACCATCGTCATTGTCTCTCCAAGGTACATACTCCACCCAGGTGTTCCCAAAGTATGACTTTCTTGGACTATTCTTCTCTTGGGTAGCTAGCCCTCAAAGAATATCGGTCCCCGACTACTCTTATCTTGAATGCCCTAATAAATTCTCAAAGAGTATCGAATGCCAGATGATTACCCAATCCTCTATTATGTCTTCCCAAGTGAAGACCAAAATGATGTGTCTATCTCTCCCTCTCAACCAGGGAGGACCTATTCCACAAGGGAATGTACTCATTCTTATACAAGGAACGTACCTAATCTCATTCTTAGGAATTACCCAATTTCTTCCGAGTAAGAAACTTATCATCGCTCCCTCTTAACCAGGGACCTCCAGCAGCAATGGTGAGACACCCAGCTGTTCATAAAGAATTCCTATCCTCGATGTCATGGATTTCGATATTGAGGAATCTTCAACATTTAGCTTCATAGGGCACAGATCATCCATCACTTTCATCCCTGAGTCATGTCAACTATCAGAAAGTGATTCATCAACCTTCCTTATCTGGTCCACCGTTATGCCATGCTGCTTTCTTCGAATCATCCCCAAGGATCATACATCCTTTCTCTTGATTAACAGCCCTGCACAAATTCATCCAGATAAACATATACATAGGAACTTTTAGAACAAAAGTTACCTTAGTGATCATCTTTCACCATGACATCTTCCTATAAGCATCGGTATCCTCTATTCAGATTGACACATCTCCTAATGATATGTTTTGTCAAGGGTATTCTTATTTACCAGAATTATGTTAGAGTCTACATATCCTCCCAGGAGATCTCCTACTCACATTTTCTTGGCTTCTGGATGATAATTACCTCTTGACATGGTTTCATTTCATGATCTCTTCCCTTCTGCACATTCTCCATTCCCAGGAACTTACAAATTTTCTAGTATCTCATTCATATACAACCACCTCATATTCCATGAGGACATATTATGTTGATTTCATCTGTCAGTGCACCGAGAGATACTCCTCCATAGATCATACTTCTAAATACATAAGTCCATTACCTGCAACCATATGACATGACTTCACAACATCCAGTGTCAGCATATAAATATATACATACCTCATACCTTTTTCATTTAAGTCATCCTTCAACAGTTTTACTAGAATGAAGAGCTTCATTCCCTTGGCCTGCTCCATCAATATGTCATCACATCCCAGAATTATGTTTTTCATGATGACCCTTGATCTTGATGACTGCCTTCCATCAGTATAGTTATCAGAGAGGTTTTCCAAGAGTTTTTTTTACCAAGAACTTCTACCATGCTTTGATCAGGATGCTACACTGCTTCCTATAATACAACCAACAGAAATCACTTACAGGAGAAGATGATCTTAATCATAGTGGAGATCCCTTGCTTCTTCTTTCTTAAATTTCTTCACATCAGGTTCTTCTCTCATTTCCGAGACATGGTCTTCTTCCCTATTTCTCTTGTCCTCTTCAAATTTAGGACAATCTATTTTATAATGCCCAAGTTCATCACATCCAAAGCATCGTGCTTTGTCCATATTATTCTGAGGACCAAACTTACCGAATCTTCCTTTCTTCCTTGACTTGGCTACAAAGGCTTGATTCCCTTCACTTGATCCTGTAACACCTTTGGCTTTCAATCTTGTTTCCTCTATTTTACATAGAGACCTTAAATCGTAAAATGGTATGGCTTCTTTCTTCTCGCATAAACCTAAAGTGAAGCTTTCCCCATTCTTCTGGTAGAGTGTTCAACACCATTGTAGTCATCTCAGAGTCAGACATTACTTCTCCTAGTTCCTGCAGTTGATCAGATAAATTGCTTCTCCTGCAATACTCACAGAGAATAGCTCCACCAATGTTTCATATATTCCTTTCATGATTCTAGATTTGATGTATCGGAGATGAGAGAGTCTTTTATGGATTCTATAATAATCCTTTGGGATCTTATATCTCCCTTCATGTATATGACATGACTTCATTTTCCTTGTCTTCCATGCAGGAAAGTTTGAAACGCTAACCAGTTTGTTGCTTTCTTTGCAAAGAAAACATTTTGATAGATTTAGATAAAGTCATAGATACTTACTTGAGAGAGTGACTTTCTCCTTCAGCAACTTCCTTAATGACGTTTGACGATGAAGTCACGAGTTTCTTCTAAGACAGAAATATTCAATGTAGATGTTCTTGAATCCTTGATGATAAAGGATATCTTCAGAAATTGAAGTCCTCCTTCTAACAATGTCTTGAATGTGAATCTTTGATGGCAAAAGATTATTTTCTTGATTGAGTTGATCTTTTAAATGAGATAGGAGATCTTTCTAGAAGTAGCTAGAGAGTCTTCCTTTCAAACTGATTTGACTTTTCAACACAAACTTTGATCTTCGCTTCCTAGAGTGTCTCCTTTGTCAAGCAGCCCTTTTAGCACCTTAGCTTCGATACCATGTTGAGAATTTGGAGGGCTGAGGATTAATTCAAATTCTCTTCTTGATAATTACTTGTGAGGTTACTTGAGATACTTATGTCTTCTCTTCGTTAGCTTATTAAATTTTCACCAAGTCAATTATCAAAAGACACAAGATACAAAAGTTAGGCCCCTAGAGCCAGGGCAAAACCTCTCCCTCTTGGAGAGGAAAACCCGAAAGGAATTCTTCTTATAGATCTTCAAATGACAATTACCATGACTAAGACTCGAACCCTTGACCTATGAATGACTCCAAAACCTTGATACTACTACTGATCCTTTTCTTTATTAACCTGTACTGACCTTTCTTTTATCGAATGTGAGAGGGAAGGTAAATCATAGATTTACCTTCCTCTCTTTTTCTTAACCAACAATGATCCATATATGGCCTTTACTTAACATTGCATCCGCATACATATCTTCATAATGATCCACATATTTACTGTTATGCCATAAATGAATTCGCATTCTTTTCTGAACTTAACACTGTTTTTACCATAGGGAGAAACTTCACTTCTTCACAAAGGAATCTGAATCTTTTATTACTCGAAACGTCCAACCAACTTGCTATGATATGCTCGCATTAACTATTGTTCTAATTCTTTAGACATGTGCAATTTTATTCTTTGAGATAGCTTCAGGAAATTTGTAAACTGTTCTCAGACATATCCACACTTTAATTCACGTGGATCGCAGCACCTTTTTCAATAGGATGTCATCTAGGAGATCCGCTCTCTATTTCAGTTTTAAGATTCAGAAGCTAAAATTTTGAGCACGTGGAGCCGAAATCCGTATTAACCTCCTGTAAAAATTCAAGTCTTGGTTCGCTATATTTTCTGAGATATGGTCTGAAGAAGTTAGGGTTTTTGCATGCTCCAGAATTCAGTCTCAAATAGGCGACCTTGGGAAAATCGTCATAACTTCATCTACGAGCATTGGATTTGAATTTTGTAAAATGTAACCGAAAGTGCACGGACTGTAGTATTTTATGTTTCATTTTCGGGGTCGAAGGTCGAAAACAATGACATGTGGCACTCCGTACAAGTTCGCTACTGAACTAGTCCATAATTAGGTCATCATGGGAGATTGGGCATAACTTTATCTTTAAGAATCCAAATTTGGTATGAATTGTGGCATTGAAAAGAAGACCCAAAGGACTACCACGGGACCGAATTTTAGATCTTGGAGAGCTGAAATTACAGAGATTTAATTTGCATAATTTTTGTTTGAAAAGTCACTTTGAAATGATTCAAGGGGAATAGTGAAACATAGATATCATTGTTGATTCCAAAATGTCTCGAAAAAAAATGGACAGACCTAGTAAGCAACCATAAAGATCTTCTATGACGCATGAAGAAGAGGAAGAAATGTAGCACGATATATCAAATTTACAAAACCAAGTGCAACAAATTTCGCTCTCACAAAGAGTAGCCAAAAATGAACTAGAAGCTAAGATGGATGGTTTAGAAACAAAAATGAAAGGAAACATGGAAGGTTTGAAGGGTGATTTAAGGGCAGACATTGAAGCTAGGATGGATGGTTTGAAGAATGGCTTAAAAGCAGACATGGAAGGTTTGACAAAGTTGTTACAAGAAATGCTTCTTAATGGTGACAAGGTACTCCATGAAAATCATTAGGACAAAAGGAATATAAATTATGATTTAAGAGACTCCAATGTGGGGTTTAAGCACCACCGCATTCCAAAAATAGATATGACGAATTGTTGGATTAATTACATGGAGAAATTTACTTCACCAAGCTAGATCTCCATTCAAGATATCATCAAATTAGAATGAAAACTAAAGACATTCTAAAAACAACATTCAGAACTCATGAGGGTCATTATGAATTTTTTGTCATGCCTTTTGACCTTACTAATGCACTTTCCACATTTCAAGGTTTAATGAACTCCATTTTCAAACCTTTCCTTAGAAAATTTGTGTTAGTATTTTTTGATGAAATACTAATATATAGAAAGTCTTGGAAGGATCATGTTCAAAAAGTTATCAGGGTACTCAAACTATTGGAGAAAAAACAATTATATGCAAAAACCTCCAAATGTTTCTTTGGAGTGTAGGAGGTGGAATATTTGGGTCATATTGTATCTTATGAGGGTGTTTAGGTAGACCCTAGCAAAATTAAAACCATTAAGGAATGGAAAATCCCCACAACCATAAAGCATATTCGAGGACTTCTCGGTTTGACAGGATATTATCGAAAGTTTGTTAAGAATTATGGAGAATAGTGTGAAAATTCCTAGATATGGAATCCTACTGCAACAACCGATGAGAAATCTTCTACTTGTTGATTACTTGAACAAGTTATTTACTGATTTCTACTGTAAATATTGAAACCCATACACTACAACCTTCACAAAATTAAACTGCAGAAAATAAATGTGTGGAAAGAAGATCTGAGCAATAGTAAATCATAGACACATATGACACCGTTGTTTTTGGACCAATGTCCCCAAAAAAACCCAATGCGGGAAAACTGATGCAGCAGCGGAGCGTTTGATTATGATGCAGTAATTTTATGAGTACAAATCTATGATTGTCGACACTGACAAATCTTACAAAGGAAACTGACAAATAAAATCTCGTGCGAAAAATCTCACTCTTCCACGGGAATCCAGCACTGACCTTAGCTCGAGACGGACTGCTCTGTGCTACCTCTGCACAATCTCTACGTCACAACTGATGTTGCCCTCTCTCTCTGCATTGGATCTCTCTGTTGACTGGAAACGAGGCCCTTTTGGCCTTCGAAAACTCCCTCCGGTGACTGGCACTGAACCCTGACTATTTCCTCAATAGAAAATCAAACTCCCTCTACAGCTCTGCACAATCCCTGCGTAGCCTCTGCGTGGCTAGCTCTGCGCCTCTTTATGTGGCCTTTACTGCCTCCTCTGCTTTGTTTTCTCCGAATTAGGAAACTCTTCCAACTGGAAATTATCTCTACCCCTCTCTGCAAAAATATTCTCGATCGGTTTTCTCCTTGAGCACTGCTCACTAAAGAATTTCAATCTCTTGATTTTCTCTCCCGATATATCTTCCAAATGATCCATCAAGTCCTTATAATCTTCTCGTTGAGACTTCAACGGCCGAGATTAAATCGTTAATCAACGGCTAAGATTAACCTGACTTGATCTCTGACTTTTCTAGTAGATTCACACTCTGTTTTAATTAATATCCATTAATTATTTTAATTTCCTAAGTTTAAATTTTGAATGTTTCATAAGCAGTTCGACCTCATTTGGGACACTCGCTCACAAGTTTGATCTATCAAGAAAGAGTTTGATCTATAGTTGGGAAGCAAGAAGTGTGAAAATTTCTTAATATTACTTATGCAGAAACCCTATTGTTAAATCTAGTTATACTTCTCCTACTTAAGTAAGTTATTAATCTGAAATTTCAGCATTAACATCTAAGTAAACACATTAACAGGTCTTCACAAATACAGATCTAAACTGAATACATGCACATAGACAAAGTGACACACAAGATTTTCTGGACAACTATCCCCGGAAAAACCCAATGCAGGAAAATCGGTCTTCTGGCTGCTGGAAGGTTTATATTATTAAGTAGATTCTAAGTACAGCAAATTTGGGCACCTTGCTGGTTAACCCGACAGAGAAATATAAGATCTGCAACAATACCTCTGTTCCGGAGACAGAAAAATGAACTGATTCACACCCTCAAACGGGATTTACAAAACTCAACCCCTTTCAGCCTCTAGAAACCCCAGCGCTGCTCTAAAGCCCTCTGCGTCAGCTCTGTTAGCCTTCTGATACCCCCTACGTTGCTTAGGAGAGGGTTGCGTAACCCCAGACTGGGTGATGCAATCCCTACGCTGCCTTGGCTGCCCCTGCGTAAGCCCTGATGGCCTCCTACTACCTCTACGCTACCCTTTATGGGCCTGCGTAGCGGCTGAAACACTCTGCGCTACGCAACTGCTGCTCCCATTAAAAATAATAAATTATTTCCATAAAACATTATCTGAGTGGAATTTTCAAAAATCCTTTCTGGGTTCTTTGGAATACACGTGTAAGCCTCCCTGCAAATTTTGAGACTTTGAGCACATCCGATGTTACAACAAATCAACAAATAGTAGCACCTCTAACAACATTACTGAAGAAAGATGCATTTTCTTGGACTTCGGAAGTAACTAAGGCCTTTGAACATCTTAAAGAGGCAATGTACCAAGCACCAATCTTAGCAATGCCAGATTTCACAAAAACCATTATTGTGGAATGTGATGCCTCAAGAAATGGAATCGGTGTTGTTTTAAAGCAAGAAGGAAGACACATTACTTTTGAAAGTCGTCCAATCAAAGGAAAGTATTTACACGAACCTATTTATGAAAAGGAAATGTTGTCAATATTACATGCACTAAAGCAATGGTGACCTTATCTAAGGAGAAGACTCTTCACGGTAAAAATAGATCATGATAGTCTAAATACTTTTTGGAACAAAGATTATCTTCGAAAGAGAAGAAAAAATGGGTCACAAAGACGTTGGGTTATGACTTTGATATCATCTACAAAAAAGGGAAGCAAAATGTTGTTGCAAATGCACTCTCAAGAAAGGATGAGGATGTGGAAGCATTGCTTTGTGTCATTTCTATTATCCAACCTAATTGGATAACTGAAGCAAGGGATGAATGGAAGAATGACGAAGAGGTGTGGACACTCATTCAAAACTTTCAGCAAAACCCCAGTACATCTGATACATTTAATTGGAAAAATGATTCATTATGGTACAAAGATCGTTTATATTTTGGTAAAAATTTCCAACTCAAACAAAATATTCTTTTGGAATTGCACATCTCCCCCTTAGGAGGGCACTTAGGATTTTTAAAAACTTATCACAGGATCAAGAAGAAATTTTTTTTGGACGGCCTTAAATTTGATATTCAGAAGTTTGTGGCCGAATGTTTGGTTTTCCAACAAAAAAAAGTTGAGACAATTAAGATCCCGAGTTTGTTACAAACTTTAGCCATTCCAAGTCAACGTTGGGAGAAGGTCTTAATGGATTTTATCACAAGTTTACCCAAGTCTGAAGGAAAGAGTGTCATCATGGTGGTCGTTGATAGACTTACAATGTATGCACACTTTTGCACATTATCTCATCCCTTTAAAGACAATACAATTGCTGCTGCATTTATGCAAACAATTCAAAATCCACATGGAAACCCAAAGATTATTGTAAGTGACAAAGATCCCATATTCACTGGAAATTTTTGGATGGAATATTTTCTTGTCTTGGTACTCAATTAGCTCATAGTTCATCTTATCATCATCGGTTTGACCAACAAACTGAGATAGTGAACAAATGTTTGGAAGGATATATTTGTTTCTTTGTATCTAATAAACAAACACAATGGGTCAAGAGATTACCTCTAGCTGAATGACACCATTTATGGCACTTTATGGATATCACCCACCATCCATCACATCACCTTTAAGAGAAAATTCTAAGGTTCAAGCAATGAAAGATCACATTGAGCATCAACAACAAGCTCTCCAACTCTTAAAGGATAACCTCACTATGGTGCAGAATCGAATGAAACAACAAGCAGATCAGCATCGCAGTGAAAGAAGCTTTGACGTAGGCGACTGGGTATTTTTACGGCTGCAACCATACAAACAAATGTCCCTCAAGTAAGCTAAGAAAGAAAATAAAATATCACCCTAGTACTATGGTCCTTACAAAGTGTTGCAAAATATTGTTACTATGGCATACAAATTGGAGATGTCTACATCTTCTCGAGTACACCCAGTTTTCCATGTTTCATGCCTAAAGAAGGTTGTCGATGACAAGCTCCCTGTTCAAACAATATTGCCAAAACTTGACAAAGAAGGAAAAATCATATTGGATCTTGAAGCAATCACGGAAATAAGAACCTGACAACTACAAAATCGATCATTTTCAGAGTATCTAATTAAGAAGAAGAACTTACCCACTGAATATTCCACGTGGGAGAATGAGAATTTTATACAAAAGCAGCCAGAACTACTCAAGCATTGAGGACAACACTTTTTTGAAGGATAGTGGCATGTTAGGTCCCTATAATAGTAGTGTAGTCCCCTTATTCTTATTGTTAATGTAGCCCCCATATTGTTATTGTTGTGCCCCATAGAAGCCCACTATTGTTATTGTTGTGCCCTTACATTACTATTGTTATGTAGGCTTCGATTATTGTGACCCCTTTGACTCCTATATGTAGAAAGGAGGCCTCGTCATTTGTATCATTCAAGAATTGTTCATTTATGTAATGTAAAGGAGGTTTCCTCCTCGGAGAGAATAATTTTGGAGTCATTGATCTATCTTTTCTTCTGTTTTGTGAGTTGGTTGCATAATAATATAAAAATTCTTCAAGAGTCAAAGTTTTACCTTGATCCAGATGGAAAGAAACAGAACCAAATTCCTTTATGGGATATGTAGATTATCTCCAAGAATGATCTTCAAATTTGTCTCCCTCTCAACCAGATTAGAGAGTACTTCTTTGTAACCAGTAAAGTGCCTTGAAGCACCACTATCAACCAACCAACTATCACAAAAATCTGCATGAGATGAACTAGAAAGAGAAGAAACAAGAAAGTACTCTGATTGAGTCTCAGCTGCATTATTATCATACCTTTGGTTCATTGAGGAACGATAGTTTCCTCTGCGAGCAGATGAAGCTTATCTTCTTCTTCTATAATCAGATTTGTTGGAACGATTGTTGAAGTTGGATTTTGATGCTCTTTTTGTTTTCTGAATAGCCACAACATAATGGCCATGCTTGCAACAATTGTAACATTGGACTTTTAATAAGTCTTTGGGCCAGTGAGAGGGGTTGTTGGGAGCATATTTTCTCGAATAATGCATTCCTCTTTTTCCTTTCTTCTTCTTTCCTTGTACAACAAAGGCAGTAGGTTCTCCCTCTTCATGCTTGGTAATTCTCCCTCTGGAAACCATTTTGACTTCTTCTTGACTACACTTTTCCAAAAGCTCATCAAATGTAGAAAACTTGTCATTATTACTGATGGTAATAATAAAAATTTCCCAAGAAGAAGGAAGACCTCCAAGCATAATCAATACCAATTCTTTATTCGAAACAACTTCAGATGTTGACAACTAATCTTTGATTTTTGATATCCTCATGAAGTATGCTTGAATGGTTTCTCCTATGTTCATCTTAACATCCTTGAGTTGATGTTTCAGAGCAAGAATTTGAATCAATTTGTTCACTTGATACATTCCAATCAGCTTGTCATACATTTCTTTGGTTTTCTTCAAATTGGAGACATAACTAATGAGGAGGTCTCTAAGAGAGTCAAAGATAATCTTTTTAGCCTTGACTTCTCCTTTCTTGTATCTGGCCTTGATAAAAGCATTGGATTTTTCAGATGGTTCTGCTACCTCTCCTTCAACATACTCTAGAACATCATATTCCTCAAGAGTAATGTCCAATCTGACCTTCCAAAGAAATAATTTTGAAACATCAACCAGCTTCTCTTCATTCTTAAAGTAGGAGGAAGACATCTTGATTTGCTCAAAATTTCAACAGCAAAATAGAAAGGGGCAAGAAGATATATTTCAGCAGCAAAAGGGAAGAGAAATTTCAGCAAAAAATGAGCAGCAAGTAAAAAGAATAGCAAAATATATCTTAGCAAAAGGAGAGTTGTAAATGGAGCAGACAACAAGCTATATTTCAGCAGAAAGAGAGTTGGAAATGGAGTGGACAATAAACTATATTTCACCAGAAAGAGAGTTGCAAATGGAGCAGACAAGTTATATTTCAGTAGAAAGAGAGTTGCAAATGGAGCGGACAACAAGAGATATTCTAGCAAAAAGAGAGCTGGAAATGGAGCTAACAACAAGATATATTCCAACAGAAAGAGAGCTGGAAATGGAGCTTGTATTCACCAAAGCTTTGATACTATGTTGAAATTCTGATGTTTTATGTTGTTACAATCACTTAAATCCATAACTTTTTTTTGCTACAAAATAAGTTAATTAATTGTAGATAGAGCATAAACCATATAAACCACATGCAGAATGGAAGACAACCAAGAGCTCTATGAGACACAGACCAGGGCGAAACTGACAAGGGGAAAACCCAAACAGATTCTTCTTCTATTGGAAATCAATTGTTCAGTAGAAATACAAAGTACAATGAGAGAATGAAGAAGTTCACCCAAATCCGAAGAAGATCTCTGATAACAGTAGTTGATGCAAACATTGAATCACTTTGCCTCTCCAAGATCTACTCTTGCTCTTCAAGACTCTCTCTCTCAATCTTCCTCTAGACTCTCCAACTCTCTCTTTCTCAAGTTCAAATTCTCCTTTCACAAACACAAGTAAGTGTATCAAGTGAGGATGGGAGGCAAAAATATATAGCAAGAGCAAGGAGGTCGAATTCATGAGGGAGTAACTCTTATGCCTTGAGGAGAAGTTACATATACCAAAAATAGGAGTGTAACTTATGCCATAAAGGAGAGGAGTGTAACTTATGCATTTAGGAGAGAAGTCTAACTTATGCATTAAAGAGGTGTAAGAGGAATCTTTTTATGACAAGCCATTAAAGTGTGTAAGAGAGTGTAAGAAGTGTGTAAGTACATTAAAGAGAATGACGAATGAATCCATTAAGAGAGAAAGAGAGAGAGAGAGTAAGATATGCATTAATTGAGAGGAGTTTCATATGACATGATTGAGAGACTTGAATTTCATTTTAATAATAATATAATAATATCATGAAGAGGATAATAGTAATAATAATAATAATAATATTGATGATTAAGTTAAAAATTAAACAAATGAGATTGATTAAGGACAAGTTAAGTGATTTTCCATCATATATATATGAATACAAATTGATGGAAGGTGATTTACTATTTTTGGAAAGTCATGGTTGCAAAGATAGACACGACTTTCTAATTTTAGAAAATCACTTTAGAAAAGTCAGAAATGAAATTTTATTCAAGGAAATCCACCCCATAGCTGCCAATTTTCAACACTTCTTATGAGAATATTTCAACTTGAGATAGAATTGTTCAGTCATTATGAATACCTCCTTAGTTAAGAGGGAGTGATGGAAAAGTAACTAGGTTCAGTCTTCATAATTATCTTTGCATTTGTATCAATTTGTATTTCGTGTAAAAGAAGAAAAAGAATTTTATTTAAGCATGGGTTTCATGCTCTAGTCTAGGTCAAGCATGTTCTTCATGCTCATAGGGTTTAATGAGACAAAAGAGACTTTGTCATATGTAAAAGACCCATTTGTGCATTTTGTAACAAGAAAGATAAATTATTTTTTATACTAGAAAAGTAAGTTTGTCTTCCAAGCCCAAGCCCTGCCATGATAAGTCGACCCTGTTGGGGCACCTTTTCACTCTCCTGGATGACTATATAAGGGCATACTTTGTCCACATTTGTAGTGAAAACAAGGGAAGTTTGATTTGTGCTAAAGACAAGAAGAAAAGCAAAGCGAAGTGTTGAAAATGTAACTAGTTTCAGTCTTCATAATTGTTGTATTCATTTCAATATGTATCCTATGTAACAAACATGAAAAGAAGAAAGAAAGTTATTAATATTAAAGCACGGGTTTCATGCTCATTATTGATGGTCTTCTAGGTAAAAACAAGTTCTTCGTGCTTCTAAGATTTGTTAGGTCCTAGGATTTATTGTCTTGAGTCAAAGGAGTCAACATCATGTTTATAAGACCATTCTGGGCAAAAATATATTTGTAAAAAGAAATATTTTTGAGTCTAGAAAGTCCTCGAAGCTCCAAAGTACAAGTCGGCCCTGGGAACATCAATTTGGCCTAAAGGAGGGAATTCAACCCCTTGAGAAGGCTATATAAAGAAGCAGTTCAACCTCATTTGGGACACTCACCCACAAGTTCGATCTATCAAGAAAGAGTTTGATCTGTTGTTGGGAAGCAAGAAGTGTGAAAATTTCTGAATATTACTTATGAAAAAACCCTATTGTTAAATCTAGTTATACTTCTCCTACTTAATTAAGTTATTAATCTGAAATTTCAGCATTAACATCTAAGTAAACACATTAACAGTTCTTCACAAATACAGATCTAAACTGAATACATGCACATAGACAAAATGACACACAAGATTTTCTGGACAACTGTCCCCGGAAAAACCCAATGCGGGAAAACCGGTCTTCTGGTCGTTCGAGGGTTTATATTATTAAGTAGATTCTAAGTACAACAAATTTGGGCACCTTACTGGTTAACCCGACAGAGAAATATAAGATCCGCAGCAATACCTCTGTTCTGGAGACGGAAAACTGAACTGATTCACACCCTCAAACGGGATTTACAAAACTCAGCCCCTTTCAGCCTCTAGAAACCCCAGCGCTGCTCTGAAGCCCTCTGCGTCAGCTTTGCTAGCCTTTTGATACCCCTGTGTTGCTTAGGAGAGTGTTGCGTAACCCCAGACTGGGTGACGCAGTCCCTACGCTGCCTTGGCTGGCCCTGTGTAAGCCCTAATGGCCTCCTGCTGCCTCTGCGCTGCCCTTTATGGGCCTGCGTAGTGGCTAAAACACTCTGCGCTACGCAACTGCTGCTCCCTCTGTGTTGCTCTGGTTGTTGCTTCTCTGCCTCTTGTTGACTCTTGGCTTTGGGATCAGATCATCCCCTTAGCCAATACTACCCCTCGTTGCAACTGAAACACCTCTAGAAATTCTTAGCAAACCATGCCCTAGAATTCCAGCTTAGTCTTAGTGCTCTGTCTCTGTGCGTGTGTTCCCCAACTGGCCCCAAGCCTTTCCTTTATACTTCTCTCGTTGGAAAACCAACGACCGTGATCTAATCTTGATTCAACGGCTAAGACTAAAAGAAAGCTTGATCCGTGTGACTTAAGTCATTTCCATCAAATGTTTAAATTAATTACCTTTAATATTTTAATTTTCCTAAGTTAGACTTAGGGTCCTTAATTAAAAATATTAATTAATTAATTTTCTCTCAAATCGGATGGAATTTCTCAAATCCCTTTCTGGGTCTAGGAGATCTCATGCACTCTAGTCCCTCCACAAAGTTTGGGAGCTAGAGCACATTCGAAGCTACCCCAACAATCCACAAATCTCAACAAGAAGAAGAAGAGCGAAAGTCAAGGAGAAGTTGGAGGGATGAAATCTCTTGTTTTGGGGCTCTATCTCTCTCACATGTGTGAAATTCTAGCGTTTATGGGTTGCAGGAAGAGGCCAAAGTTGCAGGTTCGAGTTGTAAGAGGACAAAGTGCAATACTTGCAACAGGAAGAGAGAATACTCTGTCTAGACCTTGTTGACCTTGGTAAGAGTTGTCTTACTCTAGAAAGGTCTCCGGAAGACGCTGGATTAGGGTTTCTGAAAATGTTGCAAGGTCGAAATTACAGGGTCGAAGTTGTAGGACTAGTTGTAGAATTGAAGTTGACAAGTCGAAGTTGCAGTATTAACGTTGGTTGGTGCAAAATCAAGGAAGGACTTGAGGAAGGCCCGACTTGGCACTTGAAGGAGGACTTGATTGAGGGTTTGGGTCTTTGTATCTCATTTGAAGTAGATTCTAAAAAGTGAAGAGTTTTCGAGTTTCCCCTTGGAGGAGTTTTGCACTAGCTGAGAGCCTAATATTTGTGTCTTCTATTATTGCAGTTTATATTCTTGATATTTGTTTGATGAAAGATCTAACTAAAAGAACACAAGAAAGCTAATAAGTTCACAAGCAAATATTAAGTTTAAGGAAAAGAAGTATAAAAACGGCCACCATTCATTTTTTTCAACATGGTTTCAGAGCTAAGGTGAGCAAGGAAGGTAGATGGAAGGAGACTATAAGGATTTATTTGTCAAGGGGAATGGAAAAAGGAAACTTTGAAGAAGAAGACTTCAAGAAGGATTGAAGACTCATTGAAAAAACTAGAAGGAGGGTTTCTACAAGGAAATCAAGTCTACATCAAGCTTGCATCTAAAGAAAAATATGAAAGGAAGACTTCAAAAGAGTTGTTGATCTCTATCTATAGAAGAAGATCTATTTGAAAGACATCAAGGATATTGGAAGTTGTTGAAGACTTCTTCAAGGAGAACCTCGATCTCAAGTAAGTAACATATTAGTACATCATGCCTGAATCTTCAGGTCATATGGGTTATTTCCGCAAAGAGAGCAACAAGCTCATTGAAGCATCAAACTATCTAGCATGGAAGAAAAGAATTGACTTGATACTGATAGAATAAGAAGTGATGGAATATGTTACCAGGGAAATTACTAAATCTGAAAATGATAAGACTCAAGAACTAGCAAAATACAAGAAAGGGGAAGTAAGGGCATAGAGGATCATAGTGGAATTCATTAATGATTCTCTTGTTCCATTTGTTTCAAATTTGAAGACTTCCAAGGCCATGTATGACAAGCTAGTAAATTTGTATTCGATAAGTACAATAGGAAAAAATATGTTGTTGAGGAACAAATTGTATAGAATGAAGAAATCAAAAGATTAGGATGTAACATCTTTTCTCATGAGAGTCTCTCAACTAAAAGACCATCTACAAGGACTTGGGGAACCAATGATTGATTCTGAACTAACCATTTGTGTAGTAAATGCATTGCCACCAGAATGGAGTAGCTTTGCAACAAGCATCTACTCCAATAAGGATTCAACTCCCTTTAATGAGTGGTCGGCACAATGTATATTGGAAGAATCAAGGATCAAGGTCAAAGATGATATTGGATCTGATGAGCAATCTCAAGCCTTTCTAGACCGAGTCAAGACGCTGAAGAAGGGAAAATTTGGTAAGTCCAAGAAGAAAGACATGTCCAAAGTACAATGTTTTGGATGCAATGAATTTGGACACTTTAAGAGGGACAGTCCAAACAAGCAAAAAAACAAGAGAACGGAAAGGAGTGAAGCCCATGTAGTCAAGGCAATGGGAGAACTTGAGAAGAAGGAAAAGAAGGAAGAAGTGAAGGATATTTACTACTAAATAAAGTTCATTGACTGCCAAAGTGAAGCCCATGTAGTCAAGGCAATGGGAGAACATGAGAAGAAGGAAAAGAAGGAAGAAGTGAAGGATATTTACTACTAAATAAAGTTCATTGACTGCCAAGTTCTTTATGAAGACTAATCTTTCTTTAGGAAAGTATGTTTTTGCATAACATCATAGAAAGAAGCATATGATTGTAGCATGTCTAGAATTTACATGAATAAGTTGCGCTATAAAGATCATCTAGATAGATGGATAGATAGACCACTTTGCATATTGATCATCCAGGCATTGTCTAACATTATGTTATAAGTTGTCATCTTGCTTAGTTGAATCATCGTGATTCAGGAAAGACCATCGTTTTGAAAGGTTTTTGGGAAAAGCATCATGACAAGGTTAGTAGACATTCGATGTAATGTGGAATCAATACTCTTAAAAGGGATGAAATAATGCAACGGGTCAGGATGCAGGCTCTTTGTGAGATATATGGATAGCTAGATGATTGGATGAAAGCATAAAAATGCATGCTCGATATAAAAACTTTGGATAAGATTCATGTGTAGAATCTCGTGGAAAAAAAGTTGGTCATAAAATATGCTTAGGTATATGAATATATAATGCTTGAAAAGAATAGGATTTGAATTACTTAAAGAATTTAGGACTTTCTCTAGAATATATATATAATGATTAACATCCAGTATAATCTCCGAAAGAAAAGTTGTAACTTGGTAATCAAGTTCGATCCTTGGGCACTTTGATGCATGAAGGAAGATTCATATGGATATGGACCAAGAGGATCTTGGTGGAACGAGAAGATCACCATAGTGAGGTAAGTTTGTTTTTCATTATAGTTGTTTGGTTAACATGTTATTTTGGCTACCTAGTAGAATGTTGCAGGGATACATGATGACAGTTGAGGCAAGTTCAACTGTATGGATGAAAATGTATGAGGATTATTGAGGAAAGCTCAAAATTTGGTACTTGGAAACTGTGAGGTCAAGATAGGTCCATCTTGGGAGTAAAAGGTAGCAATGCGAGAAGATAACCTGAATGTCAAAGGAAGATCATTGTCAAGAAGAAACTATGATCAGCTTGAAGTTTGGAAAGGCTCAAAGTAATGCCTTCATATCAAAGAAGAAAGTGATGAGAAAGAAGATTGGCCTAGAACCTATCACAAGATTGAAGAGAGAAGGTGCTCCATGATACCCTGAAAGAAAGAAAGCTTGATGATACAGAGGAAAGATGTAGTCGGGCAGCAATGGAGAATTAGTAGTTGATACCCTTATGAAAACAAGTTGTAAGCCTTGTGATGGTAACTTCCCAAATAAAAAGGAAGTCGGAAATATCCTCTAGATTTAATAGGAAGCAAAAGAGTCTCCTTGAATAGGAGCAAGGTTATATCCTCAAGATTAAGGGAGAATAAGGATGTCATTTCGGTTTGAGAGCGAGTGATGTTGGACATCACATGTGCATTCTCCTCTTCAGGTGATGACGAGAGAATGGCGAAGGATTGGATAAGAATTTGTGGTTTCCTTGAGGATAAATCATCCAAGAAAGGAAAGGGACCGACACTCTTTAAGGATGTGACAGGTATCCAAGAGAAGAGTGGTCAAAGAGGATCGATATTCTTTGAGGATTCGGGATTAGAGATCCAAGATAAGAATAGTCCTAAAAGGGTATACCTTGTAGACATTCGGATGGGGTATGTACCTTGTAGAGGTAGTGTGATATCACACATAAAACCTCCTAGCATAATGCTCTTGATTAAAGTAGAGCTTGTCCAGTTAGGCCTCAAGGGCAGTGTTGGTCATGATGATAATGCTTACAGTATGACTTATCAAGCCAACTCTTCTTGTAAGAACTCTTTAGTTTGAGATATGATGTTGTACTCGTTGTACAATTATGAACACCTCCCTAGTTAAGAGGGAGTGCTAAAAATGTAACTAGTTTCGATCTTCATAATTATTGTACCCATTTCAATATGTATCCTATGCAACAAATAAGAAAAGAAGAAAGAAAGTTATTATTATTAAAGCAGGGGTTTCATGTTCATTATTGATGATCTCCTAGGTAAAAGCATGTTCTTCGTGCAACTAGGGTTTGTTAGGTCCTAGGATTTATTGTCTTGAGTCAAAGGAGTCAACAACATATTTATAAGACCGTTCCAGGAAAAAAAATATTTGTAAAAAGAATTATTTCGTGGAAACATCAAGTCGGCCTAAAGGAGGGAATTTGACCCCTTGAGAAGGCTATATAAAGAAGCAATTCGACTTCATTTGGGACACACTAACTCACACGTTCGATCTATCATAAAGAGTTTGATCGATAGCTGGGAAGCAAGAAGAAGAAGAGCAAAAGTCAAGGAGAAGTTGGAAGGACGAAATCTCTAGTTTTTGGGCTCTATCTCTCTAACACATGCGAAATTATAGGGTTTCCAGGCTGCAAGAAGAGGTCGAAGTTGCAGGTCTAAGTTGCAGGAGGACGAAGTGCAGTAACTTGTAGCTGGAAGAGAGAATACTCTATCTAGACCTCGTTTACCTTGGGAAGAGTTGTCTTGCTCTAGGAAGGTCTCAGAAGGAGGCTGGATTAGGGTTTCTAAGGAAGCTGAAAGGTCGAAATTGCAAGGTCAAAGTTGCAGGATGAGTTGCAAAATTGAAGCTGTGAGGTCGAAGTTGCAGTATTAAAGCTGGTTGGTGCAAAATCAAGGAAGGACTTGAGGAAGGGATGACTTGGTACTTGGAGGAGGACTTGGTCTAGGGTTTGGGCCTTTGTATCCCATTTGAAGCAGATTCTAAGAAGAGAAGAGTTTTTGGGTTTTCCCCTTGGAGGGGTTTTGCCCTGGCTGAGAACCTAATATTTGTGTCCTCTATTACTACAGTTTATGTTCTTGATATTTATTTGATGAAAGATATAACTAAAAGAACACAAGAAAGCTAATAAGTATTAAGGTTAAGGAAAATAAGTATAACATCTACCACTATTCATTTTTTCAACACGAAGTTTTGAAGACAAACTCGAGGAAGAAGAATACTTGAATTGTTGATTTGTTTCTTTCACACGTGCGAGAAGGCTAGGGTTTCTGCAGTTGTTGAAGGGCCGAAGATTGCAGGCCAAATTACAGACTTGAGGAAGAGGGATGAAATTTTGACTTGGAACTGAATTTGTGGAAGTTGACCATCATTGACTTGTAAAACATTGATTTGATTGAAGAAGACTTTTGGAGGCTTGACTTGGTGCTTGGAGGAGGTTTAGTCCTTGGTTCTTGGAGGTCTCATTCTGATCTAATTCTACAAAAAGAGGATTGTTCGGGTTGTCCCCAAGTCTGGGGTTTTTCTCTGGCTGTGAAAATTCCAAGTCCTAGATCTGGAATCCTACTGCAACAAACTGAATTACTTCTCCTACTTGTAAATTACATTAACAAGTTATTTTGCAGATTACTTCTGAAAACATTGAAGCAATTACTGAAGCAGCCTTCACTTATTTAATTTAGATGTTGAAACAGGAAACTGAGCAAAAGAAGTAACACACACAAGACACCATTAATTTTTGGACAAATGTCCCGGGAAAAACCCAATGCGGGAAAACCGACGCAGCAGATCTGAGGGTTTTATTATTAAGCAGCAGTTATATCTGAATACATCTCTGATTGTCTCACTTGAAAAATCAGTTACAAAGAATACTGAAAAAAGAAAAATAGTGAGTTTACCTCACTCTACAAGTCCCAGCTAATCCAATAGTTGAACTGACGAAACCCTAGCACCCTTTGTGTTGCCTCTACACAGTAGCTGTGTAGGCTTGTGTGGGGACTGTTCTGGAACTACGTCACCTCCTCTGCGTGATCTTTCAGCCCTTAGGAAACTCGATCCCAGCCCTCCCTGCTCAGAATCTCGATTTCCCGACTGAAACTCAAACTTTCAGAAACTGTGTTGCCTCTGCGTGTGGCTTGCATGGCCCTGCGTCACCCTCTCTAGGCTCTACGTTGATTCCTCTTCGTATTTCTTTGCTTCTCTGCTGATGATCATTGGCCCCAGAGAAGATCCTCCTGCCAAAACTGTCTCTGCCCCTCAACTACGTGAAGAATCTCTAGATCGAAGTTTTCTTCTGAGCACTGCTCCTCCAAAAAATTCGATCACTTGATCCTTTCGGTGTATCTTACAAATGACCCTCAAGCCTTCCTTTATAGTCTTCTCGTTGAGACTTCAACGACCGAGATTAGATCTCCAATCAACGACTAAGATTATATTTAGACTTGATCTGCTTTTTCTAGAAGTTTCACCCATAGTTTAAATTAATACCCATTAACTATTTTAATTTCCTAAGTTAGACTTAGGGTCCTCGTTAAAAATAATTAATTTATCAATTAAAATTGTTTCTGGGTGGAATTTCCCAAAACAATTTCTGGGCTATTTGTAATGCATGTGTCTAAGCCTCTCCACAAAATTTGACACTTAGAGCACATCTGATGGTACCCCAAAACTCAACACTCCTTGTTAGCGAGGAATGTGCTCTAACAAATATGCCCTGTTGCACACTGCTCTGACTCTGAAGCATCTCCCTCTGCCCTGCTGATGTCTGACATGTTGTCCACCAACAACTGCGTTGTTGTTGCAACTGTACTATTGTTGACCCTGCCATGATCAATACTACATCTATGTTGCAACTCTCTCTCAAATGTTGCATCTGCTGCTAGCTGCCACTCTAACTCTGCACTGCAACTCAGCTGCTTAGAGAAGCAACTGAAAAACATCCAAAGTTCTGAACAAGTGTTCAGGATGCATCTCGATGTTGAAACATTGACTACTGCTAGTCCCACGTTGTCCCTCTAAAGCCTTGCGATGTTGCTGCTCTGCACTGCGTCCTTTTGCGCTGCTGCAACTCTGCTTTGCACTGCTCAAATTTAGCGCTGCTAACCACTTCATTTGTCGTTTCTACACTCCTCTACATCGATTGAAAACTCCTCCAACCTGCTACTGCTGATCTTGGGCACCCGTAGCAAGGTCATGATCGAAGAGGTGGACCCCTCAAGGATCCTGCCCAACTGAAGTTCTTGAAAAACTTACAGCTCAATGTCGCCCCATCTCCCTCCTGGAGATGCGTGAGCACTCATGGCGTACTCATCCTCTTCGATCTTCGCAGTCATAGCCTTCGGATCATGCTTCTCGTCCTTTTCCTTTTGCTTCAAAGGACACTGGGTAGCGTAGTGACCAAGTTCACCACACCTGAAGCACTTAATCTTCGAGACGTCTTTCTTACATCTTTGATGCTCCTACTGCCCTTTGGATGCAAGGACTGCATTTTCCTCCTCCTCTTTCAACTTCGACCCGCTACCACTGCTGCCATCAAGTTTACACTTGACCAAGTCTCTCCTTAGCTCTTCTTGCTAAAGAGCAGCCCACATATCTTCCCAACCTGGCAAGGTTGCTCTACCCAGGATACTTTAGAAGAACACCTACCAATCTTCAGTGACTGCATTAAGAGCCAGTCTCACCATTGTTGTAGGAGAAGGGGTAGACCCCACGGCTGCCAGTTGATCATGGATCTCCTGAAGTCTAATCAAGAATGGAATAATGCACTCCCCTCTCTGCATCTGCACCATCCTCAGTTGTTGCTCTAAGTACATCTTTCGTTGCTCGAAATATCCTTCATACAGCATTGCCAAGGCTTCCCACATTTGCCTAACAGTGTCCTTGTCGACTATATGGGACACAATATGATCTTTGACTCCATCAAGGAGCAGTCTTTTAGCCTTTGCCATGTCGGATATGTACTTCTTCAATGGACCTAGATCTGCAGGGACAGCTACCGTACTCGTCACAAAGAGCTTGAGATCGTATTCATCTAGAAGGTATTGAATCCTTACCTTCTAGATTACATAGTTGGAGGCTCCCTCCAACTGGTCCTGATCTCTAAGCCCGTGAGCTGCCAGGCCATTAAGAATGTTGAATTTTCTCCTCTTCTTCTTGTTGTGATTTTGGGTAGCATTGGATGTGCTCTAGCTCCTAAACTTTGTGGAGGAGTTGGAACACATGAGATCTTCAAGACGCAAAAAGCGTTTGGAGAAATTCCATCTGGTGTAAAAGTTATTCAAACAATTAAATTTTTTATTGAGGACCCTAAGTCTAACTTAGGGAAATTAAAAAAAATTAGTGAATTAATTTACACATGTGACGAGAACATTCTAAGTGACGTGGATCAAGCTACTTCTAATCTTAGCCATTGATTAGGGATTAGATCACGATCGTTGATGTGTCAACGAGAAAAGTATAAAGGAAGGGCTTGGGGTCAGTTGGAGGTGACACACAGAGTCTAAGAGATCGCATTCTTCTGACAGAGCAGTGCTCGGACAAAGATCAGATCTGAGTGACTCATAGAAGCAGTGAGGGGCAGATGCAGTGATTGGTCAGGAGGGCCGAGGGTACAACGCAGAGTAAGGGCAGCAGAGACGCAATGGAGGCAGCGCAGCCAACAGAGGGTGTGACGCAGTCCCTTGAGAGGGTGACGCAGGCCCACGCAGGGGCAACGCAGTGTCTCCAAGGAAAGTCCAAAATTCTACTGGAGAGTGGGGTTTCTAAGCCGGCAAGGCTGAAACCAGACTCCGGAGAAGCAAATCCATGCAAAGCTAGGGTAACGCAATCCCTCAGCCAGGGCCACACGACCTTACGCAGTGGCAGCGCAGAGACTGCACAGAGCCAGCTGGGGTTTCACCAATTGCTCATTCGAATAAGCCGGGACTAGCGAGAGTGAGGTATATCTCACATTTTTCTCTGTAGCCAAGGATTTCTCTGTTGGGTGAGCTGGTTTATGGCACCCTAGATGTACTCAAAAACTGCAGCTTAATAATAATATACCCTCGTATTTGTTGCACCAATTTTCTCGCATTGGGTTTTTCCGGGGACATTTGTTCGAAAAATCTGTGTGTCCTTTGTCATATCTGCGTGATGTTCAGTAAACGATCTGTATTTGTGTACGCTGCTATTTTTGTTTACTTCAAAGTTTTTCTGAATATTTCAGTTAAATAACTTATGTATAATAAATCAAGTAAGAGAAGTAAATCAATAGATAGCAGTAGGATTTTTGTGCTCAAAAATTTTCACACTTCCCCCTCTACGCAGCACTGGACAGGCTTATGCACTCCTTCTGGAGTTTGTAGATCTGTTGCCCGAATCTGTTGCTCAAATCTTGGAAAAAATGAAATTCCCTGGCTAGGAACTTTCTGAGGAAGAAAATTCCCTCACTGTGTTGCTTCTTCCTTTTCTAACAACTTTCTTTCCAACAAAGCAAATTTTGCTCTACACTCCTCCCTCTGGCTCAAAAAAATCCTGATCCAGCTCTATACTCCTCCCTCTGGCTCGGAAAAATCGTGATCTGGAAGTCTTACCTCTCTGTCGACTCTCTCAAAGAGAAACCTTCCACAAAACTTCAGCCCTTTTGGCCTAGACTATGCAATCCCTCTAGGGATTCGAATTGCTACTTCCTGCAACTCTTCGGCCTCTGACTCAACGCTGGATCTACTCTTCCTATTTCACAATCAAGGCTCTGATACCATGTTAAAATTCCAAGTCCTAGATCTGGAATCCTACTGCAACAAATTGAATTACTTCTCCTACTTGTAAATTACATTAACAAGTTATTTTGCAGATTACTTTTGAAAACATTGAATCAACTACTAAAGCAACCTTCACTTAATTAATTTAGATGTGGAAACAAGAAACTGAGCAAAAGAAATAACACACTTTTGGACAAGTGTCCCCAAAAAAACCCAATGCGGGAAAACCGGTGCAGCAGATATGAGGGTTTTATTATTAAGCAGCAGTTATATCTGAATACATTTCTAATTGTCTCACCGGACAAATCAGTTACAGAGAATACTAACAGAGAAAAATAGTGAGTTTACCTCACTCTGCAAGTATCGGTGATCCAGTAGCGGAACTGATGAAACCCCAGCACCCTCTACGCTGCCTCTGCGCAGTAGTTGCATAGGCCTGCGTGGGGATTGTTCTGGAACTACGTCGTCTCCTCTATGTGATCTTTCAGCCCTCATGAAACTCGATCCTAGCTCTCCTAGCTCAGAATCTCGATTTCCCGATTGAAACTCGGACTTCTGCTCAGAAATTGTGTTGCCTCTCCGTGTGGCCTGTGTGGCCCTGCGTCACCCTCTCTAGGCTCTACGTTGCTTCCTCTTCGTCTTTCTCTGCCTCTCTGTTGATGATCCTTGGCCCCAAAGAAGATCCTCCTACCAAATTGTCTCTGCCCCTCAACTGCGTGAAGAATCTCTAGATCGAAGTTTCCTTCTGAGCACTATTCATATTGAAAATTCGATCACTTGATCCTTTTGGTGTATCTTACAAATCACCCTCAAGCCTTCCTTTATAGTCTTCTCGTTGAGACTTCAACGGCCAAAATTAGATCTCCAATCAATGGCTAAGATTATATTTAAACTTGATCTGCTTTTTCTAGAAGTTTCACCCACAATTTAAATTAATACCCATTAATTATTTTAATTTCCTAAGTTAGACTTAGGGTCATTAAAAATAATTAATTTATCAAACAAAATTGTTTCTGGGTCAAATTTCCTAAAACAATTTCTAGGTTATCTGTAATGCATGTGTCTAAGCCTCTCCATAAAATTTGAGACTTAGAGCACAGCTAATGCTACCCCAAAAATCAACATTGGCAAGGAGCCTATATCTTGTGTTCTTTGTAATTTTGTGATCTTCATGTTTTGATAATTGCTTGATGAAGAGGTAAAACTAAATAATAAAAAGCCAACAAATATCACAAGTAATTATCAAGTAAGGAGAATCAATATTAATCTTCTAAGACCTTGATTTTCCAACACAACGATCAAGACTCTTAGTGATGAGGTAAGATCTCTCAAGGAAGCTTTATGTGATGCTTTGACACTTCTAAGAGGCTCTTCGCTCCCTTTAAGAGACCTAAGAAAGACTTGCACAAGACCTAGGGTTTTGAGAATTGTCGTGGACAAAGGCACTCTCAAGGTCAAGGTAAGGAGGAGAAAGAGCTTCTTATGATTTATTCCAATGAATACTATGCTCATACAACCCTCAAAGAAGTCCTCAAACCAAGGAGATACAAGCTAGATTTCTCCCTTCTAGGGCACACCTAGGGCACAAGATTTTGTGGATGGAGAACTATGAGAAACCTACCAAACTTGGAGGTCCTCTAGACAAGACCTTAAGAAAGAGTCTTGTACTCATAGAATCCACAAATTCACTCTCTAGAGGATTTCGCCTGATGCCCTAGTCTAGTCGTCCAAGAGGAAGGGGAAATTTTTTTTAGGAGAATTATGTAGAAAAGGAAGTTTAATCACCAATTGAATCAGGCCAGTGCCTTCTTCCTTGGGCTAATGGAGTCCTAGATGCTTTAGATTGGCCAAATTTGTCTTCAAGGAGGTTAAAAGTTGATGCCCTGGCTACCAACCTTCAACAATTACCTACTATTAGGTTATGGAGTTTCATGAAGAAAATTACATTTCAACACTAGGAACATTCATTGCATGTTATACCATGAATAATATATGCAAGAACCAACCAAACAGCTTCCAAAAAAAATTCTTCAACAAAATTAACACGCAAGAGCTTTTACTTTAGTTGCACCAATTACATACATTAGACATTTTCAAAAGAAAGATTCCATCAACAAAAGAACTTACAAAATAATCATGCAATATATCCATCCATATTCAAGAAGTAGCTTGAAGACAAGATCAAAAATCAGCTCCAAATATCATAGTGCATCCAAGATACTCCACAAGGTCACCAAAGAAAAAGTGTGAATTAGCCAAAGAGGCCGAAAATCCCAAGTGTGATGATGATCCAATACAAATGAGACTTAGTCCTATTTATATGTGTCTCACTAAGTCGAATTATTAGCCTAAGGGCCCCTAACATTATAAAAATGTGCAAAATACAAGCCTTGGTCACAAGCCAACCAAGTAGCTTTCATAAATTATGAATTAGCCATCCAAGTGCTAGCCGAATTGATGACATCATGTTGATGTAGGGTTGTTGGAGGGCCACATTGAGTCCTATTTGTGCCAAAATGAGAGAGAGGGCTCCATAAATCACCAATTAGGGGATGGCCCCTAATTCTTCATGCAAGTCATCATGTGGGGCCCCAAAGTGGGTTTGCGGCACAAATGTTGGTCTCATGGGTTTCCTTTTTGATAGGACAACTTATATGATGCTCCAAATGAGAGCTCTGATGATGGTTCCTTCCCTCCCATGTCTCAAGGGTGAGACAAACCTCCTTTGGGCCTCAAATTAGCTAATAAGCCATGTGTACATTGCAAAGTCGGTCGGGGCATGCTAGTCCAAGTGCATCATCTTGTGAGTAATTTGGGGAAACGAGCAGACTGTTGAGGATTCCCATGATGTGAAATCATGTTTTTCTCATGATAGAAGTCCCATGGCTCTCAACACTTCCCCTAGGGGTGTCGATATGATCCTCCAGTGGGCTTGGGCCCAAGTTAAGTTACCCAGCCCATGATGAAACCACCTACCAATTACATATAAGATCCAATGAGCTTCCTCACCATTAGGTACAGTAATTCATTAGTACATCAAAGTGAACCAAGCTTGTTAGTCAAGGGCACATTGAGACTTCATAGTGGGCTTCTCTTCCAAATTTTGGGTTTTGAGCTTGTAACAGTGTTACCTCCCTTGGTAGGAGTGGCTAATAAACAACCCTATTAGGTGTTCCCAACCCCTAAGCGGAAATACGGGTCCAAGGTACATCCTTTAGTTGATAGGGGTCACGTGAATAATGATAAGATGGATGGGGACACAGGAATCTCAAAGCCAAATGCCATGAGTTCAAGGATGGTTATGATGAGGGATGTCCACATATTTGGGTGTATAGATGTAGGAGGGAGCAATCATGGATACATGAGTTACCCCGGCCTTTGTTTTTCCACCCTCTATTATTTGCCTTTTTCCTTTTTATGATTTTTTCTTTGTATTACTACTTGGGGCTCTAGGAAATAAAAGCATGTTGTGAGAGATATGCAGCAACTATTACCCCCTTAAGGTGGGGCAGTTCATTGCCCACAGGGGGTTGGGACGTACATGGATTCCTTAATGATGTGGGGGCACTCATGGGCCCTAGGAACCAAGGTGATGACCATAACGATAACGTGTAGAGCTCGTGTTTGGATTTTTCCCACCTGCCATTTTAATGTCCCAGCCATATTTTGCATTTTATAATATTCTTTTATTTTGTTTCTTGCTTGTGGCCATGATATGCTTTTAAAGTTCTTTTAACTGCATCAAACTCTGAGGCAACAATTACAGGCTTGACCCAGACATGTGGACAAGGGGAGGGGGTGTACCAATGCCTTGTGGACCCTGGGAGGGAAGATGATGAAATAGGGCTTGTAATGTGCGGAGGGGAGTGAAAAATGTGAAATGGGAAAATAGGACCGCGATATTAAAATCGGAGTTTCCCAAGTAGCGCGTTTCCCGAAGCCATAGGCCAATAAGGGAGATCCCACAAGACTAGGATTGAGGATTAACCCCCCATTTAAGGTGAGGGAACAAAACTATAGTCAAAATCCTTCCTTCTTCCAAGTCACCCAATAATCCATGCCCAATATGCCCAAGGAAAAACAAGCACAAGCACCTGATTGCACAATGAAAAATATACCTTTTGGGTTAGATGGCCCACCTTTAAACATATGCTCTCAATAAATGGGCAAGGGTACATATGACTAGCTCAAGGAGTGAAGCTCAAATGGCACATGCATCAGCTATACTAGTGGTTGTCAGGGGTTGTTGGTTGCCCAGTGTCGGCTGAAGAGAGATCTAGAAGAAAATTCTCCTATAGGGTCACCCACTTTTGGTGGGTAACAGACACTACCTCTTTAGCTCTCCAATGGTGGTGCCATCCTTCAATCTCCCAAGCTCTCACAAATGGCAGCCTTCAATCTCCCTTGCAAGCTCCCACAATCTCCCTTCAATCTCCCACAAGCTCTTCAAGCTCAAACACTCTCAATCTTTGTCACACTCATAAAATGATGTTATGTGGGAGGGGAGGAGGCCTTTTCTCCTTTTTGGCCCCTCCCATTTCCCTCCAAAAAAGAGTTCCCCCTTTCTTGGTCATGTGCGGGAGTCTTTAGGCAAGAGCCATTTTTTTTCGGCAGGAGCGATCAGTCCCTTATCACTCCTTGTCGTTAAAAATCGCTCTGGGAGCAACGGGGAGCGATACGAGAGTGATCGCTCCCCGACTGCTCCCAGAAAAACTAGGGAGCACAAATTTTTTTTGCGAGAGCGCGCTCCCAAATGGGAATTTGGGAGCCCACTCCCTGAGCACTTCCATTCAAAAAACGCTTCGGGAGCGGGTGCAAGGGGGGGGGGGTGGTGGCACTCCCCTGCAGCCCTACCTAAAACCATGTGAAGTCTCTAGGGGCATGACAATGACAATCCACTGCCCAATGTTGAGCTCCTCCCAACTTGTTTTATGATAATGGACTTATGTCTTCGTCTAGGTCAACGGCCATTTGCTTATGCTTGTTATAATGCCTTGTTGTGGACTTATCATATTACTATTGTATGCCCAAGGACCAAGTATAGTTTAGAGTGCTCATGATGGCTGCATGTGCAGCCAGTTTTTTGGGAATAAAATGCCATATGTACAGTACTTGTTTATAACAATAGCCAAAGAAAGCATTCTATCAAACATAAAAGTAATAATTAATTATATAGAGGGTAATGCTTCTAATTAATGACTTCTATAGAGTATTTTTGGAGTTGACAAGCAAGAAAAGGAGAAAAGAAAGTCTGGAAATCTATCTGTTTCAAATTGATGGCAACAGGAACGGAAGAGAATCAACAAACCTTGTAGTGTAGGCTGCATGGTGCCCAATGTCAGAGTTTCGAATTCAATAGATTCTATCTTATATTGGCCAATATATTGGCCAGCGATGCGCATTGTCGTGTCTCTTATCATTTTACAGATTGCCTGAAAATAATCCAAAGTTATAACATGAATGTGAAGAACACAGTTCCTCGCATGAATCAAATTTTAAAGGCTGATATTATATATACTATATAGAGCTGAGCCTCTTAAAATTCTATATGACTGATGTACAACTTCAATACAAGTTCAGAAATTCACTGGATAGGGGGGGCACTTAAAAGTACCCAGAACAAAAAGAAAGCTTGAACCCTACAACTCTTTCATGACTCATACCTTATCAAGATAAGGCCACATCTCGAAGAGGAACCTATTGATCCAATTAACCTGCACAGTAACAAGGGTTCAGAAGAAAAAAATAAATAACCAGCATACCAAAGTTCACTATTTGAGTTATAAGTAATGCACCCTTGTAAACAGCATTGTAGGAAATTGTTCCATGTTTTAATTGATCTAATGAATGGGAAAACAAGGAAACAGAATAGATATGTTCATACTCTATCATAATCAGGATTTTTGACCCACAATGGAATTTCTGGTAAAAGTCTTTGCAAATCTTTTGAATCTCGTTCCCCAACTAATCTGCTTATTGGTTCCTGAAAAGACATCAAAGGAGCTTGAAATTTGAATATAACTTAATTATCTATGCATTTCAATCCAAATTATGATAACAGTAATTATTCCAAACAGAAGGCAGTTCTAGACGTACACAGACACATTGAGACATGAAAAAATAATTAAATTGCTAAAATTGCTAAGAAAAAATTCATCCAGCAAGTATTATATAAAATGTCTGGAAACCTAAAAGGAATTTTCCAACGCAATGCCCTTCGACTTGAAAGATGAGAATCACATCTACTCTGTCAATTTGTCTTAAACCAGGCTCTTAAAGTAATTGAGGGTCTTAGTTCCTGATAAAGAAAACATCTCCTAACTCTGCCTTGACAACCTTGTTCGGTTATAATTTTCAATAAGTATGACGATTTTGAGTATCCATGCAAGATTTTTAGCTTTAGTGAAATAGATTTCATATATAAACATGGAACGACAACCTTGTTGAGAGGTGAACATCAATATAAATTATGGCCTCTAATATTGTCACCAGTACAATCTGTAAACATGAATAGGAACAGCATAAGTTTCAGACCCAATTTTAAAGTGCTTGTTTTTCAATTACGTTTAATGAGCCTTGGATGTCCTGCTATAGTTGTGCTCCATCAACCATTAGGATGTTATGGCAACCATGCATATAGGGATCTGAACTTACACCTTGGGCCAGAAAGTATTTTCCAATGCCATCGTTTGTCCTAGGAGCATTGACAAGACAGCATCACAGTGCTTCGACAGCATAGCATCAAGTCAGTATCATATTCTAGTTAGGATCACGATCAAACCAAGCTCCAAATTCAGTTCAAGCCCTTGTTCTGAGCACTAGAACGGTAGGTTTATTTACTCTCAAGCAGACGTGTGCAACTGGATAGAAATTGGCTTTGTGAACAATGACAGAAGATCTCATTAACTACAAGACAAATCCCAATTCACCATGTACCGAACAGTTCATGCTCTGCAGTTTTGTGTCTAACTTGGGGTTTGCTCAACAAACAGAAATTTAAAAGAATAGGAATGAAGAGGATCACTACAGTTCAGAAACCAAACATAGGGAATATACATCTTGTAATCAGAAAAAGTTGCAAGATGCAGAATGATATAAACAATTGGAATGGGGCCATACTATTTACATGAACTCTTAAATCATTACAGATAGCTAAATTACAGATTAACAGTTTACCAACCATAACCCTCCTGAATTGTTGGATACAAAATATAGACAGCTATAGTCATGAAGCCTGTCGGGTAGATTTTGAGTCATATAAATGTATCAATGATAAAAATATAAGTAGCTATCATTACAACAAAAACCAACAAATGAATTCTACCAATGACCGTATCAAATATGTCGCTACAAGAGACCAATCACAAAAGTTTAATCATAACCAATTCAATGTAATAATGTCAAACATATCTAAATTACAAAATACAGACAGCTATAGTCATGAAGCCTGTACGATAGAATCGAGTCATATAAATGTATCAATGACAAAAATATAAGTAGCTATCGTTACAACAAAAACCGACAAATGAATTCTGCGAATGACAGTATGAAATCTGAATCCACCGCTAGTAAATCTTAGATTCAAAATATGTCACTACAACAGACCAATCACAAAAGTTTGATCATAAGCAATTCAATATAATAATGACAAGCATATCTACTAAGAATGCCCATATCAAATTACGAGGTTAGTTTTGCCAAAGCTTAACATATCAGTAGATGAGGATTCGTGAACAATGCTTATGCGTGTGCTTGAGTTGATTTGGTTTTGTATGAGAATTGGTTCCCATCCACCGATATAACAACTTTTGGTAAAATAGATTTGATTAGTTAATTCCTTTTGCCAAAACTTCACATATCAGTGGATGAGGACTGGTGAACAATGCTTATGTATGTGTTTATATTGATTTGGTTTTGCATAAGAATTGCTTCCCATTCACTGATATACAACTTTAGGCAAAATATATTTGATTTTGGAGTGAGCGCATGGCTCAAAGATAACTCCATGGTTGTTAGGCACCCACGTTCTCCCCGTGGTCTGGAAGGTCCGCTCTGTCCACTAACAAATTAGCTTGTTCATTCTGATAAAGTCATTTTCTGTACTGATATGCCCCTTTTCAGATTCTTACCATGAAAAGGTTTATCACTGTCCTCTTTCGTTAATAGTGATTAAGGTATCTTGATTATTAAACATATATTGATTTGCTTATCACTGAAATTTTATGACACCGAACCTCTGAATTCTAAATATTGACATGTTTATAGTTATTACATTGATTTGGTCATAATTGGTCTATTTATGATTGTTATTAACAGAATTAACAAACCAATTCATTTTTCAAATATCAATGGATGGGGTCGATGCGCATCCAAACACAAATCAATGCAATTTTAGCCTGTTTTCACCATGATCCACTTGTTGCCTAATCTCAAATTTCTGATATAATAACCAAATATGTTCCAAAACTGTATAAACAGCTAAACCCACAATCAAATCTAAATATAAACAAAAACAAAAGCAATCAAATACCCACCTGGACCTCATTGGGCTGGAAGTAAATAAACATGAAATAGCCAATAACGAGCCCAGTGGGGATGCCAAGTCCAAAACCAATGGAAGTCAATAGAGTACTCAAAAAACCCATCTCCCTCAGCTTGTTCTGCCAAAAGTAACCAACCTCACAGAATTCAGAACAGTTAAGAGTCTCATTCAGGCAATATCAGCAGCCCTAATTGGCATGGGTATCAATCTAAGTCAATAGAGAATAAGAACTCCTTCCTGAGGATGCCTTAATCCAATGCATCTGCTAATTCTTTTAAGAAACAAGAAGTGTAAGAATTGTACCCAATGGCTTAGCTATAAAATAATGGAGCAATCCTTCATGCGCCAAGTGTCCTCTCCTCCACCAGAATCACAGCCACATTTGAAAATCCCGCCTAGACCATTGGAGGCTATCCCAATTTTACCCCCAAGAGTCACCTTTCATGTAATTAATGATCACCTTCTTGGGAATTTTAATGTTGGTGGGATTCTGCTCAGCACACCAACTGCGTTGGAATTTTTCTATTTTTAGGATGGGTTTTTTGTGATTTTGCGGAGAAGGTGTTTTCAGACCGTCAGTTGCTGAACCTTCCTCCACTAGACATTTGTATTTATTCGAATGCACGTTCTCACCTTGTTTTACGAGGTCTTCAATCCATAATGTAAGATGAGAAACATGTAGAGGTAGTGGCTTTTCACGCATTCCGAAATACGTGTCAAACCACTTATGGATTTTGTTTTATGTGGAATGCCGTCAAAATCAAATGACATCTTGATTTTGTTGTAATGGAAGAAAGGACCTTTCGATTACTTTCTCAAACTAAAATGATCTCTATCTGGAAAAGTACGCTGCCCATAAATGCATTTGGAAAGTAACTGTCCACTGTTAGATTAAAGCAAGTACATCATTAGCATCTATTTCTCAGGTGTATTTATGGGCCAATAGATTAAAAAGTATTTGTTTCCTTGGTTGTCTCAAAGACAATGCCAGATATATTTTTGTATCATTTTATTGATCCCGGGGGGTTAATGAACCCCTCTAAAAGTCATCTATTGTTTTAGTTGGTCACAAAAGCTGTGATATCTTTTTGATGAAGTTGAGTGCAAAAATGATGGAAGATAAACTACTCGGCTGCGTGAGTCATGAGCATCATTTGATAATATTAATGTTGGACACCTCTACATGTTTAATGAGATACGGTTTCTAGGATTATTGGTTAATTGTTAATTGCCTACGCAAAGTAGGTTGTTCATGGATACTTGTAATGCAAATTCAAAAAAAATTAATAGAATTCCATCTCTAAGAAATATAATATTAATTGTTTTATATATTTGAAAATTAAAACTAGATAAATATTGAATATATGTATTGTGTTTTTGGGTGATTTTTATTTGGTAAAATAGTTGTGAGTTTTTTCAAAATATCTCAAGAGGTTTAAAGTTTTTCAAAAAGAGGTATTCACAAATTATTTTTTAACAATAATTTTAGAAGGTTATAATTATGATTTATTATTTAAAAGTAAAGTGTAAAAGAAAGAGACTCAAATCAAGGAATTTTTTGAGTAGACAATGGGTTTGTTTTGTTATTCCATTTTTTTTAGCAAATTTCTCATGTTTAAAGTGCTTTATTTGTGGGCCTATAGTGGTCTATCGTCCTCTATGATAAAAGGATTGGCGGGAGCGCTTTCACATGGTTCTTACTCGTGTTACATTGTGTCTCATTGGTGGTTAGTGTTGTTAAGAAACTAATTCCATGAACTACTCTACACATCAACTCAAATTTTCCCTTAAAATTTTGAAGATTGTGCAAGATGTCCTCCTAAATAGTTTGATATTTTTCTAGTGTTTATGCTACATTAGTCTTAGTTGTCCAATGCATCTCATAAACTTTGTAGTCATCATCATCATGGTAAGAAGGTCATATCCATCTTCATACATTCAGGGCACACACTTCAATAAGTGTGTCATATCACATACAAGGGTCATTAGTTTATATCACACCAATAATCATTATCAACCTTCACAATAGCACAACAATCAATACATTATACCAAGTCTAGATACAACATAGTCATCGCTTACCCCTACCACATGCAACACAACCCAAAGAAGGAAATAGATCTCAGAAAGCCCATCAAGGAGTATGTAACTATAAGATGAATATGATAAATGGGAAATTGAAGAGATTCATTAGTTGTCTTGCACATTCAAGTAAGCTCAATAAATAGTCATCCCAGAAGCGCCTTTGTAGAGGATTTCCCTTATGCTTTAAGTTACCTTTTCCTAAGCACTATATCTTTCCACCCCTTTACTTTGCCTTTTAACTTTCTTTTCCCTTCCTCAATATTTGATTGGGGCATCTTGCTTTTCATTTCCTAATGATGGTATATAAACATACATTTATATTTTGATTTATTGGGTCCATTATTTATATGTAGTTCATTGACATCATGATACTTCATTAGTCCTTTTTTGGTAGATGCATTCAATGCATGGGAGGTTGATGACCTCATATGAGGGAGCATTACACTCAATTTGCCTTGGCTTTTGTGGCAATATGTGTCCCTTTTATTATCTTTTGCATTTTAACATTTTATAATTGCTCTTCACTGTCTTTTCATTAGCATAAATGAT
>CM076569.1:664354936-664442335 GCA_034641835.2 Pinus albicaulis | reverse complement strand
TTATTATTAATCAAATCACAATAAGCGGTTCTAAATGTGTCACCCTTGAACTTGTATATGATTTATCTAGAACTTGTATTTTTCTATAATTCAAATTAAATTAAATTATTTTTTAATAATAATGAAATAATTATTATAAAATAAACTCTTTAACACACCTAAATGAGGGGCTCTGCTAGGGTTTACGCTTCTCCCCTGCAACTGCGCCGAGACACTCTGAATTCTTGGAGCCTTCCCACAGGCTCTCTCCTACCGATTTGCAGTGGACTTGTGCTGGTTCACCTACAATGGCAGGCCCGTCGGGGGGAGGCGATAGGTCCTCCCCCTCAACTCTCGATAAAACATCCTCCGAGAAAACTACAAAGGATACGGCTTCGAACCAAACAAATCCAGAGGCCGAGGATAATAGAAAATCTAAAGCGTAAGTCGCCTCTACTGACAAGGAAAATGCTGTACATGAAGAAGAATCTAGGTAAAAAGGAAAGCCCCAGGTGACGTCAACCACCTGCAAACCGATTGCAGCAGAAAGGCCCAAAATTGAGCTTCCAAGTCACAGGATCAATGGACGGATCCAGTACATGAAGGATCACGCCCTGATTGGAAAATTCATCGGATTTTGGCCCACGAAAAAGGCCTTGCATGGGTGGATAGCAACCAAATGGAAACCCAAAGGGCATGTCACCCTCCAACTTGGTCCCAAGGGTTTCTTCACTGTTATTTTTCTCTACATTGAAGATCGTAATAGGGTTCTGGATGAAGGACCGTACTTCTTCAACTCTGCCGGTCTTTACCTAAGGGATTGGATAGAAATATTCAACCCCAATAAGGAGGATTTTAGCTGGGCTCCTGTCTGGATAAGGATGTACTCGCTCCCTCTAGAATACTGGGACGAAGAATCTCTAAAAGACATTGGTCAGGGATTAGGTGAGTTCATCAAAATCGCAGAAGAAACGAAGATGCGTCGTTATACCTCATACGCTCGCATCTGCGTTTATATGAGACTGGACAGAGCACTCCCATATTCGGTAAGCCTCTACCATTACGATTTCGAATGGATTCAGCCTCTTGATTTTGAGCATGTCCCCTTCTGCTGTCGTAAATGCCACATCCATGGGCATCTCTTTAGGGACTGCCCTCTCAATGCCAAGCCTCAAGCCTCGGATCGCCCGGATGAGTCTGTCCCTGAGGGGTTTACCAAAGTCACCAACCAAAGAAGATCTCACAAGAAAACCCCCAATGGGAAAAAACCCACTATTCCAGCCTCTTCCATCCCCTCTACAAGCAATAGCTTTGATGCTCTTACCTCTGTTACCGATACCCTTCCCCAAGCAGATCAGATGCCATCCCTCGTGGCTAACTCTTCCTCTCCACCCCCTCCGCCTAACCCTAACCCTTCCTCTTCGGCCATGGGGGCGCAGCCAAATCCTTCTGAAGAGAATTTGAAATACCCAGACTGGAAACCGAATGGAATGGATGTGGACTGCATTCCCATACAGCACTCTGGAAATAACAGTCAAGCACAAAGCATGGAGGAAGAACCAAAAAACATTGATTTGAGAGGGCTTGACATCTTTGAACTAGAACAAGCCTGCAAGAAAAAGGAGTTTGACAAGATTCAAACTCACCAGCTAGATCAGCTGGAGGTGATCATTTTCAGAGCTTTCAGACAAAAAGAACTGGGAATACAACTAGGCAGCAGATGGGATGGCAATCAGCCCCACAAGGATTCTAAGAAAAGAGGAAGGAAGATAGATTTGGAACGAACAATAACAGTGGGAAAAATCCTGGTTGACTCCGGAAGGTATGCAAAGCTGAAAAATTACTACAAACCTCTACCCTACAGTGAATCGTGAAGCTCACCTCTTGGAATGTAAGAGGACTAAACAGTCCTGGGAAACACAGAATGATAAAAAACATGATAAAGTTGGAGCGGCCCCAAATTCTTTTCCTGCAGGAAACCAAATGTAATAGCAGCACTCTTGGAAACATCCTCTCTAAAGCTTGGCCTGGCTGCCAATCGGTGGCGGTGGACGCACCGGGCGCTTCTGGTGGATTGGCCATCGCCTGGAACACTCAAGCCGTTTCGCTCTCTGATTTTCATGACTCCCATCACATCATCCAAGAATTTTTTCACATCATAGGAACCAACATTCATGGACATCTCACTAATGTCTGCTTCCCACAGGAAGCAAGTAGCAAAACAGTTCTATTGGATACTATAGGAGAGCTTAATGCTGCTAGAATCCATCCTCTCTGGATCCTAGGTGGTGACTTCAATATGATCACGCAACTGGGGGAAAAGATGGGAGGCAAAGCAAAATTAGAGCCAGAAAGTGGCCACTTCAAAGACTTCATACAAGACAACTTGCTGATAGATCTGCAGTACAACAATGGAATTTACACATGGAGCAACCGCAGAGCAGGACGCCAGCACATTGCCTCCAAGCTAGATAGGTTTCTAATCTCAGATAATGCAGTCTATTTGGGAGGAGACATTTCTGCCTCTGTCCTCCCTCTCAATGGCTCTAACCATTGGCCGATCTCGCTACAATGGCAAAGACCGAGGAACTCGACACGGCGCACTTTTCGCTTTGAGGCTTTCTGGCTGAATCACCCTGCTTTCAAGGACCTCATCAGCTTCTGGTGGAAGAACATCGTGCCACCAGAAGGGTCCAAAATGTACCAGTTCCACCAAAAGCTCAAACTCCTCAAAGCCCACATCAAACACTGGAATCACTCTACTTTTGGCAATATTTTCCAGGCACAGCAGGACCTCAACAAGGAGATGAGAGCTCTCCAGCAACAAATCATCACTAAAGGCTACACGAAAGATTCAATGGAGAAGGAAAAGCAGCTACAAACTCAACTTGAGGAAAGATCTAAGCAGGAAGAAATTATTTGGAGGCAGAAATCCAGAATACGATGGCTGAAAGAGGGCAAAAGGAACACCAATTTCTTTCACAGGACCACCATTCAAAGACGAATGCACAACACAATTACATATATTAAGAATCAAGAGGGGGAAAAGGTGGAAGAACAAGCAGAAATCGAGAAGGTGCTCATCAACCACTTCCAGGCAGTTCATCAAGAACCTCCTTTGGATATAGGGCCGGCCATCGACAAAATTACCGAAAGCATTCCTAAGATTATCACTGACGAGCACAACCAGCTCCTTTTACGCCCAGTCTCTCATCAAGAAGTGGATTTCGCCATGAAGCAGCTCAAAGAAGGGACGACACCTGGCCCTGATGGCTTCACGACCACCTTCTTTCACCATTTTTGGGACCTCATCAGAGAGGAGGTTTGGATGGTGGTGGAAGAATCACGCTCGATGCATTGGCTTCTCCCTTCTTTGAATGCAACATTCATCGCCCTCATCCCAAAAGAAGAGGAAGCCAGTACGCCCAACAAATTTCGCCCAATCGCCTTATGCAATGTCATCTACAAAGTTATCTCTAAAGTCATTGCTAACAGATTGAAGCCGCTTCTGCCTCTTCTAGTCTCGCCTGAGCAATCCGGATACGTAGAAGGAAGACAAATCTTGGACGGCATCATCCTCACTCATGAGATCATTCACTCCCTTAAGCACTCCAACCAGGCAGGTATGATCCTTAAGATTGATCTTTCTAAAGCTTTTGACAAATTAAGCTGGTCCTACATTCAAAAAATGTTAACTGCTTTTGGTTTCTCCCCAACCTGGGTTCGATGGGTCTATAGTCTTATCTCTTCTTCTTTTTTCTCGATCCTTATTAATGGGATTCCCTCGCGACCCTTCGGCCCCACAAGAGGCATCAGACAGGGGGACCCCCTATCTCCCTTCCTCTTTGTTTTAATGGCGGAGTGTCTAGGGCGGCATCTATCCACGGCCCTCAGAACCCAGCAAATCCAGGGCATCTCGGTTCACAACTCACCTGCCATCACCCACCAACAGTTTGTTGATGACAACATGGTGTTTGGGTACCCCTCCGTTCATGAAGCCTCCCTGCTTAAATCCCTCTTGAATGATTTCTCAGCTGCCTTCGGAGCTAGCATAAACGATGCCAAATCTCATATTTTCTTCTTCCACACCCCCCCTTTAACTCAATCCGCCATCGCCCATATCCTTGGCTTCTCTATCGCCTCTCTCCCCTCCAATTACCTAGGTGCCCCTCTCATCGCCTCTGCCCTTAAGCATGCTTCCTGGCACAAGCTCCTAGAAAAAATTGAAGCTAGACTCTCTTCATGGACTCTCAGAACTTTGAACATAGCAAGCAGACTGGTCCTTATCAAGGCAGTGCTTCAGGCCATGCCGCTATATCTCTTGTCCATCCTGGCGGCTCCTAAATGGATTCTCAAAAGAATCAAAGCCTTGCAGTGGAATTTCCTCTGGTGATCCAAAGGCACCAACCGCAAATGGGCATTGGTTCAATGGTCAACAATTTTCAAACCCAAGGATCAGGGAGGAATAGGATTAAGGGATCCAACCCACAACAATGCCATAATGAGTGCAAAAATCTGGTGGAACTGGCTCACTGCCCCCAAAAATCCCTGGGCGATCCTTTGGACTGCCAAGTACGCCAATCATAGACCCCAGGATGAACTCATCAGATTTACTCCCTAGGAGAAAGGCTCACTCATATGGAACGCGACCAAACAACATCACTTACTCATACAACAACACAGCTTTTGGGAAGTAAGAGATGGTAGATCTGCCAGATTTTGGACCGACTCTTGGGAACAACTTCCTAAACTCACCAACACCTACTGCCCAGCTCCGGGACCAGATTGGGATACGCAACAATTGGAAACTGTTCAGCAACAATGGGGGGACATTGCAGAGAAGGGATACAGGCAGTGGAAACATGCAGCTAGGATCATAAGGAACAATGATGAGCAAACCAGGGATGCTATTACTGCGGAACTCAAAACTCGGTGCATCAGACAATCGAATGACATGGACATTCTTAGATGGGGACACACTCCCAAAGGGGCTTTTTCAACCAAGGAAGCCTACAAGATCATTAGTAATGATCCAACGCCCAAAGATCCTCTTTGGAGCAGAATATGGAGTTTGGGAGTTTGGCCTAAGGTTGCTTTATTTCTTTGGCTCTTTGGACATCAAAGAATTCTCACATGGGACAAATTAAGGAAGAGAAGCTTTCATGGCCCCTCAATATGCCCCATATGTTGTGAGAATGAGGAAACACAGCAACATCTCCTCCTTACCTGCCCTCTGGCCACTCATTTGTGGGAGAAAGTCAGTTTTCGAAGCCAACAGAATTGCAGATTTGATACCGATATAATAAGCTCCATTCGTCAATGGAATCAACATCCTTTCAAAAGTGAGATTCTGAATCAACTCTAGAGAATCATCCCAGGCCTCCTCCTTTGGACAATTTGGAAAGAGAGAAACAAACGTATTTTCAAGGATCAAAGAACCTCAACTGACACCATCTGGAGGAAATTATGTCTCAATCTCACAGAAACTTTAGCATTGCATTATTGGACCACCGAGGATTTCCCTACTTTGGCAAAAGAAAAGGCCATATGGGAAAATTGGGTTCTCCAGATTCTACCTGGAAAGAAAGTGCACAAGGCTTCTAAAACTGATAACTCCACAAACTCCCGGACGCCCCCTCCCAAGAAATCCTACAAACTCAACTTTGATGGCGCTTCAAAAGGAAATCCCGGCATGGCAGGCTTTCGAGGAGTCATTCGGGATCACAAAGGCACTCCCATCGTTATCTAATTTGGCAGTCTTGGATGGGACACGAACAACTCGGCTGAGTTGGAAGGATTATGGTAGGGGCTTCTCCTCTCTCAACAAACCGGGTTGCACCCTCTGGAGATAGAGGGCGAATCCCAAATCCTCATTAACATGGTCAACCAGTTCCTGAATGGGGCTCAAGCGCAAAAAGTTGCTAGCAGTTGGCGCCTTGAGGCTCGTTTGGAAGAAATCGAGCGTTGGCTCCGCAACAACCGTTCTCTCCTCTGCAAGCAGATCAGAAGGGACGACAACAAAGTGGCGGATCATCTTGCCAACCTGGGAGTCGACTGCGGGCACAATATTATTACAGGGACGCTCGACATTATCCAAAACAATGAACAAAGACAGAAATGCCAAGCTTTGGTTCAGGATGAGGCAGATCTCCTGGATGCGGGTGCTTTCAGGCGCGTTGGAGCTGATGGGATGGGGGTCTAGCCGGACGGCAGGCCACATGCCATCCCGCAGGGCGAATGTCACTCCAGCCTTAAAAATGTTCATGCGAAGTTCAATTGCATTAAATCCAGGCGCACTTCACAATCTGGCTGCCGCTCCTCGATGCATTCTCGACTGCTATGCATTGGATCGACCTCCGGTATACATTAAAGACCATTCATTGCAGTTGAGCTACCATTGCAAGGCCGACCTGATACAATACATGGATCCGTCTTCTCTTCCGAGTTCTTCTCCCTCGCCAGTGAATTGGTGCTGCAGTCCAGCTGTTGGAATTGCCAATGAACGCACTGTCACTGGCAAGCGAAGCTGCATCAATTACTGCCTGGAGCTTGGTGAAAACCTTTACTTCTCGCTCTCTAGCTCTTGCCTGCTAGCCTCTATCTCTCTGCACTCCAATTCGACTCTGCCCTCCGTCTCCTCTCCGGTTCCCTAGCCTTCTTGCCTTGGCTCAGCTGAGAACATGCCTCGCCTCAGGCATAGAATGCGCTGTAGGCGCGGTTCCACCCGGAGCTGTGTGAGGCGTTCCCCTTCCTCCTCTAGCTCGCCTTCTGGGACTTCTTCCCCCTCGGACAGTCTTCACAGTCTTCTTCGTGGTCGTTTGCTTCGTTTGGGTCGCAGGCTGGACTCGCCCTCGTCCTCTGCCCTCCCGGCACAATTCCATACTGCCCTTTTCTCCTTTGACTGCTCCCTTAATCGTCCGAGAGTCACTACTGCCATCTTGGTTATGTTTCTTGAGGAGCCCCAGGACGTGCAACTCCAGAATCCTTCGGCGGGGCAAGTCAATAACAAAAATACGATGCAGGATCAAGCGCTACAGGATCCGGTGGAGCAAGCTAGCGGCAGCAAGGAGGCTATGCCGGGCGACACGGGGAAAAGCTAGGCGGAGCAAGCGGTCCCTCCTCCCTCCGGGAAAGTGATCCACTCTGTCGATGACCTGTACAACGATCGTGGCGAACCGGACGAATACTGGTGCAGGGTTGAACAAGTTGCTCCTGATGAGTAGTTCTGTCTCTCAATTATGGTTTCCTTTCTATGTTTCTGCCCTCTCTATTGGGCGTGTTTTTGAATTTCATGCAATTTCTTGCTATTACAATCATGGTTTTTGTTTTTGTCAGTACTCTAAGTATCCCGATCCCCTGCATGGGATTTTTTCTGGTGGTCTCAATAGGCTGGTTTCCCTCCTGCAGGGCAGTCTCAAACTCTGTTTTTACAAGTCTAAAATGCCTCTTCACTAGGCAAGCTTAAGGCTTCGGCCCGCCGTACACTACTTTTTCTGTTAATAGACTAATTTTACTTAGAAAAAAAAATGTACATACAAATAAATGTATACATGTACATACACATGTATTTATTACAAATTGTACACATGTATACATGTTAAAATAATTGAACCCTAAGGTCATTAACACATACCGTTCCCGTGCCCTCTTCCTCATGAAGAATTAGGTCTTGAAAACCATTGCGACAATTCTTTGCATATATTTGGAGATCTTCAACATTCATGTTGTCAATCTCTTCATCTGTACAATACACAAAATTGGCACGTGCATTTTCACGTGCTCTTTATTGATTTAGACAAACATCGACTCCACCCAATCCACTGTAAACATCGTCGATCATGACATCCCTTGCTTCTCGACTTATTTGAGAAGTCGCATCCATATCTGACCACAGAGTTTTGACCCGAAAAGGTCGACTCACCAATGGCGACTCAGGGCGAGGTAACTCCACATCTCTCTTAGCACCCTTACGGTCATACAATCGACCTTTCCCCGGACCAAAAAATTCTGACGGAAGGTCATTGTATTTGGGTTTCATATTCAAAAAAAAAATCTTCGTAAAACAATTGTGCAAAATAAACAAGAACCTCTTCGTTCCATGGGAGCCTTCCATAGGCCGCAAGGTGCCTATCATACAAATAGTGAGCTATATTTGGGTGCTTGAAATATTGCACCTTCAACATTTTTCTTTTTGGCCCTTCCTTGAAATTAAACATTGACTTCACCATATCTTTTGTAACTCTTTGTTTTACATCCTCCCATTTATCGAGACCCATTACTGTTTCCTTTCTCTTTCTCATCACTTCTACAAATGTATCAGTCATTGGCCCAAGATTTTTGTACACATTTACAATTTCGCCCAATGAATGTGTAACTATTTCGAGGCTTTGTCGACTCTCAACAGGTAGATTCAAAGCCACGAGATCTCTCTGCAATTTTACATGAAGTTTTTGACACCTTTGTAATGTGCATTGCGCCATGTTTCTTTCCCATGGTATATCAAAAATGTTGGCCAAATAAGTTGTGGTGGGTAGACAACCTTCTTCTTGAATGTATCATTCTGCCCTGCATCTATTTTGACCAACATTTGGAAGATTTTCAGCCTCTGCATCAATATATATATATAATTTTGTATATTAGAAAAAACACATGTAAAAAAATTTGTACAAATTCAATGAAAAAAATATTGAAATTGATGGCAACCTCAACGTGGTTGGTTAGCATCTTCTCCACCATGAAACTGTTGAGACTCAGAACGACCCTGCTGAGAACCAGACCCGGAACGACCCTGCTGAGAACCAGCACCACCAGTTGTTGATTGGCCTCCAGGAGAATAAATATCACCCCCTTCACGCAACCTGCTACCACTCATTGATGGCCCTCTAAGGGGATTTGAACCACCACCAACCTCTCTAAAGGATTGAGAAGCTTCATAAAAAAATACGAATTTATAATCAATTGAAAAATACATGCATACATATAAATACATGTGTACATATTCATTGATTAAATTGTGTTAAAACCATACCACCACTGGGTGAAACATGGGCATCCATGGCTGGAGTAGAGACCCTTCTCTTCTTATTAGCTCCTAAAAAATAAAAATAAAAACTTATTAACAACTAATTTAACTCACAAGTTGATAAAAAATCAATTCCATATGTACACACATGTATGGAGATTTAAGATTATATTTAAATTTACCATGAACAGCTCTCGATCCCAATCCCTGATCCTCCTCTCTCATAGAGATATGGGATTTTGTTGATCTTCGTCGTTCATCCTCCATGATATATATATCTACGGTGGACATTTACAATTAATTTTTTAAATAACTAATTTAAATTAAATTCAAGATAAAGTTCAGAAAATTAATTTGTTTAATTTAGTGTAAACAAATTATGTAAAACACAACTTTCAAAGCACTAATTGTTCTTCTCGGTATATTCATTTTCCTTTGGACGACTTTACTAGTCACAATATTGGAAAGCACATATGTAATCAATGCATTCCCTAGATTGGGATAGCAAGAAACTTCTATGCATAATTTCCATTTTTCAACCATATTTAATGGTTTTCTTATCCCTAAAAAAACAAATTCAATAAAAAAATATATATTAAATTGACATTTATTGCAAGTGCATGGAAGAAATGAAAAACTTGTATTTAGATCTATTCCAGAGATTGACTGTAGGGACATTTACTAGATATGTCACCTTTCATAAAAGATGAGATCCAGAGGCTACCTGGCCCTTTACAGACTCTGCCTATAGAACTACCATGGATATGAAAATGAAAAACTTCTAATTAGATCTATTCTAGAGATTGAATGTACGGGCATTTACTGTTAGGTTAAAGCCTATGTTTTGTATCAAATCACTTTTGGTTTCAATGGGAAACTTTTATGGCTAATTTGTCTTTTACTTGTTGAATATAAAAGGTTTTTTCTCTCTCATTGTTTGAGACCATGGATATGAAAATGAAAAACTATATACTTGTTTAAAACCTATGTTTTGTATCAAATTATTTTTTATTTATTTTTTCTAAATACTATATACATGTTGATTGTAGGAGAATTTACTGTAGGGGAATTTAGATCTATTCCAGAGATTGACTATAGGGGCATTTACTAGATATGTCACCTTTCATAAAAGATGAGATCCAGAGGCTAGCTGGCCCTTTACAGACTCTGCTTATAGAACTACCATGGATATGAAAATGAAAAACTTCTAATTAGATCTATTCTAAAGATTGAATGTAGGGGCATTTACTAGATTAGGTTAAAACCTACGTTTTGTATCATATCACTTTTGGTTTCACTTTTATGGCTAATTTGTGTTTCACATGTTGAAGATAAAAGGTTTTTTCTTTGTCATTGTTTGAGACCATGGTATGAAAATGAAAAACTATATACTTGGTTAAACCTAAGCTTTGTATCAAATTACTTTTTGTTTATAAATACTATATACATGTTGATTGTAGGGGCATTTACTGTAGGGGCATTTAGGTCTATTCTAGAGATTGACTGTAGGGGCATTTACTAGATATGTCACCTTTCATAAAAGATGAGATCCAGAGGCTACCTGGCCCTTTACAGACTCTGCCTATAGAACTACCATGGATATGAAAATGAAAAACTTCTAATTAGATCTATTCTAAAGATTGAATGTAGGGGCATTTACTAGATTAGGTTAAAGCCTATGTTTTGTATCATATCACTTTTGGTTTCACTTTTATGGCTAATTTGTGTTTTACATGTTGAATATAAAAGGTTTTTTCTTTCTCATTGTTTGAGACCATGGATATGAAAATGAAAAACTATATTCTTGGTTAAACCTATGCTGTGTATCAAATTACTTTTTGTTTCTAAATACTATATACATGTTGACTATAGGGGCATTTAGATCTATTCCAGAGATTGACTGTAGGGGCATTTACTAGATATGTCACCTTTCATAAAAGATGAGATCCAGAGGCTACCTAGCCCTTTACAGAATCTGACTATAGAACTACCATGGATATGAAAATGAGAAACTTCTAATTAGATCTATTCTAAAGATTGAATGTAGGGGTAGTTACTAGATTAGGTTAAAACCTATGTTTTGTATCAAATCACTTTTGGTTTCAATGGGAAACTTTTATGGCTAATTTTTGTCTTACATGTTGAATATAAAAGGTTTTTTCTCTCTCATTGTTTGAGACCATGGATATGGAAATGAAAAACTATATGCTTGGTTAAAACCTATGTTTTGTATCAAATTACTTTTTTTCTTTCTAAATACTATATACATGTTGATTGTAGGGGCATTTAGATCTATTCCAAAGATTGACTATAGGGGCATTTACTAGATATGTCACCTTTCATAAAAGATGAGATCTAGAGGCTACCTGGCCCTTTACAGACTCTGCCTATAGAACTACCATGGATATGAAAATGAAAAACTTCTAATTAGATCTATTCTAAATATTGAATGTAGGGGCATTTACTAGATTAGGTTTTAAAACATATATGTTTTCAGATCAAAACATTTTGGTTTCAATGGGAAAATTTTATGGCTAATTTGTGTTTTACATGTCAATATAAAAGGTTTTTTCTCTTTCATTGTTTGAGACCATGGATATGAAAATGAAAACTATATACTTGGTTAAACCTATGTTTTGTATCAAATTACTTTTTGTTTCTAAATACTATATACATGTTGACTATAAAGTATTTAGATCTATTCCAGAGATTGACCGTAGGGCATTTATTGGATATGTCACCTTTCATAAAAGATGAGATACAAAGGCTACTTAGCCTTGGCGTACTCCTATAGAACTACCATGGATATGAAAATGAAAACTTCTAATTGTGATCTATTCTAAAGATCGAATGTAGGGGCATTTACTAGGATTAAAGGTTTTAAACCTATATGTTTTGTATCAAATCACTTTTGGTTTCAATGGGAAACTTTTATGGCTAATTTGTGTTTTACATGTTGAATATAAAAGGTTTTTTCTCTCATTGTTTGAGACCATGGATATGAAAATGAAAAACTTCTATTTAAAACTATTCCAGAGATTGATGGTAGGGGCATTTACTCTTAGTTTAAAACCTATGTTTTGTATCAAATCACTTATGTTTCAATGGGAACCTTTTATGGCTAATTTGTGTTTTACATGTTGAATATAAAAGGTTTTTTTTCTCTCTCATTGTTTGAGACCATGGATATGAAAATGAAAAACTTCTATTTAGATCTATTCTAGAGATATGGCTAATTTGTGTTTTACATACATTGAATATAAAATGTTTTTTCTCTCATTGTTTGAGACCATGGATATGAAAATGAAAAACTTCCATATGTAGGGGCATTTATTCTTAGGTTAAAACCTATGTTTTGTATAAAATCACTTATGGTTTCAATGGGAAACTTTTATGGCTAATTTGTATTTTACATGTTGAATATAAAATGTTTTTTTCTCTCTCATTGTTAGAGACGACGGATATAAAAATGAAAAACTTATATTTAGATCTATTCTAGAGATGTGGCTAATTTGTGTTTTACATACATTGAATATAAAATGTTTTTTCTCTCATTGTTTGAGACCATGGATATGAAAATGAAAAACTTCTATATTTAAAACTATTCAAGATGTGGCTAATTTGTGTTTTACATACATTGAATATAAAAGATTTTTTCTATCATTGTTTGAGACCATGGATATGAATATGAAAAACTTCTATATTTAAAACTTTTCTAGAGATTGATTGATTGTAGGGGCATTTACTCTTAGGTTAAAACCTATGTTTTGTATCAAATCACTTTCGGTTTCAATGGGAAACTTTTATGGCTAATTTGTGTTTTACATGTTGAATATAAAAGGTTTTTTTCTCTCTCATTGTTTGAGACCATGGATATGAAAATGAAAAACTTAAATATTTTAAACTATTTCAGAGATTGATTGACTGTAGGGGCATTTACTCTTAGGTTAAAACCTATGTTTTGTATCAAATCTCTATTGGTTTCAATGGGAAACTTTTATGGCTAATTTGTGTTTTACATGTTGAATATAAAAGGTTTTTTTCTCTCTCATTGTTTGAGACCATGGATATGAAAATGAAAAACTTCTATATTTAAAAGTTTTCCAGAGATTGATTGGTTGTAGGGGCATTTACTCTTAGGTTAAAACCTATGTTTTGTATCAAATCATTTTTTGTTTCAATGGGAAACTTTTATGGCTAATTTGTGTTTTAAATGTTGAATATAAAAGGTTTTTTCTCTTTCATTGTTTGAGACCATGGATATGAAAATGAAAAATTTCTATTTAGATCTATTCTAGAGATTGACTGTAGGGGCATTTAATGGATATGTCACCTTTCATAAAAGATGAGATCCAAAGGCTACCTGGCCCTTTACAAACTCTACCTATAGAACTATCAAATCACTTTTGGTTTCAATGGTTTGTTTATTGGCTAATGTGTTTTTATCAAATCAATTTGATAAGATGATGGATGATGAATGAGGTGATGTTGATCATAACCTTTACATCTATATGATAGGAAGCTTGATATACATAACAAGGTTTAGATTAGATACAATTTTGGAATTTATATTAGTTGGAATATTTCAATATAATAGTCATCTACTACCAACAAATAGATATTAAGATACAAGTGAAAGCGACTACAAACAATGGACTATAGTACCCAAAAGGTGAGAAATTTACATTGACAACATAGAGAGATTCAACTAGGGTTGTGTGGATGACATGAAAAGTACAAGTGGACAATGTATAATTCTACTTAGAATAGTATTTGGTTGCATTTTAAGCAAGAAAGAGTCATTACTTGGACAATGTATGATTCTACTTAGAAGAGTCTTTGGCTGCATGGTTAAGCAAGAAAGAGTCATTACTTTATCTATCTAGAGTAGAAGTGGAATACATAGTAGTTACTTCTTTTAAATGAATATGGAATGAATCTAAAAATGAATATGGAATGAATCATTGTACATTATGATAAATATTGTATTTAATGACATTTTATCTATGAATAATATGGAATGAATCATTGTACATTATGAAGAGTCATGAGATCCACATTTCCACCATACTATTTTCAAGTTCTGTATGAAGATATGTAGTCTAATAACAAATTAGTTATGGTTTCAATGGGAAACTTTTATGGCTAATTTGTGTTTTATATGCTGAGTATAAAAGGTTTTTATCTCTCATTGTTTGATACCATGGATATGAAAATGAAAACCGTCTATTTAGATCTATTCCAGAGATTGACTGTAAGGGCATGTACTAGATATGTCACCTTTAATAAAATATGAGATCCAAAGGCTACCTGGTCCTTTACAAACTCTGCCTATAGATCTATCAAATCACTTTTGGTTTCAATGGTTTGTTTATTGGCTAATGTTTTTTTATCAAATCAATTGGATGCAAGTTATGTGCAAATGATGGATGATGAATGAGGTGATGTTGATCATAACCTTTATATCTATATGATAGGAAGCTTGATATACATAACAAGGTTTAGACTAGATATAATTTTAGAATTTACATTAGTTGGAATATTTCAATATAATATAGTCATCTATTACAAATAGACAGATATTAAGATACAAGTGAAAGAGACTACAAACAATGGAATATAGTACCCAAAAGGTGAGAAATTTACATTGAACAGATAGAGAGATTCAACTAGGCTTGTGTGGATGACATGAAAAGTAGAAGTGGAAAATGTATAATTCTACTTAGAAGACTCTTTGGTTGCATGGTTAAGCAAGAAAGAGTCATTACTTTCTCGATCTATAGTAGAAGTGGAATACATAGTAGTTACTTATTTTAAATGAATATGGAATGAATCTAAATATGAATATGGAATGAATCATTGTACATTATGATAAATCTTGTATTTAATGACATTTGATCTATGAATAATATGGAATGAATCATTGTACATTATGAAGAGTCATGAGATCCACATTTCCACCATACTATTTGCAAGTTCTATATGAAGATATGTAGTCTAATAAATAATCAGTTCTGATATTTGTGTAAATATGAAAACGGTTCTATGATATAAAGGCAAACAAGGGATCAATATAAATTTACAACTTTCAAGTTTCGAGTTTTGAGATTCTAAAATAACTGAAATTTACAAGTTTCAAGTTTCGAGTTTCTAATATATAGATTCTATAATCTATTTGATAAATTGGGCACATGACCTTGACTGCATACTACAAGTCTCTAACACATATTGTAACCTAAGAACTGTAACCACTTGTTGCATACCAAACTACAAACTTAAATGAATTTTAAGTTATGGACAGAACTGTAACCACTTGTTACCTAAGAACTGTAACCACTTGTTGCATAACCTAAAAACTTGTAACCACTTGTTGCATAACCAAACTGCAAATTTTGGACAAATGTTTTATGAATTTATTGATCCAGAAGGTGAAGAGGCCAAAGGTATGATCAATTTTTCATAAAGGTTCTTTCACTTTATACCATCCTATTTCCTTTTCTGACAGGTCAGAAGTTCTTCGGCCACAGAGATTGATTCCTTACAGGCTTTGGTGGTAGGAAGATGTTCTGTTATATTTCTGAGTTTTTCTTGCAAATGATGGGCTTCCTGTAGGGAGCACCGGTTTATACATGGACGTCTTGGACCACACATAGATGGCTTCAACGCTTTCTGGTAGGTCACAGGTGTTTTCGGCCACAGTGAATGACACCCTTCAGGTTTTTGTGTGACGACTTCAACGTTGGAAGGCTACTGGCAGAGTACATTTTGGGAGGCTAGGATGATATTTTGTCTTAGTATACTATTGTTTTTTCTTTTCCGGAAGGTCCTGAAAGCCCTTGCACTACGACCCCCTATATTATGACTGGTACCTAGGTGAATTTTCCCTCAGTCACTTACCGTTCGTTATACCTACCTTCTCATTTTTCCCTATTGAAGGGAGCGGAGTTATGCCTGCTGTATCCTCCCCCCTAGGTCTACAAGAAACAAGCGAGATAACCCTCCTGCAAAGAAACAAGTACGAATGGAGGTGCGGAATTAATACTCCCTCCAGTCTATTCTAATAAAAATATACTACTGTTTTTTATTTTTTGGAAGAACTGGAGTATTTGAACTTTTATGTATCTTATGTTTTTATGGGCGGACTTTTAGGACTGTTCCAGTTTCAGATAGAAAAAAGACTTGAAATGAACTGCAATTTTTTGTATTAGTTATAAGGTTTTTCTGAAGTTTTTTCATTTTGATCTAGACATAGTATATTCCAGAGTTTTTTTGCTTGAAAAACCTAAGAACTGTAACCACTTGTTAAATACCAAACTGCAAACTTAATTTTTTTGTAAAATTTGGCAGTGATTTATATACAGCGATCTTGCATTTTGATATATAAATTCAATAGAAGGATGAGCTTCTTACCTGGTGGTTTGCTTAACGTCACCGCATATGATCAGCAACAGAGAAGCAACAACACCAGAGAAATTTTCCAACCTATAAGCAACACAACAAAAAAAGCGTTAATTATATCATAAAATATAATTTACGATAACAATCAAACAATTCACTGCAGAAAACCAGAAAACCATAACAATTACCTGGTGGTTCACTTACAGCAATAGAGCGAAAGCAATTCAATGAACCCGATGAAAGACAAGCTGAGCAATAGAGCATCGCCGCAGTAATTCAACGAACCCGAAGAAAGATGCATGGAGCAATAGAGCAGCGCTAGAGCAGCAATTTAACAAACACGAAAACAGAGAAGCAGATAGAAATATGCGCGAAGCAGCAGATACAAATCCGCACGAAAATAAAATCATTCTTGGGCGATATATTTATAAGCAATAGTTTGGCCGAACTATTTTAAACATTCGGTCAAGCTTTTAGTTTGGTCGAACTGTTGTTGCTAGTTTTCCCATCTCCGACAAAAATTATGTTTGCCCACGCCATCAGTGTGCCGTCAATCTAAACGACAAAACGAATTCGGCTGAACTATTGCCGAGAAAAATTTCCGCCCCCGATTCTCACAAAAGTGTAACCCAACTTCACATTTTCACCCATATATATATATATATATATATATATATATATATATATATATATATATATATATATATATATATATATATATATATATATATATATATGCTAATATATGAGTAATAAGATGACTGCAGAATTAACATGTAGTTTGAGAAGTCTCAACCGAAGGGCATCCAAGTCATCAAAATCACCCAAGGATTGTACCCTGTTTGGGCTACACCATCCCTTAGCATGGTTATATTTTCGTCTGTGAAGTTTAGAACCGGTGACCTTTACACCACAGAGTGCCTTAACAGAGTCGCCGCCTCTTTTACACCCGTTGGGCAATATAAAATATTTTTTATTTGAACAAACTTATAAGATGTTTTTTTTATCTATACAGTAATTCTAAATATATATATAATCAAAAAAACATATTAATTACATTTTTTTTTTGGTAGCAGGCCTGAGCTAAAATTTCATGTAATAAAAGTTAATAAAGGCAAAAAAAAACACGGGCAAGGGACACTTATTTGAAGCTAAATGTTGAGCAAGACATCCTAGTGGGTGTTCAATTGGTTTATTATGGCTAAGGAAATTGGCAAAGGAAAAGCCAAAGACTTTGGAAAGTCAAAATGCAATTTTTGGCCCATTTATTTATGAAAATAATGGAAATTAGGAGAAAAAGGAGGTGAAAGGTCACAAGTTGCATGTGAGGAGGAAAATGAAGGAAAAAAATAGAGGTATAATTGAAAAAAATGCTTTTGAGGATCAGTTGGTACGTTTTGTCAGTTTGGTTTTGGAGCTCTCTCATTATTCTCTCTCTCTTGGACACCTAGAGTTTTTTTGGAGCACTTTGGCTTTGGATCAAAGAAGAAGGAAGGAACAAGCAAGGAAGAGCAGGATCAGGAAACTACAACAATATTCTTTGCAGGTATTGATTTTCATGTGTGATTTCCTTGCTAGATTTGGAATGCATGGTATTGCATGTGGTTCTTTTCTGTCATGGCATGGGGTTTTCCAGGTATGACAGTGTTTTCAACCTAGCCTTTCCATTTCTGGATAGCCATGGTGCGATGGAGTTCTCATGATTTGGTTGAGCTGGATTTCCAGATGGATTCAAAGCCAAGTGAGGTGGATCTTAATGATATAACGCATGGCCTAGTAACCCCTGAATCGAAATGTGGTTTGCAGTAAAGTTGAATAGTGTGTTGCCTTGGTTTAGGGCCTAGTGATCCTGTGTGGATTGCGGTAAATCCTGAGAGGTGGGCGCTTTCCATAAGGCCTAGGAATCTCGAGTTGGGATATACGATAAATTCTGGACAGTGTGTCTCAATTTAGGACCTCCTAATCCCTGGATCAGACTGTGGATTGCGATAAATCCTGAGAGAATAGGAGACAGAAAAATTCCTCATGGTGTAAGTGGAGAAATCTAGTGGCATCCATGCTTTATTTGGCCTAGTGATCGGGTGGAGATCATAGTAGAGGCCTAGTGATCCAATGTGGATTACGATAAAGCTTGATTTCTATTGATGACGGTGAGGTGGTTTAGCCTTGTGATGCCTTGTTTGATTCTTTCAGTTGAGTCCCACATTCATGCTTGGAATATGGCACGAGGGTGATTTTTTGAAGAGATATTTGGCTCAGCCAATCTATGGTCGAGTGGAACGTGGTAGTCCCATCTCTGGTTGGTTTTTTACATTCATTAATGAGAAGTTCATTTCCTTGGTATTTGATGTGTAAATGTACTGGTTTATATGTGGATTATATGGTTGTTGTATCCTTGAGATGTTTGTTGTTATTATGTTGGTTATAAGCATGTATTATGACAGTGATGATGTATGGCTCTCCTCATGTTTTTATTTGTAAATGAATAAACAATGTATCTATGACCTAATATATGATACTGCAGCTAATGATGTAAGGGAACAATGCTTCTTAGCGATTCTCAGATAAGTACGAGACCCCTATGCTCATATATGTTGTTTACACCTGTAGAATACATGTTTGTTATATGTTTGACAAAATGTTTGTCATGGCTAGTAGGGGTCCATTCTAGGACTTATCATGGTTTTTGAAAACACATAATTGTTTCATTATTTTATTTCATTCTTGAACTTGTCATTGAGTTGAGCAGTGGCCTAGGTTATGGGCCTGAAAAAGTGTCCTAAATATCGTGGACGTAGGCATAGTTCTGGGAAATTTATTCCCTGGACGCAAGCTTATATGTGCGTCTAGAGCCTCCCAGACACATGGATGTAGGCCTGTGCATGCGTCCATGGGGTTTTCCTCATGAAATATCAGTGGCACCTACGGGCTAGAGGCCTGGGTGGCTAGGTTAGCTCTTGGGAGTTTTGTTGATGATGTGGAAGGTGTGTATGGTGTGTTTCCGTCGGTTCCACTTCCTTAAGGTCATATACGAGGTCGAATATGATCATAGTAACATATCTTCATGTGTTTACCTTAGTTGGCCAGTTACTTGGGTAGATGTGGGATGAGGGTGTTACATAGTGGTATCAGAGTGTGTTTGTGCTCTCCTTGGGTGGTGTGTTAATCGTGAATTCATGTTGATTGCATGTTTGTTCCTCATGATTATGTTGTATGTGATTTTTGCATATGCATGTTGTTGGTCATAGTTTTAGTGGTGTAGCCATGTGAAATTTGATGGCAATTAGACGTGGTCGCCATGAGTGGACGTAAGTTGTATATGCATTTTTTATTCATGTCAATGTCGATATGTTGTTATGCATGCATTGTCATGGTTAAGGTTTTTGTCCATGAGGTCATGGTATGCATTTTAGGTCATCATGATGCTATTGGTATGGTACCATGCTAATGTGTTGGTTGAGATAGAGCAGGAGATGCATGCCATCAGAGTGCACTTGCAACACTAGTCTTTGGATAAGACAAAATCTCATACATGTATTGTATGTCTGGTATGCAGGTATGTTAGTTAATGGATTTTTACATGCATGCTTGTCATTTTATTGTTGTTGTGGTTACATGCATGGTAGATGCTAGTGAATCAATGTGGTCATATGCACATGTGTTGAATGGTCATGAATGATAGTAGTGTGTTTTTATATGCATTGTTGTTGTTGTTTTGTGTTACTTAACTTGATGATTATGTTATATGTTGGTGATAAGTATGTTATATGTTAACTTTTTGTTGTTATATGTTAGTTAATTTGACAATTAGGGTTATTGTATTAAGATATTGTTGTTATATGTATCATGCTGATTTGGATTAGCCTATGCAGTTGGTTAGGGTTATAACATTCAGGTATGTGTCGACTTAATTATGATAGTATGTTGTACTAATATAGATTGATTATGCATATGTGATTTTTATGCATGAATGAAAATTTTTTATGAGCTTATGATGTGAACATGTTAACTAGTTATTGTTATGGAAATCATAACCTTAATTATGATTGAGTTGATATGTTGTGAAGTTATATCATGCTAATCTAGATTGATTGTGGAGACAAGATAGCCTCCCCTGAGATACATTAAGGTATGAGTTTTCTTATGTCAGGTACTTGGTGCGTAATTGTTTCATTATGTCATCTATCTGGTGTTGAGTGTCGGTGTCTATTATGTTGTCTAGTTGATTTATTTAACATGGTATGTTTGCAATTTGTTTGAATGATTGATTAATTGCATGATATGAGCACGTGTCTATAAGATTGCATGAAGTAATGATCTTATTTTAAGATGATTGTACTAATACATATGTGTTGAGATAGTTGATATGTACTTGAGTGTAAGTAGGTGATAGTTGTAGCATTATGTATTATGACATGGTTGTTAGACACGGTAAATGTTGATTTCAAATTAATAGATATTGTTGTCTTGATCTTTGGAACATGTGGCCGACATGTGTGTTCAATTACATGTTAGCGTGCTTGGCACAAACAGGTAAGATAATTGGTATATTTTTATATTTATTTATGCGCTGACGGTTGTATGGTTATGGCAGTACGATGCAGGGACTACATGGAAAAAGAGACTACCATGAAATCTTGGAGAAGGATCACGTTGAGTTTCGAAAGCACTGGGGACCCATGGGGATTGAGTCATGGTGTTTGTTGTCAATCTTGTGCTTCTGGTCTCTTGTGGTTTATTGTGCTTGATTTGCGGCTTTGTTTATGTCTAGTGTATGGCCATACCTATAATGTCCCCAAATAATAATAAAAATAAATAATAAAAAATAAAATGATATTAAAATAAATAGTAAATAAATAATAAGTCAATAATAATAATACATAAAAATAATAAAGAAAATAATAATAATAAATAAATAAAATAGTAAATAATAAATTGGAGTTCTAAATAAAAATATATAAAAGTAAACTATAAAAAATAGTAAAAATAAGTTAAATTAACAAAAGTAAAAAGGAATGAAATAAGAAAGAGTTAAATTAAGAAAACTATAAAATAGTAAAATTAAGTAAAGTTAACATAAAATAAAAATGAATAAAATAATAATGAGTTAAATTAAGAGAAACATTAAATTAAGTAAAACTTAAAATAAATAAATAAAAGTTACATGTTGACACAGGGAATGTGTGAATGCGGTTCCCTTTCCATTGTTTGGTCTATTTAATAGACGTTGAGGAAGATGAGATTCATCATTCCTTCATCCATTCTCTTGGGAGAAAGCTATTGTAAGACAAAGGATTCCATAGCAGTAGTATGTTGATTGAGGGCTCGGGGTGGCCAGCTGTAGAAATATTACGTGAAACTGAGCCTACAGTTGGGTGGAGAGTCGTCCCCAAAATTTTGTTGTGGTTAGCGGGATTCAAATATCATTCAACTTCGGAGTCTCAAGTAAGGAATATCGTCTTTATAGGTAAGTCGTCCTTGCTCGTGTTTCTGAAATTTATGTGCTAGCTTGTTAATATTTTGAGTGTTGATTATAAATCATATAAATTGATGTAATTAGTTGCATGTTAAATTTTTGGGTTGTTACATATGGTATCAAAGTGGGTTTCGACTCTATGTGACCTCTAGGTAAAAATTTGAGAAAAATACTTAATCAAATTTATCAATAATTTTGCTTATAGGAATTTAATCAAATAAATTTGAAAAAATAATAATTTGAAGATAGAATCATTTACATTAAATTTGGAACTGCTTGCTAGGAATATGGACCGAATTTTTGGAAAATAGGGGTCCAATATTAACTCATATCTCTTGAACCATGATAGTTGTTACAAAACCGAAGGAGGTTTTTTTATATGAGAATGTTCTTGGGAGAAGTCTCTCTCAAGTTTCGAAAAATCCTCTCCAGATCCTCGGAATATGCACCCAACAATCTTATTAAAACAGGAAATAAAAAATTCTAAAAAATAGGTTTTAAAAATTCATTCAAATCTTCCAATATATGACACCTTTGAAGAAACTAAAGGATTTTTTTGTTATGTGGCTCGTTCTTAACGAAAACCTCTTTTAATTTTTCAAAATTCATCCCCTTTTGGTCAGAAATTAATCTTGAAATGAAACTGTCCAAAACCATAACCACTGATATTTTTTGAACATCTCCTAAACGGTAAGCTAGTTTGTGCTTATTATTTGATACAAAGTGAATATCATTATAAGCCTTCTCCAAAAAAAAATTGAGCCAAATCTGATTCATGGATCTCGAGAAAATCCAAAAAATGGTTGTAGATGACAGTGGTTTGTTTCTCGAAAACCGAGAAGTATTTTGAATTTAAATTCAGTAAGTTGATTCGTCTCACCCCCATGCATCTACTGTAAAAATTTCATGGAAAATAGGTACACATTTTAAGAGATATGGCGAAAATACAGTGACTATGTGAAAGCGCGACGTAGAAGCACAACGCTCCAAGCTTATACTATCCCTAGTCATCCTTTGAACTACTAAAAGCAATGGGATGGTGTGAAATGGTCCATACAATGTTGTAAACCAGTGAGAAAGATTCTAAGCCAAACACAAACCTTCAAAATTCAAAATTATTAATTCATTTAAAATTTTAAATACCTTAATAATACTATGTAATATTACTTTTAAAACATTCAGGTAGAGATAAATACAAGTGTTTGTGTATTATTTATATAGGTATTCATGAATTCTTATAAATATTTGTTTTAATTCTGATTAGTTTTGAAAATATTTAGAGTATTATAAAACTAGTGATTTTTAATTTTTTACACTTTGAACTTAAATTAGTGATGCTTTCCAGCTATCACAATCCTTAAGTAATAATTAACTTTTTGTGTTTTTAAGCTCACCATGCATATAGCTTTAGTTACACTGACATCATGCAAAGCACGTTAAAAAGTTATATTAAAATATTATATAATTATATAAGATATTAGATGGGAATAATAAAAGTAATCATTTAAATATAAATTAAATATATTTAAGCATATACATCAAGTGAGTGTATATTTTAATATATATACAATGTGGAAAAATACAATATTAAAATCAATTATTATGTGTTTTCTTAAGTTGAATTAAATACCTTAGGTATATAAAATAGAAAAGTTGTCATTCATTAAATTTGCTTTTGAATGTGCATATCAAAGAGAAAAGGCATGATGAAAAGTTGCAATATAAGCATTAAGAGTGGTGAGACTCACTATATATAGTTAGTTTAGTGATGCTTACTAGATTATGACATAGATTTATGTTGACATAGTGAGATTTTTTCTGCAATTAATATTGTAGTTGACATAAAATTACGTTTAGTCTTATATCACATTAGGATAATTTATTAGGGATATGATGAAAGGATAAAGTAAAACATATCTATGGAGCTTATTCATGCATACTAAAAGATTATTTGGATGTCTTTGCTTTCATGATGTTGCATCTAAAGAGGGAAGAATGGTAATGAAATCTTAACTATGGACATTAATGCAAGGCCATTAGATATGAAGTGATATATACTCATATAATATGCTCAACTAGTTGAAGGCGTTAGCTATTAATGTAAGACATGAAAAAATTATAAGAGTTCAAATTTAGAGAATAATGGTAAAATTCACTAAATATACACATCAAAGGAATTTAAAACTAGAAGGAAAAATAATTAAAGATAATATGCAACAAGAATGAGATGATGGAATATTAAGTATATAGAGAAATTTTTTAAGAAAGGAAGTAAAGTTTCGAAGTTGATTCCCAATACTAGCAATGTAGATTTAATAAAGTTACCCTATGGAATAAAGGCAAAGTAGGAACTTGTAAGTTTTGTAATGAAGCTAAAAAATGGTAACCTTCAGTACTATGACCAATGTAGAATGGGGAAATGAATGGAAAAGAGTAATAGATAAACAATAAAAAATAGTGGGTAGAAGTTTAAAAAATGAGTGTAAGTAATCAACATGAGAAGCTAGCCTATCTAGGAGCATAATAGAAATATTTTATGTCATGTGGTGGAAAATGGACTTGGATTTGCAAAAACATTTCATATAAAAATGTGATAAGGATCACTGTAAAGTCTGAATGAGATGATTCCCGCTAAGGAGAAAATATTTCCAACCTATGGATGAAGTTTGTTGAGATTCAACAAGATGATGAGCTTAGTGAAAAGAGTCGCCTTCACTAAGTGGGCCCGTAGGCTATTTTTGGCGCAAAGTCTATTTTTAGACATGTCGATCATATTCTATGAGTTGCAGGGTGCTAATTGTGGATGGTTGATCAAGTTGGAAAAATATATGGACTCCTATTTTTAGAAATATTGGGCAGAATCTATTTTTATATTGCCAGTCTAAAAATAGATATGTCGAATATTATTAGCTCTTAATAATATTTGGACTCTAAACATTATCTTATTCCCTTGGAGAACTTCAGTTAAGTGCACAGATGTGGCACAACAGCTGACAGAAGGAATTACGTTATTCCTGAGGGTTTATTGGAGCTAATGCATGAGGACTTCAGTTAGAACTCATGTGACAGAGTTTGGTGGAGTTATAGAAGTAGTTGGTGGTGTTGTATTCAGTTTAACTTAGTTAGACTCAGTTGAGCTAGTTGTATCTAGTCTAACTGATTGATACACTAGTGAGAGTGGTGTGAATTAATTAGTTAATTAATTCACTAAATAATAAATCATTAATCAACTGAAGAATACATCAGTTAACTACAGTGCATGGATAGTTTCAGTGGAGACCAGTGGAGAGGTAAGTGAAAGAGCAAGTGTGACTATCAGTTGTGACTATAGTGATGCATTGATTACATCTGACACTCAATGGAGATGCCAATGAGGATTGTGCAGTGCAAGCTTGGTGGATTCGAGTTCATTAAGAGCCATACTTTAGCAGGGATTGCGCAGTAGAGGCAGGCTAGCAGGTGGCAGAGATCGGTGCATGGATTTGCAAGATCTAGCCTGATTAGTGTGTAGCGATTATATTGTACTGAGAGCTTGACACGTTCAGCTTTGTATGAGGATTGCTACATGATCTATATGACATATATTATATACACATATTTGGGCTTTTTAGCTTCATGCTTTCCCATTAAACAACTGTGTTAACGTGTGTGAATTTTTATGGTTTCATGTGTGCATTGCAATTGATTTAATTTCCGCATGTGATGATCAATAGTGGAATAGATTTTGTATTGTGCATGAAGTTAAAATAGTGTGAAATCAGGAGAACCTTGGATATATATCATATTATTTATATAATTTCTACATGGTATCAGAGCGATATTGATTAAAGAAGATTACAATTATTGAAGCGGTTGAGTTTTGTGCTAGTGGAATTCAAATTTGCTGCAGTGTTTTCTTGGTGTTGAAGTTGAGCATTCATTGAAATGTCTTTCAACGGATTGAGATTGGAGCATTCCCTTGATGGTAGCTTGAATTATATTGCATGGAAGGACATGATGGAGGCGGTGCTGGATGATAATGGGTTGAAGGAGTTCATAGATGCAGAAATTCCAAAACCTGCTTCTAGCGATGCAGCTGCACTTGACGCATGGAAAAAGAAGACAACAAAATGTTGAAGGATTCTGTTGGAAGGTGTGAAGGATCATATAGTGTCCAACCTTCATGGTAAATCTAGTCCATTCTTGATGTGGAAAGCTTTGACAGACTTGTTCCAAAACAGAAGCGACCAGAGGAAGTTAGCGCTTAAAGCCAAGCTCAGAAAAATAAAAATGGAGAAAGGCGAAAGTATACCCAAGTACCTCACGAAGTTTGTCCAGTGCAGGGATGAGCTGGGAAGTGTAGGGGTTGTTGTAGATGAAGAGGACTTGGTGAGCTTGGCTCTCCTTGGGCTTGCGAAGAGTTGGCATAACTACGAGGACTCTGTCAATGGTTGGGAGAAACTGCCGAGATGGGAGCGACTTTGGTTGGATCTTGTGCAGGAGGAGATAAGGCGGGGTACCAGGGATGGATCTTCATCGAAGAATGAAGATGAATAAAATTGTGCTTTGTCTGCCAAAGCAAGGAAAGGGAAGGGAAAGAAAAATCCTTCTCAATCCGGTGCGAAAGGCAAGAAGCAGGACTTGTCCAAGGTGAAGTGCTTTCACTGTCACCAACATGGACATTACGCCACTAATTGTCCACAAAAGAAGAAAAATAAGTAGGCTACTAGATCTGCAGCTGGAGAGGCCTTAGCCTCGTAGTTTGAGCTGGATTTTTCACTGATCGCATGCTTGGTTTCAAGTGTGATGGGATCAGTGTGGTTTCTTGACAGTGGTGCGTCTTTCCATATGACCAGAGACAAAGATTTGTTTAGTGATCTGGATGAGAAGGATCTTGGAGTGCACATCGAGATGGGCGATGATGGTAGATACAGTGCGACTGGTATCAGGACCATTTCCTTTGAGAGGGAGTCTAGTAAACCTTTCATATTGAAGGATGTCATGCATGTTCCATGATTGAAGAAGAATCTGATCTCTGTGGCGATGTTGGAAGACAAAGGATATGATGTTGTTTTTAGCGAGGGAAAGGCTTTCCTGCACAGTAAAGCAACTGGTGAAACTCGAAGGATAGGGGTTCGAGTTAAGAACCTTTATCAATTGCAGGTAGATGGCTGCGTAGAAATGGCAAGAAAAGCAGAAGGAGTGGTGAGCCGGGATGATGGCGAATTGTGGCACAGGAGATTGGGCCATCTTCACCATGGCACTTTGAAAATTTTGTAGCAGATTTCTACCGGGCTTCCCAAGGGTACACTTGCACAGTCAGATCAGTGCAAGGCATGTACTTTGGGAAAATTTGTGAAGACCAATTTTCATGAGAAGGATAGTCGCGCCACGACGATCCTTGAGAGAATTCACACAGACGTGTGTGGACCTTTCTTAGTAGCTTCGACAACAAAGCACAAATATTATGTGATATTTGTTGATGAATTTTCTCGTAAGTGCTAGATCTTCTTCATGCAGAAGAAGAGCAAGACATACTCAAAGTTCTGTGAGTTCAAGGTGCTGGTTGAGAAAGAGTTGGGGAAGCAGGTGAAAGCTCTAAGGAGCGATAATGGTGGTGAATACATCTCTGGTGAATTCAAAGAATTTTTTAGCGCAAAAGGAATTCAAAGAGAGCCCATAGCGCCTCATAACCCACAGAAGAATGGGGTCGCGGAGAGAAAGAACAAAACGATTGTGGGTGTTGCACGGGCGTTGTTGCATGATCAGGGCCTTCCCATACACTTGTGGGCTGAAGCATGCAACACTGCGGTTTATGTGCAAAACCGTTGTCCTCATAGAGTACTTGGCATGAGTACACCCGAAGAGGCGTTTTCTGGTAAGAAGCCTGATATTTCTCATTTGAAGATTTTTGGCTCACCTGTTTACATTCATGTGACGAAGGATGCCAGGAAGAAGCTGGAGCCGACCACAGAGGTTGGGATATTTGTGGGGTACACAGAAACACCCCACAATTATCGTGTGTATTTTCCATACGTTCGGATGACTGTTGTGCGACGAGATATCAAATTTCATGAGGAGAAAGCCATGAAGTTGTCGCCTTAGAGGGAGCTACACTTGCATGCAGATGAGGAGCTACTAGTTCCTAAATATGAGCCTCAGGATGTGAATCAGCCACAAGAGGAGGTTCATGGAGTGGAAGAAACCACTCATGCAGCGCCAAACATCAGAGGGCAGAAGTGCACTACAGAAGCTGAGTGACTGAATCTTGATGCAGCGCAGAATGTAGGAGCACCTATATCACAGCACAGACAGAGACAGTCACCTAACCGATTTACTAGATACATGGCTCTGATGAGCAAGTGTATCGTGACAGAACCATCTTCTTTCGAGGAAGCTGTGAAGGACCCTGCATGGGTAGATGCCATGGTGGAAGAGTATGATTCGATTGTCAGAAACAGTGCATGGGAGATCGTCCCAAGGCTGGAAGGGAAATTAGTGGTAGATTCGAGATGGATATACAAAGTGAAGCAAGCTGCTGACGGGAGCATCGAGAAGTACAAGGCAAGATTTGTTGCCTGGGGCTTCTCACATATTGAGGGGATCGACTATGAAGAAACCTTTGCACATGTTGCAAGGTATTCTTCCATACGTACCATCCTTGCTCTCTCAGCTCAGATGGGTTGGCACATTCATCAGATGGATGTGAAGATTGTGTTCCTCAACGGAGTCATTGAGGAGGAGGTGTACATAGAGCAGCGTGAAGAATTTGAAATCTTTAGCAGCGAGTCGCATGTGTGCAAGCTCAAAAGAGCGTTGTATGGGCTGAAACAAGCACCTCGTGCTTGGTACGCACGGATAGACAGTTATTTCGCCAGACTTGGATTCACCAAGAGTGAGGCGGATCCGAACCTATACCAGATTGTGGTGGAGGATAAGTTGCTGATCATTGTACTTTATGTAGATGATTTGATACTAACGGGTGATGAACTGTTGATACACTCATGCAAGGCAGATCTTTCAAAGGAGTTTGAGATGAAGGACTTGGGCCTCCTTCATTATTTCCTGGGATTGGAAATTTGGTAGCGGAAGGTGGACTGTTTGTGTCTCAAGGCAAGTATGCCTGGGAGATACTGGAGAAGTACAACATGCAAGGCTGCAAGACTATCGACACTCCTCTTCCTGGTGGTTGGAGGAAAGAGGATGCTACATCGGCAGAGTTAGTGGATGCCACTGTTTATCGACAGTTGGTTGGTTTGCTCATGTATCTAGTCAATACACGACCGGACATATGCTACGCTGTTAACCAGCTTTCACAAGCTATGGTTAATCCTACCAAGCTCTTTTGGAAGGCAGGCAAGCATGTCCTGAGATATCTCAGGGGCACATCGGGATATGGATTGTGGTACAGACAATCGGATGAGTTGAAGTTGCATGGCTTCACGGATGCAGATTGGGCAGGGAGCCCAACAGACAGAAATAGCACATTTGGAGGAATTTTCAGTATCGGGTCTACAACAGTTGCTTGGTACAACAGGAATCAGAGATCCGTGGCACTCAGTTCAGTGGAGGCCGAGTACATGGCAGCAAGTTTGGCTGCATGCGAGGCTATATGGATGAGGAAGATCCTAGTCGGGTTGTTCGGTTCACACTTAGATCCTACTGTGATATATTGTGATAATCAGAGTTGCATTAAACTCTCGGTTAATCCAGTATTTCATTATAGATCTAAACATATTGACATCCGATACCATCATATCAAATATTGTGTGCAGCGGAAGATCATGTTACTATCTTACATTCCTACGGAGGATCGGGATGCAGATATTCTGACGAAGGCGCTCTCCAGGAGAAAATTCGAATACCACAGAGACAGGATCGGGGTGGCAGATAATCCCTATCTTGTTGAGAGGGAGTGTTGAGATTCAATAAGATGATGGGCTTAGTGAAAAGATTCGCCTTCACGAAGTGGGCCCGCAGGCTATTTTTGTGCAAAGTCTATTTTTAGACTATGTCTATTTTTAGACATGTCGATCATATTCTATGAGTTGCAGGATGCTATTTTTGGATGGTTGTTCAAGTTGGAAAAATAGATGGACTTCTATTTTTAGACATATTGGGTGGAATCTATTTTTATATTGTCAGTCTAAAAATAGATATGTCGAATATTATTAGCTCTTAATAATATTTGGACTCTAAACATTATCTTATTCTCTTGGAGCACTTCAGTTAAGTGCACAGATGTGGCACAGCAGCTGACAGAAGGAATTATGCTATTCCTGAGGGTTTACTAGAGCTAGTGCATGAGGACTTCAGTTAGAACTCATGTGACAAAGTTTGGTGGAGTTATAGAAGTAGTTGGTGGAGTTGTATTCAGTTTACTCAGTTAGACTCAGTTGAGCTAGTTGTATCTAGTCTAACTGATTGATACACTAGTGAGAGTGGTGTGAATTAATTAGTTAATTGATTCACTAAATAATAACTCATTAATCAACTGAAGAATACATCAGTTAACTACAGTGCATGGACAATTTCAGTGGAGACCAGTGGAGAGGTAGGTGAAAGAGCAAGTGTGACTATAGTGATGCATTGATTGCATCCAACACTCAGTGGAGATGCCAATGATGATTGCGCAGTGCAAGCTTGGTGGATTCAAGTTCATTCAGAGCCATTCTTCAGCAGGGATTGCGCAGTAGAGGCAGGCTAGCAGGTGGTAGAGATCGGTGCATGGATTTGCAAGATCTAGCCTGATTAGTGTGTAGTGATTGTATTGTACTGAGATCTTGACATGTTCAGCTTTGTATGAGGATTTTTACATGATATCTATGACATATATTATATACAGATAGTTGGGGTTTTTAGCTTCAGGCTTTCCCGTTAAACAGCTGTGTTAATGTGTGTGAATTTTTATGGTTTCATGTGTGCATTGCAATTGATTTAATTTCCACATGTGATGATCAATAGTGGAATAGATTTTGTATTGTGCATGAAGTTAAAATAGTGTGCGATTAGGAAAATCTTGGATATATAGCATATTAGTTATATAATTTCTACAAAGTTAACTGATCATGTATTGATAAAAGTCATCTCAAGGAAACAACAACAAAAAAGTACGGTGATGTTGGGTTAAGGAAGTAATTAACCCATGAATTCCTATAGGATGATGATGAATAGGAACAAGATTCTTAGTTGGGAAGTAGTAAAAATTTTATAATATGTTTTAAATTGAACCAAGTGAAGAATTTTCCATTGTTGAACCTAGTAGATATGGAATATTAGGTAATTGAGACTAGGGGAAAAATGAATTATATCTATGAATATTCAATATGAGGAAGTGAATGAGTGATTCAATCTAGAAGAAAAATATCTTAAAAATATGATGAGTGGATTGATCAACATGATTGGTAAGGGTCAAAGTGATGACCTATAAATTTAGAAATGTCAAGGTAGGAATTTTTGAGCACTTGTGATAAACTAGGAAAGTATTTCAAGGATAATGATTGTTTAACTCTTGGAAAAAGAAAGACACTATGTAAACTAATGAGAAAACAATGAGAATAAATACTATTGGAAATTCTATAATAGACTTGAGAATGATTGCACATAAGTTGGCAGAATAAGTGAGAATCAACTAATAAAGGGTGTACTTGAACAACTTACTAGTGTGTGTTGTCAGTATTAAAAGAAGTTAGCACCAAACACATTGAGCACACCAAATCATTCATGGATGATAATGGTGGTAGTGGCTACAAGCATTTCAAAGTCTAAACTAAATATTTAACGAGTGAAAATTAAGGTGGAAGAATCCCTAGTCCAACTTGAAGATGGGTGAATCTACAATAAAATAAATCAAGTGGGAACTTAATGAGATAAGAAAATATTTTAAGATGAACAATGACAATTATATGAGTAATGGATAAATCACTAGGGGACAACAATCCCTCATGCAGGTGGATTAAGCATAACATAAGACTTAAATAAGGATGAACTAGTGTAAATGTGTCATTTGGATAATCACAATATGTATATAACACAGATCCTAGAGGGATGTTGAACAATCTTAATTCATAGTTAGTATGCATTTTTTATATAAGTAAATGAATTAATTCATGATAATAATTCTTATAGTGTATTGTTGTTCTATATTTGATAAGTATTGAGATGATTCTCATATTAATGATGTTTCATGATGTGACGGTATGCAGTAAATGGATATATTTATGATGAGACGTAAATGATGTATATGTGGTGCTTATTTATTTATTTGTTATGATAATGATGTTGTATGCTTATTATGGATAAGATATGCATAGGGATCATGATGTTATGATATGAGGTATATTGGCATTTTGTTCATTTATTATGTGATGTCATGATTCATATACGTTGATGTTATAACTTATGATGGTATTTCATGATGTGAAGCATGTGGAATCGATACAGATTTTGTGACATGCATGAGCATGCAGTTCTTTACTATTTAGAATGTGGTTATTAACAATGATGTTATATTATCATGATGAAATGCAAGAGTTGGCATGTGAATTATTTTCTATGATGTTATGATTATAACTAATGCATTGGCTGCATGTTGAGATGTGGTGATTGGCAGGAAATCCACAAATGGGTCGAGAGGGCCGGTTTATTTGATGATCTCGTGGGAGCCCATACCTATGAGGTAGAATAAGTAACACCATATGGGTTGGGGACAAAATCAATCAACACTACATATTTCAGTGGTTCCTTTGACTTGTATAGCTCTTGATGGATAACCCAGACCATCTTGAGGAGGCCAAGTGCCTGATATTGTAGGTCAAGTGCCTGGTATTGGATTGGCATGTAGAAGTCTAGTGGGGGTGTAAGGACTTTGATGCCTGAGGTTGTGCACCTTAGTCAGTGTGGAGGGAGTGAGCCAGCCTTTCTATATGCCTGGAGTACTACTGCATGGGGTACTGAGCAAGGTGCCTGCCTTGGGGAAAATGAGGTCTGAGTTGGGCATGGGCCTTGGGGAAAACCTTGGGCTATGGTAAATATAGATGATGCTTATGCCTGGTTCCGAAAGTGGGAAAAATGATAGAGATTCCTTGAGATTTCCCGGGTGTTGTGGAAAATTTCGATGCCTGTTGGTTATACTAGTTCAACAGAGGGTGTTGGGAAAACGTGTAGTAATAAACATTAAAGAGGGGGAGTATGTAATGTATCCTAATAATAATAACTAGAAATTGCACCGAAAGGTGCATAGAAACGTCAGAGGAGTGGGGATTTAAAAATTATTATATATTTATTGTCATGATCTATTAACCATGGAGAGGAACCAAATCTCTCCAAATGAGACATTTTCTTCAAAATTTTCACTAAAAAAGAAGTTTACATCTTAAGAGATTTGATCCCTCTCTACACGTAGGAAACTCGAACTTAAAATTGGTCTATCCTTATTTATATTTAAAAAATTAAAAAGATAGACATTTTTCTTAAGGTTTGAAAATATATATTATAAAATCTAAATAAATTAAAATTATTACAATTTAAAATAATTATATACATAGTTTTAAGAATGAGAATTTAGTATGAAGTTGGGTTTTGTTGGAACAGGATCCCTAAAACTGCGAATTTTGTACAATTTTGTATATTTTTGGTCTTAATTAGTCTAACGGAAGGGTTTTGGGTTGGGTCAAATCCCCGAATGCATTGTAATGGGTCAATGGTAGACCAAGAGTCCACAAACCACGGTTTGCGAACCATTGGAAGCGTAGGCTAAGTCGATATAAATAGATGAACATTTTGAGTCTTAAGGTAAGAAAGAATTAAGTCTGATGCTAAGTGCGAATTTTTATATCCGTTGTTGGTCGTTAGGGTAAGGACTCCTGTTGGATATGTGCGCGGAGATCCTTAGTCTTGTTGTGTGCAGACCCTGTTGGTGGTGTGCACAGGCTATGTCGGATTATATTGAGTTTTGATACTAATATATGCATATATGGTTGAAGTATTTTTGTGTTATCTGATCTAAGATATTTCTGTTGATGCGAACTATTGGATCTATTATCAATAATGTTGGTTATCTGTTTATGATGCGAATCTTTCTATGTTGTGGTATAACTGTACTCTGTCGATGATACATTATGATGATATGTGTTGATACACATGTGGATGCAGAGTTATTAACTAGATCTGTGTATGACAATAGCTTTATATATTTCGATTATACTGTTAACTATCCTGTGAATAGATCTGTCTGGTGCGAACCCGATAAGTTGCGAACATGGATCTGCTTGACTTACCTACTCTCTCTCTCTCAGGGTGCGGAAACCTGGTTCCAGCACCCTCCCATACTGCTTCTGGTGAGACTTTGGCCTGCGCAAGCAGGTCGTTGCTGAAAGGGCTAGTAGTATAGGGGTTTTTTCACAAACCTTAACCTCCGAACTTGGGTTAGGACCCCTCGAGCCAACAAATGGTTTCGTTGTCGGGATCGGGAGCATTTTCAGAGAGGGATTGGGTAATTCCAAGGGAACATTGGAGACATGAGAAGAAAGAAATTGAAGAGTGGTTCGAAAAGCAGGTTCAAGAATTTTCAGTAAAAGAGAATTGCATCACAAAGTTGAGGACAAAGAAGTGGAAGAATAAGTACATCTTCACAGAGTTCTACGAAATTTTCTTTGTGACATTTGCGACCGAGCTTCAGGAGTGGCTCACAAGGATTGTAGATTTTTAGAAGTGTTGGAAGGACGAAAGGGTCATTGAATGAACTCTAGAGTTGATTCAGTAGTTAGAGAGGACTGATAACACCATCACCCGCACGGTAGACAACTGGGTGGACATTGTGCTAGGAGGATTTGTGACAGAATTTGCAATCGATCAATTCATGTCCTATTCGGAGGCAGAGCAGAGGCTCTTCAAGGGTTTCCGGGTAAGTTTATGAAAACCTTACCATTATTGATTAAGATATTATTGTGTGAAAAGAGCATTCTGTGTAGTCATACAGAGTGAATGAGCTCCGATTAGAGCGAGGATACAACGCGGAGTGGAAAATACTACATAACTAATCAAGAAGGAGATAGATTTGTCTACAACCTAGTAAGGAATTCAGCTACGCATAGCCCTCCAACTACACCACCTTCAACTCAGCATAGGGGTAAGAACTCACCCGTACCTCCACCACCAAAAGACGAGATGGCCTCACACATGAAGCTATCTACTTTTAAGGGCGTAGGAGATGAAGATATGGATCAATTCTAGTTTGTCGCAGAATCGATATGGACTTCACAGAATGTGTCCAACGATGCTGTGAAAAGGGCGCAGTTGTCCCTTGCCTTTCAGCCCTGGATTGGTATATGGGACACATAGCTCAGCATGTGAATGCGACCATTCCAGAGATTAAGAATGCCCTAAAACAACAGTTCAAGAAGCCTAAATCCAACTCTCATATAGTGAATGATCTAAAAGATTTCAAGCAATGACCCTCTGAGTCCGTGTGGGAAGCTGACCAACGGTTGAAGAAGGTAATTAGAGAAGGGGAATTTATGTATGATGATAGACAGCACAATGAATGGTTCATGCTATGTTACTACCTCACCTGGGCGTACCTATGGGTCAGCAAGCCATTGAATGGCAGGAAAAATCCTTGGAGATTGCTATGAAGTTGGAAGCTGTGCCGAGAAATGATACCCAGTTGGGAGTACAACAAATCCAATAATAGTTGGGGGCGATGCACATGGAGATCCAGAACCTGCGAAAGGACCGAGGAAAGGAAGCTAGTCTAAACATATGGTGCATACGATGTAGGGAATCTGGGCATACCAAGTGTTGTAGCTCCTAGAGACAGCCTTGAGTTGCCAAAGACCAGTGCCTAGGACATCTTAAACAGTAGGGAGTATAAAGTATATTTCAGGCTTATTATCAGCTTAGGACTCTCTACCTTTTCAACTTGTGCAAAGCATCATCATATGGATGGGACCAAACTACCTTCAGATTTAGCAAGTTATAAAGACACTGTAAAGACAAGAAGGGAATGTTCAATACATATATACTTCAGACAACTTAGAGATAGCTTTCATCAGAGAGGGCCAGTTTCTCAAAGACATATAGGTATTTTAAACAGAAAAATATTTGGGGCACAGAAAGTGAAAGGGGAGTACTAACTACCAATGAAATGGTGCTCAGAAAACATATTTCAACATAATATGGGCTTAGGAACTAAGAATCCATACATATCAATCAGTTTAGTGAGAGTAACATTCCACGATGTTTAATACAGAGGAAATATGAATGATGTGTTAAGCGGAACGACATATCGTGTATGAGCCATATTTAAAGCAACATAGACCAGTAAAGCATGAGTATCAGACAACGATAAATTCATACCCGAGGTGGCAAGTTACTCGCATTCCAAGACACGATAAAAGGAAATTGAAAACAGTGGAGAGAACAATGATACAATATCACAAAGAAAGAGTCACGAACTATATAGCATTAAGACTGGAATCCTCATACATAACTATAACTTCTCTTCGCTGAAACCCCACGGGCTCTATGTATTTGCAGTGATAATTCCACGACAAGCATACAAAAACTTTTACACTGCCATTTTCTTCAGGAAATCTGGAACCCTGTGTTCTCTTCTGTTCTTGCTTATATAGGAATTTCCTTACATGGGCGAGAAGAATTTTGGGAAAATATCTTCCTCGCATGCTGAAATTTTGTTAGAAGTCTTTGTCAAAATAACAAAATCATGATGAGGAATTTAAAAACCTCTCATCATTTGCTGTTAGGCCCTTGGCCGTTTTTAGAACAAAAATGATATAACAGTCTTAGTAAAAAGTAAATTGCTAGGGTGAAATATGAATTCCCCCTGAAACTTGAAAATGACTAGCTGAAGTAAAAAGTAAAAAGGCCGCTAGGGCTGGATCATGAATTAACAGTAATCTCATGGATGAGAAGGAGTTTAAGCGATTGCTGACATTGGTGGTGGCACATTTGCTGATGAGCTGGCGATCTGGCTGGCATACAATGTGCACCTTGTCTGACAAGACATCCATTCGGTTTCTTTCCTCCTGCAGGCATGCTTCATATTCTATTAATGGTCGGAGTGTAGAAGGAGTAGTGGAGTCCCAACATGATGGAAGCCCTGCTTCTGTGATTTCGGCTCATACTCTATCAAAACGGTCTGCACTGTCTGCAAGTTGCTATAAGGCCCTTGAAGCTTTGTCTGTGAAGACTTGCCGCTGCAAATAGGGACTGTGTAATCCTGGCGGCCTTCCCCTCTTTATAACCCTGCAAAACAATGGACTGGATTATGAAATTCATGCATGCGGTGGGTGATTATGGAGGACTGGAGAACAATGGCGCGGCGGTGGTCGAACAGTGTTTTCTGCGTAAAAACGGTGAAAAAGGCAATGGTACGGTGTATGATAGGGTTTGGTGGGGAAATGCATCGTGGGCCGTTCGATCATGGTCTAGTGGTGGGGATCAACGGTGGAGAATGGTCCGTGGAATAACTTATGCACATGACGGAATACATATGAAACATTGAAATTTTAACGTAAAATGTGAAACCTTCAGACTTTGGTGGGAATGCAAAGGAAACACATGAAATGCAACGGAAATGCGCATGAGGGGTACGGGAATGAACGTACGAGGTGGGACCCAATACGGAAACCGCAAATCGCAGAGGCGGAAAGTGCGATGACGGAAAGTGGCACAAACAGAAAACTGCGCTTTGCGCTTTTGCGATGGGGCGGATCTGCGATGGGTGTGATTTGCGATGATCGCAAATCACAAAGGCGGAAAGTGCGATGACGGAATGTGGCACAAACAGAAAACTGCGCTTTGTGCTTTTGTGATGGGGCGGATCTGCGATGGGTGCGATTTGCGATGATCGCAAATCGCAAAGGTGGAAAGTGCGATGGCGGAGAGTGGCATGAATGAGATTTGCGATGGAAAGTGGCACCAGAAAGAAACCTTGTGCCTTTTAAAATTACTATTCCCCCTTTTCTCTATACTTCAGCCTTTTCGTATTAACTCCGCCTTTGGATTTTATGTATGTGACTTCCTTTACCTTGTTTCGCTTCGACCATCTCTTCAAATATTTCACTCTTTGATATAATGTTCCACCCATAGCCTATTAACATTTAATAAATCAATGACTTATGAGTCAATATTGATCAACACCAAGGATCAGTGCCCACTGCTGGCAGACTACCTACAGGCGGGGGGATCCAGTCCATTGCACCTAGGACCAAGTGGACCTGCGTTGTGGTGCGATGATTGTCGCATAGCCGACCTGCATGATACTAACCATTTCCCCCATATAGGTGCGTATGTCCTAGAACTGAAGCAATAGTGGTGAAGATTTTGCCGGTCAGTAGGACACGATGAGCAGAAATTCCGTACTTCTGGCACGATGATAGACCGGGGAAACCTATATAGGTTACAATCGGACCCTTCTTCACCAAGATCCCCCTCAGGTATGGATGTCTCCCCAGCTAGGGCCAGGGGAGGGGGCCAAGGTGGAAGCGTAGGTAGGGGAAGAGGACATTGATCTACTATAACTGTGGAGAGATAGGGCACTTTGTGAGGGACTGCACAAACCCTACAAGACAATCCTGTAGATACTGTAGACAACTGGACCATGTGATTGAAGACTGCCTAATTCTGATAGCCAAGATGCAGCAAAAGCAGCAGACACCTACGCAGAATGTAAAAAGGGTTAAGGTAGAACCTCAAGGCGAAGGACCAAGAATTAATGTGATAACATGCAACGGCATGACCACCGGGGGAGCTGCGGAGAAAGATGAGGCAAAGCCTCTTATTCGAAAATCAGCCATCAAACAACAAGGTCTGAACTTATAGAAGGAAAAGGAAACCTTTGTCGTAGCTCACCAAGAATTTACTAAGGCCGAGGCACCTACTCCTCAAGCCCCCGTGAACCTTAAAGCAGATGATGAGGTCAAACCATTTCTGCAAGCATGTATGAAGCTGTTGCACAACCAACAGGTCGTAGAAAACCTCCAAGATTTGATAGATAGCTGCACAAAAAGAACAACCCCACCCATGGAAGTTAAGGATGTGCACAAACTGTACAATCATAACAAGCGCACTAGTAGGGAAATGCAGTTAACCGCACAAATTGGTGATTATGAGATGGATCAGGTTATTCATGACCTAGGCTCAGATGCAAACATACTACCTAAACAAACTTGGCAGCGAATGGGAGAAGCCAAGTTGGAATGGTCCACTATCCAACTGCACATGGCCAATCAACAGAAGATCATACCGTTGGGGAGATTATCAAAGATTGTGGTAGATATCGCAGGAGTTAAGGTCCAGGATGACTTCAAGGTCATTCAGATTGTAGAAGATGAAAACCCCTATCTTGTGCTCCTAGGATTGGACTAGGCCATAGATATGGGCAGTATCATCAATTTGAAGAAAAGAAGCATGGTAATTGAAAATGAAGGTACATGGGTGATAGTACCATTAGACCCTACAGAAGGAGAACGATATACAAAGCTAGTGTGTGAAGAAGAGGATGTGGATCATATTTATAAGTTAACTTTGTGGGATGAAGGTTGGATCAGTCCCACAACCGATGGTGTACTTTGCTGGGAAAAGGATAACGAGTGTTTCTTTGAATCTGACGGGGAAATAGAAAACTGGCAGAATCGGTTACATGATGTATCTGCGTTGTGTTGTCTTAGGATCACAAGGGACTTCCGATGCATCTCCTCAAAGGTAAGAGAACTACCCCACTTTGATGGGTCTAGTAGTATTAAGGATTTTTTGCGAACATTTGAGACTGAGGTTCCGCGAGAGCGAAGGCTATGGACCCTTAATGTATCCATGCATGCAACACCTACGAGGTGGTGGGATATGCATAAGGGGGCGTTATAGGATTAGGAAGAGTGTCAGATATGATGATCTTGTGATTCGAACCTCCGACCCACTTGCGTGTAAAAAAATTCCTTGGCCTTGGAGACTCGCGCGAGCATATATTCGCTTGGATTGAAAAATGGTGTGACCGGACTACAAAAGAATGGGTTCAACTGTTTATTCATGCCTTGGGACCAATTCCCACCGCATGGTACTTAGATGCGGAGCTACATCAACGCACCTGTCACTAGGAAACATTAAAAGATGAATTTGTAGGGACATTTGGGCTAACAGGGGGAATGAAGACGCTTGAAAAAGCTCTGCAGGATATAGATACCTTCGTATTTGATGAATCATGTCCCTACGTAGCACTTGGGGTACCGACATGAGAAACACAGATGCAGGATATTTCCAATGCCACAATATAACCTTAGAAGAGTGCGACGAGGATCCGCGCAATGTATCTATCCCAGAATCAGAGGGAGAACACACAGTTGCGAGACCTCCACTACAAACTGTGGACATTACGAAGCCTCTGAAGCTACAAGAAGTCAACATTGGCACGAAAGAGCAGCCTAAGCTGTCTAAAATTGGGAATTATTGGGGTGCTAATACAGTAGGCAAAGTTGCTGAACTGGTCACAGAATATCAGGACTTATTCCCGAAAAAGTTTTTAGAGCTTAAGGGGATCACAACGGACCTAGGGGTCATGCACATCATGCTAAAACCAGATGCGTGCCCTGTAAAGCAGTGGCCTTATCGGCTGAATCCTAAGTATAAGCAAAAGGTTAAGGAAGAAATCGATAAAATTATCGCCGCAGGCATCATCGAAATGGTCGAGCAGTCGGACTGGGTAAGCCCAATGGTGGTTCAGGAGAAAAAGACAAAGGGAGAGATACGAATATGCGTGGACTTGCACAAATTGAATGATGCCTGCGTGCATGATCCATTTCCTACGCTATTCTCAAACGAAATCCTTGATAGCGTACTCGTTCACGGATGGCTTCTCAGGGTACCATCAGATCAGAATCACACTTGAAGATCACAGCAAGAATACGTTTGCCATTTAATGGGGATCCTTCCAGTATACAGTGATGTCATTTGGACTCAAGAATTCCCTTACTATATTTTCACGAGTAGTAGTCGCAGTGTTCAAAGAGTTCATCCACAAATTTCTGGAAGTTTACTTTGATGATTGGACTATCTTCGGCTTAGTAAAGAAGAACATTTTGAACCTACACATGATGTTGGATGCCTGTTAAAAGCACTAGATATCCTTGAATATCAAGAAGTGTATCTTCTGCATACCCTTCGGAATCTTGCTCGGACATATAGTGTGCCAACAGGGGTTGATGGTTGACCCTGCGAAAGTTGCAGTGATCATAAATCTGGCAGTACCTACAATTGAGAAGCATATGCATTCGATCCTCAGACACATAGGCTACTACAGAAAGTTTATTCAGGGGTATGCGCTGATCACAACACCTATGGAAAAGCTACTTAAGAAGGATGTTTCATTTTTTTGGGATGACGAGTGTTAGAAGAGCTTCGAGCTACTCAAAGAAAAGATGGTCTCTGCGTCTATCCTCATTTTTCCTGATTTGGCAAAGGTGTTGCATGTTCACGTCGATGCATCAGGAATCACCCTAGGAGTGGTCCTTATGCAGCCTGGCGATGGAGACATTGATCATCTGGTTGCATTTTCTAGTAGGAAACTCTCTGGTGCAGAGCGCAACTACTCTACCACGAAATGGGAGGGCTTGGCGATGGTCTATATGCATTATATAAGTATTAGCACTATCTCTTAGGAGGACACTTCAAAATGTTTATAGATCATTCGAATTTGAAATACCTAGTGAATAAGCCTGTGCTGGGGGGGGGGGGGTAATCTGCCGATGGCTACTGCTATTCCAGGAATACGAGTTTGAGATTATTGTCAAGCCAGGGAAGTTGAATGCTGGGCCGGATCACTTGTCCCGAATTGAGACTGGGAAGGAACCAACCAACCTGGAAGAAGGATTTCCTGATGCGCAACTATTTTCTATTAAGGTCGTTGATGCACACTTCGCCGACATCATCCAGTTCCTGACTATAGGCAAAGCACCAGCCGATTATTCGGTACAACTGAAGAAAGAGTTGGTAACCCACGTTGCGTATTTTACCATCATCGCAGGTCATCTATATAATATGGGGGCTGATGAAGTGCTACGATGGTAGGTTTTGGAGCATGAACGACATGCTATCTTGGCAGAAGCCCATGACGGGGTAGCAGGAGGTCACTACGCAGGGAAAGCAACGACACAAAAGGTCTTGAGAGCCAGATTATGGTGGCCTACCTTGCATAATGACACTCACGACTATTGTAAGGCCTGCGATACATGCCAACGAACCAGAAGGCCATCCCACAGGGATGAAATGCCCTTTCAACTGCAAATAGCCCTGCAAGCCTTTGACAAATGGGCCATCGATTTTGTAGGACCTATCAACCCACCCGGGAAGAAGACAGGGGCATGTTACATTATAACTGCTACTAATTATATAAATAGGTGGGCCGAAGCACAAGAAATAAATGATTGCACTGCAGATACCGCTGCGCACTTCATCTTTGAGCATATTCTGACCAGATTTGGATGTCCAAAAATCCTGATGAGCAATAGAGGTACACACTTTGTCAATTAAACAACATAGGCATTTATGGAAGAATTCAGATCCATCATGCGAAAATCACTCTGTATCATCCCCAGGTAAATGGAGCGGTCGAAGCTTTTAATAAAGTCTTGGAGCACGCACTGACCAAGGTTTGTAACGCCGATCACAGTGTCTGGGACGTGCACATCCCATCTATTCTTTGGGCCTACCGAACCACCTGTAAGAAGTTGACAGGAAAACACTGTTTCGGATGGTTTATGGTAGAAAGGTAATTATTCCCATGGAATACATTGTTCCTAGCCTGCGCATCACAACCTTTACGAATATGGCAGAGCCTCATATCATGGAGGAATGGTTAGCGCAACTTGTGGCCTTGGAGGAAGATTGTTTCATTGCTAATTTCCATCAGAAGGTTCAGAAGGCACGGGATAAGGCATGGAAAGATTGACATATTCGTCAAAAGACCTTTACGGAGGGAAAATTAGTCCTGCTATATGATATCTAGTTTGTGAAACACCCGGGGAAGTTCTGACAGCACTGGCTTGGACCTTACACAGTTAAAGAAATCACAGATGGCGGAGCTGTTTGGGTAGCCACCCTGCGTGGCGATATGTTACCCGAATATATCAATGGCAGTCGGCTCAAGCCCTATTAGATCAAATGACTATATGGCCGGAGTAGCTATATGAAATGCGGCATACCCACCAAGGGAGGTAAGCACAGTGGGTACCCTAGTACGCGCAGGAAGCAATCACAGAGTTGGAAGCCTGGAGGGGTGAACTGAAGGCGTAGGAGTACACTCAAAACGCATTAGCTGTGCTGGCCGCACAGGAGGCCCGTTGGGATTGTCAGGGTGCACTGGGCGCACAGGCGATACAAAAACTAGCCATTGGCACAATAAAATCGGGTAAAAGGAAAAAGTTACTGTTCAAAGGAGCGGGCGACCGACATTTAATGAGGCGATTTTGGACGATTTTTTACTGTTAACTTGATGGTAAGTTTTGGATAAGGTTTACCCAGCCGTTGGTCGATCGCCAGGGCTATAAAATCAAGGGGATAGCTCAGAAGGGGGTTTTGTATAGCTTGAAAAGTTTGTGCTCTATACGATTATGTGTCTTTTATGTTTTGTTGATGTCTAAGCATGCTTCCCCCTTGGACAGTAGCCATCCTGAGTTTATTTTTCACGCCATAATGATGACCACTAATCCTGCAGAACACTCAGAACCAGTGACCTCGGCAGAACAAGAAACCGAGGAAGTAGTGGATATTGAGTCCGAGGCCGAAGAGGTTATCTCCACGCCGAGCCCAACCAAGAAGAAAGGAAAGGAAAAAGCTCAAGGTTCAGGCAGACCTACGAAATGGGTTGGGGTGAAGCCCCGTACCTCCTTGAGAAATCTAAAATCCCTGCGAGCGACGCCCCAGGCACGCTCTGCTCAAGAAGAGGCCTAGGTCGTCGCACCAATAAATTGGTTACCACCCTTTGTTCAGCCGCACAGGCCCTCGACATGCACGCCGAAGAACCTCGATGACCTGATCACCTACCTGTAGATGCCGCTGACCCCGGGAGAGGTCCTTGTCATTGGCGAACCTTTTGGAAGGCTCCATGAAATAAAACTTGATGATCATGACTTGGCCAATTTGGAGGCCTTCCTTGAGTTGACACTCGAATTATACCTTGATAGAGTTCAGGAAGACGATGGGATAAATATTGTTCCCATGTGCTGGGTGCATGGATTGGCCAGGTCCGGGCTCCTGAACCTGATAAGGATACCTCACTTCGGGCACTACAGCATCGCAGACCGTCTGGCACGTCAGTTGCTCGCCCTGGTTCATGAGGGTTGCCTGTGGATCCAGGATCGAATCCCCATCGATGCTGCACTCATTCATCGAATTAATGGTCTTCTCATGAAAGGACCAAACTCTTTGGAGTGCGTTGGCAAGAAGTATGAGGGGGAGACTGTCGAATACATGCGCAAAACCTACCATGTGGAGCGAAATACTCGAGGCTTCATAATGAAATCCATCAGTGACCTTGGTATGCAGTTGGGTACCATGTTGTTGGCATGCAAAATGATGCGAAAATGTCAGGTCCTAACCGTCCCTACATATGTAATTCATTTAGCAGGGCAATGTGAGAAAGGGGTCTGCTTCAATTGGGCCCAATACTTGTGCGACTAGTTTTTGGCCAACGTCTGAGAATCCCCGAAGCAGGGACGAGCCTTTTGTTATTCCTGGTTGCTGTTTCTTATTGCGTTGGTCACCTGGGAAGCACCTAAGGAATCAGTCCTCCCTGAGCTCACCCAAGACATGTGCAAAGGGGCTCATTATACGAAATTGTGGGACTCTAAGGATGCGCAACGCATTGAGGACAACCAAGTCTTCTATGTCCTCTTCCAGAGCAGCTTGGCAGCAACTATCAATTCCTGGCCGCGCTTGTCTCCAGCAGTGTATGACAAGTACAAGAGCATTGTGGCATTTAATATTACCATGCGCAAATTCCAAATTAGATCACGCAAGGATAAAGCCTGGGTCTCGCTCCCATATATGGCTGCGGATGAGGATATTGATCACATAGTTGCTACATGGCCTCCGTAGTGGAAGATTGGGCTCAAAACCAGTACGATGGGCATCACAGGCACTGTACTACAAAAATAACTTCCAACACAACCAAAGAAACTAGTGGATCGAGCAAAGGCACTGAAAAAGAAGGGAACGTCGGCTCACAGAAGAATTCGCAATAGAAAAATCCCACTGAAAATGATGCAGAAGCATAAACATATACGGATTCGCAGATGGATCTGGGGACAGAAAGATTGGATGCGGGAGGTACTGATTCCCCCCGAGGCATGAAGCAGACAAGTGAGCCTTTCAAGGGGTCACGCAAGAAACAACGCGCCATCCAACCATAATGAAGTACATGAGTTACACTGACTGAAGATGATCTGGAGCAGATTGCAGATGCGGTCACCTTGGCGGTAGAGGAAAAATGGCTAGCTCTCGAGGAGTAGCAGAAGGCCGTGGTTGATACACTTCAGGCAGGGATCCAGGCTTTGCAGCTCCAAGCATATACCTTGCAAACGAACATGACCCGGGTGAGGTCAAACCCCAAGATCAGTAGCGCAGTCGTGGTTACAGCCGAAAGCTGTCCCTATCTGCTGCCCGGCACAACCCTCATAATGAGTTCCCCTGACTTAGGTGCGCAAGTCCATGCTTTTGCATGAGTGAAGTTAGATCTAGCCCGATTACCTCATGAGTCATTGCAGCTGCTCCACACTATGCTCTTTGAAGAAATCCAGCATCAGGATGGCCAAGTGCACCATCAGTTCAATGTAGCCGAGAAAACGATTGAAGAAAAAGTTGCTGAAGTATCTCAGGCCCCAGCTGCATGCACCGTTGTCACCGCACAATAGACGGAGCTCGAAAATTTAATTAGTAGACTCTGCGCGGATGTTACAGATGAAATACCAGCCGTGGCTACACCCCGGGCCAAGATTGAGGGGCTGGTCGCAGCATTAAAAGCCTCAAGAACGAAGATCCAGGTAGTCAAAACACAGATGGAACAACAAATCGCGGACTTGCAGGTCAAGTTGTAGCCAGAGACACCACCGGAGGTGCAAGCCCATCGAGATGCACTGGTTACCGCAGCCAAAAATGTGATTACCAGACAGATTGCTCAGGGTGCCCAATTTTTGGATAAAACCATGCAATTATGGACCAAAGTATAACACGAACCGGTCCTGATTGAAATCAACCAGGACCTGCAACAAAATGAAGAAGTGTTCGAGTAGATCGAAGCCACGATGCCTACGCTGGTTCCTGCTCAATGATTAGCACGACTGTGAACTATCCATGCCATTCGGGATGATATCAACGAACTCCGCCAGAAGAAGAAGACTCTCAATGATCGTCTTAAGCCATGGGCTAATGAAGCCCTCAAGCTCTCCTAGGATATTGATGTCGCTGTTAAGAAATTGAACTAGACTCTGGAGAGCGTCACCCCTGCAACAGAAGGACCGAATTCGTAGAAGCTAGTAGATATTGCTCAGAATGCTGCTGCTCAGAGTGAAGGAGTCCTACCCCCACTGGTTGAGGCGGTCAAAGTACTGCAGGCGCAAGTGGAGACCCCACCATTGCAATGACTCGGGATGAGTCACAAGATTGTGTTGGGGGACTGTTGGAACAGGATCCCTTAATTTTGTATATTTTTGGTCTTAATTAGTATAACGTAGGGGTTTTGGGGTGGGTCAAAGCCTTGAATTCATTGTAATAGGTCAAGGGTAGACCAAGAGTCTGCAAACCATTGTTTGCGGACCATTGGAAGCGTAGGCTAAGTTGATATAAATAGATGAACATATTGAGTCTTAAGGTAAGAAATAATTAAGTCTGATGTTAAGTGCGAATTGTTAGATCTATTGTTGGTCGTTAGGGTAAGGAATCCTGCTGGATGTGTGCGCGGAAATCCTCAGTCCTGCTATGTGCAGACCCTACTGGCTATGTGCGCAGGCTGTGTCGGATTGTATTGAGATTTGATACTAATATATGCGGATATGGTTGAAGTATTTCTGTGTTATCTGATCTAAGGTATTTCTGTTGATGCGAACTATTGGATTTGTTATGAATAATGTTGGTTATTTGTTTATGCTGTGAATATGTATATTTTGTGGTATAACTGTACTATGTTGATGATACGTTATGATGATATGTGCTGATTACTGTTGATATGAACGTGGATGCGGAGTTATTAACTAGATCTGTGTATGAAAATAGCTCTGTATATTGCGATTATATTATTAAATATCCTGCGAATAGATTTGTTTGGTGCGAACTTGATAAGTTGTGAACGTCGATCTACGTGACTTACCTACTCTCTCTCTCTTAGGGTGCAGAAACCTGGTTCCAACACCCTCCCATATTGCTTCGGGTGAGACTTTGGCCTGTGCAAGCAGGTCATTACCAAAAGGGCCAGTAGTATAGGGGTTTTTTGGAAAACCTTAACCTCCGAACCTGGGTCAGGACCCCTCGAGGCAACAGGTGTTCAAAGTTGGCTTTAGCTGTTGTCCAGACAAAAATGAAGAGTCTCTTGAGAAGAAAACTGACATCCAAAAAACAATTTAAGAACCGTGAAGTTTGTTTTGGTGCACTCAAACGTAGGATAAGTTTGATTATAATTAAAAAAACAAGTCAAAGAAGTTTGATTACAAATAAATAAAAAGTCAATGTGTGAAACACAAGAGAATTTATTTTAAGTGAATAATTAATTTATAAGATTGTCATAATTGTAATATATATATATATATATATATATATATATATATATATATATATATATATATATATATATATATATACATACATTAAAATTCAATTTTTTTTAAAAATGGTTTTATTTATAAAATATAAAATTAAATTGTTAATAATGGATAGATTACTATTAAAGTAACTTAAAATGAAAGGAAACTCTTCAATCAATCAAATTATTTTCTTAATAAAAATTAGGACCACTTAACTTGTATATAAATTATTAAGAACTTGAATTGAGATTGACAAAGCCTATGCTACCCTCATTTAATATTTAAGTAAACCACTATTGTGAAGGCCCGCTACAATAATAATAATTTTGGTCATTCAATGTAAGATGGACATGACCACTACGTTTTTTGTTATTGTAAAGACCAACCACATAGTTCACTTTGAACAAATGTAGTGCACTCTCTTAAAATAATCCCACTAAGTAGCTAATGTGTTGTTATAATTAGGATTCTCTAGCTAGCTATAAACAAAGATTGATTCTTCCTTATAGGACATCATGTATTGGAGTTTAACTCATTGAGAAGTTGCCCCTCAAAAGGACGAGTGAACATAAGTTGATCCTTTCATAAAAGGAACTTTATATGGTGTTACCTATCTTAAATATTTTAGATTGAAAAAAGTGTTAAGCATTTCTAATATTTTGTTTCTAATTTGTTGTCACAAAAATATAATTATATTATTTCCATGATATCCTTCACATTTACATACATTTAGGTAAGCTTAATTTTTTTTAATATTGATGAAAATCTACACAAAGCATATATATTATTTTTTAATTATGATATCATTCCATCGAGAATAAAACATGAGCCTTCTCGTTTAAATTATTTACATTTGATGGTGATCTGATGGTGCGGTCAATAGCAGGTGCATTTAACAATGTATATTTCCTTTTGAAGGGAGAAGTAATCATTAATTATCATAGTTATCGAACTTTCAAATATCTAATGGCACTCACTCGGTGAGATCCATAGAATGATAATTCATTTCAGAGAATAAATGGAATAGGTGTTAGCAGAGCTCTTATGCTCCAATTGTGATTCATTTAGGAGAGAAAAGAACATTCAACCTATATCATATCATTTATGCTTACAAAATATCCAACAATGGATATGTGCGACTATTAGAGAATCATAATGTTTTTCAAAAGGAAAAGAGAGTGGTGGACAACGAAAAAAGAATTTCCTCCAAAATAATCCATAGGTTGACGTGTGTACATAGAAAACCTTTTATAGCATTTAAAATGGTTTTGGATAGTACGTTGTGAATCTGAAATCAAGAATATTGTTAGTTTTGTAAGGGAAATTTTGGCATTTATTTCTTACTGTTTTTTACATTAATATTTTACAAATTTCAATTATCAATATTTGCAACATGGTAAATGGTGAACGTGGAAAAAGTGATTTTTTTTCATCCTTCTTCATTATTTTGCTCTAAGGAGATTAGAGAAGTTTCAATCTTAGCGAAGGGTAAATTTTTTATATTGAAAACTTTGTTAAAAGAGGTAAATATTAGGATATATTGAAAACTTTGTTAAAATAGGTAAATTAGCGTATATATATTATTATTATTTTGGTAATTAATGTCATCCCTTGTATGTGCAATTAATTTCTTCCAGCTTCAATGCAATGTACAAGGAAATGTAGTGTCTTGGGTATAACACTACAAGAAAAAAACACATTGGTGAGGGTCATGCTTGTGACGGACCTTTAAGGTCCGTCACCAATGTCACATATGGTGACGGTCCTTAAAAAACCGTCACTGTAAGTGTATATAGTGATGGTCCTTTATGGTCCGTCACCAAAGACATTTTCAATGACACTTTTGGTGAGGGTTGTTAAAGGCCCATCACTAATTCTCTCTTTAGTGACACTTCTAGTGACGAACTTTTAATGACCCTCACCAATGCTCTTTTTGTTACTTTTGGTGACGGTCAAAAAATGTCCGTCATCATTGATAATTAAAAAACCGTCACTATAAGTGTATATAGTGATGGTCCTTTATGGTCCATCACCAAAGACATTTTCAGTGAGACTTTTGGTGAGGGTCGTTAAATGCCCATCACTAATTCTCTCTTTGGTGACACTTCTAGTGATGAACTTTTAATGACCCTCACCAATGCACTTTTTGTTACTTTTGGTGACGATCAAAAAATGGCCGTCATCATTGATCATTCCAATGAGTTTTTGATGACGCTATGTGCCTGTTAATATATTTTTTGTCAAAAGTTAACGATTTAATACCATTATTGTGGAGCATTTTTTATAATATGTCCAAGGCCATAGTGGTTCGGGTCAGTCAATTTTTTTAGAAGTAATTAGTGTTTATCATTTCCCTCAAGTAATGACAAGTCGAATAGAGATTTCCTATGAGTCAACACATGATTCATATATATTAAGTTTATTATCTAGCAAATTCCCTTTAGATAAAGTTCCACTATTGTGTGTAGGAAATATATTATTTAATACATAATCAAGCTTTGACATTTCTATTAATGAGAAAGACCTAACGATCGTCACCAATCCGGGCACGCCTTAAATTAATGCTTTGGCACACACTAACATTTCTTAGCACCCCACATGTATTGGAACATCTTTATACCTAGAAGTACATCTTGTGATGACACTGATGCCCAAGCACATGGCGGAATGCGCTAGCACAACATGGAACTCTCCTAGCATGTGTTGGCATGCTGCATATAGTCCCTAGCATGCCCTAGAACACCTTGGTTGAATGCATTGACATACATTAGCACTTGGCACACAATTCCACTTGGCATGTATTGGGACCTATTATTAGTGTGCCTAGCATGCCCCTTTTCAAAAAGATAAAGTCTTGACTTATTAACCCTCTTATTGGTTCTTCCTTTTGTTGCCTTGACACATATTGACATACCCTGGCACCTTGCACCACATCCTTAGCACCTACCATGTATTGGCATATCTTGGCACTATTAATTGGCACATGATATAATTATCACACCCTGGAACTCCCAAGCACACTTTGGGAATTCTTGACATGCCTTGATATTCCCTAGCATGCCTTACAAATGCTTAGCATACCTTGTCAGTCCCTCCTTGGCATGACAACTAACACTCATTAACACTAGTCTTTGGCACACGTTCCTCATATTCATTAACTTCCATGAATTTTTTCCTAGTGCTCCCTTAATGTTTTTTCCTAGTAATCCTTAACACTCATCAACATGCATTATCACTATCTAGCACACCTTAGCACTCTTCAACATTCCCTTCCACTAATTCATAACATGCATAATACTAGTCCCTGACACATATTGGTGCTTGGAAAGTCTTAGCATGTATGGAATATGTTGAGATGCCTTGGTATGATTTGGCATGGTTCAATATTAAATTTATTTGTGATTATCAATTGTTGGAAAGTAGATGAGAAGCAACAAAGGAATACTTGGCACTTAGAATGCACTAAGACTTTGCACTTGGCACTTAGAATGCACTAAGACTTTGCACTTGGCACCTAGTGTTGGTGTGCCTAGCATGCCCCTCTTGGAAAAGGTAAATTGATGACTTATTAACCCTCTTATGTGTTAATTTCCTTGCAGTTTAACTTTTGTCTCCCTTTTGTTGTCTTGACAGTCCCTGACACGCATCGACACACCCTTGCACATCTTGGCATGCCTTATCACTTGGCACATCTTAGCATGTTTGACATGTATTCCCACTATCTAGCACATCAAGGGGGTGAAGAGAGAGGTAGTCCTAAAGTAAGTCGAGTACGAGGGCTGAGTAAGGGTTGCTAAAGGGAGGTCATGATCATCCTCCAAGAGCAAGATCATCATGTGAGGGTTCAGAAGAATGTTTGATACCTTAAGGGTTGGTTTGCGCTAAGAAGTAGGATGGCATATTGTTGGTTCTCTTCTAGCAGATCGAGCTTAAGAGAGGTTTCTCATGAGAATCTGGGCATGTGATTTCAATGGTGTCTTTGTGTGAAGGTCGCATAAAATTCTGAAATGTTGAAATTTGCAACAAGAAACAGTGAGATTGGAAACCAGAAAGGACAAAAAAAAAATGCACCCACACTGGTGAGGAATTTTGATGCACCAAGAGTGAGGAATGTGGGGCGTCTAATTTATTTTTCCCTTAAATAAATTGGACAATAAATTGTAATTTCATCTCATAACAACTTGTGTCGGTTAATTAAGTCATGATGATCGAGTTAGCTTAGTAAATTCAAGTACTTGAGGGTCTAAGATGAGGCATCTAGAGGGATTCTAATATTTTTGAGGTCCAGTTGAAGTTGATCCATTAGTGGGGTGCAAGTGTAATTAACTCGATTAAATGAGTTAAAATCAGTTTAACTGGTTCTAACTGAGTGATGAGCTAGTGAGAGGTCTAGTGAATTAAATTAGATTTAATTCACAATGAGTGATCAATCATATAACTGATAATTTGCTATTAATAGTTGCATGCATATCAGTTTCGAGGAATACCCAGTTGAGACAGAGGTTAAAGGGAACATAACTATCAGTTGTATTCAGAGAAAATTTCCCATGTGCAATTATAAAGTCATTGGGATGCCATGATGGATTTCACAATCAAGGAAGACAAATTTTCCTAATTAATAAGGAGTTAATTCCCTAGGAATTGCATGAGAAAGGTAGGCTGAAGTAAGGATGAGAATTGGCTAAGTACTAGACCGAGTTTGCCTAGATCAACGGGAGACAATTGACATAGTGCTGGAGAATCTCATGAGAGATTAAGCATTAATGTATTGTTTCATGATTCCTTGACTTAATACACAATAGAGATAGAGGGGTTTTGAGTAGTTTCTTTCCCCAAATACATCATGTTGTTGTGCGATTGATAATTTATTTCTCTTACTTATATGTGATTGTGCGATCGTGTTTTGTTTCCACAAATTGTAGGAAGGATTAAATATCTTGTTTTAGTAGATTACAAGATTAGATTGAATCTCGTTGGTTAGATTTTCTACATGGTATCAGAGCAGGAATTTTTTGGGCGGCGAGTTTGCAGAGAATATTTGAATATTTGGTGTAAAATTTTCAAAAACAAATAGAATATTTGGATTCCTCGCGAAAATCTACCCAAATGGGAAAAAAAATCGGTCGAATAGGAGCTCGGATGAGGGAGATATCATCGATTTAAAATCAACTCTTTTTTAGAAACTTTTTGTAACGTCGGGACAATTACACTATGCGCGAGTCAAGAACCTATATGCAATTGAGGTACCAGATGCATGCAAAGCTTTGAGGAGAAAGGCATAATTTAGAGACTTGGTGGTTTAGAGGGAGCATAAATTACCTCTCAACATGCATCCTCATGAGAAGCAGTCTCAGAAGGTTGTGGAGTAGTTGCCATAATTGGAGAAGCAGAGAGGAGACTAAGTGGAAGCGTCCACTCAAGAAAAGACCTCCATGAGGGGGAAATTTTGAGCCAGATGGGAAGAGGGAGCATCCATACGTCGAGGTGTAAGGTGGGGTGATGTGTAGACATAATCCCAAGATAAGAAATTTGGGCAAGTTCCATTGAGATGGCGTGTCTCATGGATCGAACCTGGCTACGAGGAGTCCACAGTACAATAGTAGTAGGAAGGATCAGTTAGATTGATGTAGTTAGATGTCAGCAAGACAGAAATCAGAGTGACAGATGTTAAATAATGGATTACAAATCAGAGTTATAAATAGTTCAAAGGGCACGGATGCAGATGTCAGCAGCAGCGCAGATAATCCAGTACTAGACATGTGTAGTAGCTAGCAGCAGTTAGAAGACTTTGATGACAGATGCATTATACTGAGTAAGTTGTTCGGAGGCTATTTAGTTTCAGGATTTGCAGGTGCAAACAACACTAGAGAAGTGTAGCATGCAGAACATTCCAAAGGTACCGGATGGGGATATATTGAATTCCTTTCTTGCTGAGAGGGAGTGTTGAAATTTGAAACAATAAACAGTGAAATTAGAAACTAGAAAGGACAAAAAAAAAAATGCACCCACACTAATGAGGAATTTTGATGTACCAGGAGTGAGGAATGTGAGGCGTCTAATTTATTTTTCACTTAAATAAATTGGACAATAAATTGTAATTTCGTCTCATAACAACTTGTGTCAGTTAGCTAAGTCATGATGATTGAGTTAGCTCAGTAAATTCAATTTAAGGTGATCGAGGTGTATATTGGTGGCCACCTGCCTATTCCACTTGGGCCCTCACCATTGTCTCTTTCAGTTTTCCAGTTTCCTTAATTATAGCACAATTTACTATTTTTGTTAGTTTTTCGGGTCCTGAACTTCCGGAGCCGTTTTGAGGCCCAAAACGAAATTTTTTGGGCATGAAAGGTTTGGAGATTTCTTAGAATTTGCATTAGAAGTTGTAGTCCTCAGAGAGATCTTTCTAACGAGGTATCATGTGTGTCAAACGAAGATCATATGACCAAGTTACGACCCCAGAAAGTTGGCTGCCCAACTAACCCCAACGGGGCCCATAAAATCTTGGTGTTACATCTCCTCGGGTTAGGGTTTTGGTTGTTTAGGGTTTTATCTTATTTTTAAATAATAAAAAAGACCCTTCATCCTTATTGTAACACAACTAAGAGAAACATAACTATCAGTTGTATTTATAGAAAATTTCCCATGTGCAATTATAAAGTCATTAGGATGCCATGATGGATTGCACAATCAAGGAAGGTCGATTTTCCTAACTAATATGGAGATAATTCCATAGGAATTGCGTGAGAAAGGCAGGTTGAGAATTGACTAAGTATTAGACCGATTTTTCCTAGATCAGCAGGAGACAATTGGCAGAGTGCTGGAGAATATCAAGAGAGATTAAGCATTGTATTGTTTCATGATTCCTCGACTTAATACAAAATAGAGATAGAGGTGTTTGAGCAGTTGCTTCCCCAGATACATTTAGTGTTGTGCGATTGATAACTTGTTTCTCTTACTTATATGTGATTGTGCAATTGTGTTTTGTTTCCACAAATTGTAGGAAGGATTTAGTATCTTGTTTTAGTACATTACAAGATTAGATTGAATCCCATTGGTTAGATTTTCTACATGAAATAGAAGAGAGGGTTGATACCATATTGCCTTGTGGTGGTTAGTAGGCGGCAAGGTCTATGATAAAGAACAACATAAATGGAAGAGGGCTTGCACTGTAATTTAGAGCCATAACAGAAGTCGACGCAGGCACAATATTGATTGATTTAACCCTAGTTTGAGGGTCGACATTGAGATCTGAAGTTCATGTCAAGATTCTATCAAAGAAATGCCCAGAAGCTATGGATCCATATGAGCTAGGTCGAGTCCCTTATGGAGGCAAGAGTCGTGTTTTTTCTATGTGTGGATAGGGTTTGTTCTACAACAATTAGAAGTACATAAGTATAATGCCCTAGTTAGGACAATTTCCTAGCATGTTTAGTTCATAAGGTATGCCCTTAAGATTGTGACAAATTTGTGTAGAAGAAGACGGGTTGTGACCCTTAGAGCGAGGTTTATTTCTGCAATAAAGACCGCAGATCTGGAAGATGGTTTGCAGATTCAGTATGTGTGGAGACAATAGATCCAAAGGAGGGTGGAACCTGAGCAAAAGATTGCACATGCAGAAGAAATGTGCCATATGAAGAATGGATTGACATGCAGAGGAGTTTATTTTGATGGAATTTCCATAGAGTTTTAAAGAAATATCTGAAGAAACCTATAAAAAATTAGTAAATGGACTGTTAGTGGCTGATTTGTAACCCTAGTTCAGTCATCTACAGAATGTTAGAAGCATGATAAGAGGAGTAGTTCATATTTGTTCATAGATTGGACAACAAAGATCAAATTGTCGATACACAAGAACAATGATCTTGAGAGGACTCAAACCATTGTTAGGTGGCAGATTTGAAGAGCCCTAGATGAAGACAATATTGTGGGCCCTATATCAGTAAAAAGAATTGACTATGGTTGGGCAGATTGATGGTAGTCCAAGTACAGTTGGAGGGTTGTTAGGTTACTGTCAAAGAAGAGCTCTGACTCTTGTTCTAGTGAAGGACAACAAAATTGGTGGAAGGGTAGGTGTATAGGGCCTAAGGATGTGCAAAATTTGAAGGACTAAAGTAACAGTCAAGTGGACCAACCAACTAGCCCTAATTCACTATATTGTAGAGGATTGATTCAGAGAGAAGAAGGGCAACCTCCATAGCCCTGGACTTATCATCTTGGAGCTATAATATGGCAGAAGTGGGCTTACCAAAGAGTTGTTCACAAATGGAATTGTGAAGAACTTGTTACCACTCAAACTAGTAGTGGACCTAAAAGGGGTTTCTAAGAGGGCAACTGCTAGGACAAGGGAAACGATGGAGGCTTAGCCCATTGTCACCACAGCTAAGGCTCCTTTCTCTTCACGGAATTTCACCGATGGGTGGAGTCCCGGTAGTTTAGGAAGTCACTTGTAGTATATAGGTCAATGAATAGGTGGGAAGTGACCCTCGAAACCCTTTCCCTAAGATAAAATAAAGAGTGGGACTTGCTTTCCTTTTAAGCAAGTGAATTTATCTTCTAGGGAGAGAGGAGGGGGATTGAAGGGTTGAGGGAGAAGAAAAAGACTTATGAAGGAAGTTCTTAATCCCTAAAATCCTTTGGGAACTTGGATTCCCAAATGGTCCTTGATGAAAGGCCTTTGACACCAAATGGGACCACACGAGGCCAAGTAAACCCAGCCCAGGTTCGGGGATGGAATTTAGCAACCAATGATGTTCCTATCCTGGACAAGGTGAGGGGAAAGGATCAGAAAAGAGTTTTTACTTCAATAGGTCAAATTGATCCTACTAGGTTCTATCCTTGGGACCACCTAGGCAAAACTTGACCCTAGAGCTAAGGCTTGAGGAATCTGGAGATTCCACCGTCGGAATTGGCCCAAGTTATGAGGAGAGTGAGGGCACCCAACAACACAGCTGCCTCTAGGAGATAGAAGTTTTCCTCTAGCTAGATTCCTGGGAAATTGTTGCCCTAGGTGACCTAATGGGGCTAGACTTAGGGAATGTGAAAATTTCTTAATCTAAGAAACCCTACTGTAGTATCTTGATTTACTTCTCCTAATTGAATTAAGTTACAAGTTAATTTATGAAATATTTAATAAATTAGCGAAGTAAATAGTAAATATAACTAGCAACCTACGCATATAGATCAAATATTGAATAACATGCTCATAGACAAAGTGGCAGACGTAATTTCTGGACAACTGTCCCCGAAAAAAACCGAATGTAGGAAAACCGGTGCAACTAGCTCTAGAGGGTTTTCATTATTATGCAGAATCTAAGTACAACAATCCTGGGCACCAAAACTAGTTCACCCAACAGAGAAATAAAAATGGCAGTAATACGTTGCTCTGAATCCCTCTACGTCAGCCTGAATGGCCTATGTTGACCTCTGCGCTGCTCAGTAAGGGTCTACGTCACACCTGAAGGGCTTACACTGCCCCTGTGCTGCCCTGAATAGGCATGCGTCAGCCCTGCGTGGCTCCTGCTGCCCCTGCTGGGCTTTGGTTGGACTGAGTGGCTCCTGTTGCCCCTGCTGCTCTAGCTGGCTGGAATACTTATGCAGAAAAATCATAGGTAAGAAAGAAGTCACTGGTCAAAGGTAACGCATAACAGTCAAAAAAATTGAAGAAATGAAATGAAAATAGATCAATGTCCACAAATAACTGAAATAGCTCAATGGGACTAGAGAGTAAAAGCTTTGACAACAACAATAAGTGCTTATAGCATCAGCTAAGAGAACAGAGGAGACTAGTTCATGAGGTTAAAATGTTGTTTAATTGTTGGCACAGGAAAACTGTAGAATTGTTAGAGTAAATCTTTGCAGGTACCATTAGTTGGTGATCATCGATAATCATTTCATTTCATCAAATACCCTGATGAATGGGCCTTACAAGCTATTTCAGTAGAAAAACGCCACAGAAGTTGTGTGATGGAAAAATATTCACACTATATTGAAGAAAACACCTACAAAATAAGGATGATGTTTCAAATGGGGCAAGAAACAATAGAGAGATAGACATCAAAAAAGTTAAAATGCTAGGGCAACAGGAAAGCAACTAGGTAGCATGGTACAAAGCACAACAAAGAAAATTATAAAAATGGAAAACCCTACAAATTAGCACCCATCCAAAAATCACCACAATTTTTTCTTTAACCCTAGTTAGGACAATTTCCTAGCATGTTTAGTTCATAAGGTATGCCCTTAAGACTGTGACAAATTTGCATAGAAGAAGAACGGTTGTGACCCTTAGAGCGAGGTTTATTTTTGCAATATAGATCGCGGATATGGAAGATGGTTTGCAGATTCAGTATGTGTGGAGATAGCAGATCCAAAGGAGGGTGGAACCTGAGCATAATATTGAGCATGCAGAATAAATGTGCCATATGAAGAATGGATTGACATGTAGAGGAGTTGATTTTGGTGGACTATCCAGAGAGTTTTAGACAAAGATCTAAAGCAACCTATACAAAATTAGTCAATGGACTGTTAGTGGCTAATTTATGACCCTAGTTCAGTCATCTACAGATTGTTAGAAGGATGATAAGAGGAGTAGTCTAGATTTTTTCATAGATTGGACAACAAAGATCAAATTGTTGATACACAAGAACAATGATTTTGAGAGGACTCAAACCATTGTTAAGTGGAAGATTTGAAGATCCATAGATGAAGAGAATATTGTGGGCCCTAGATCAATAAAAAGAATTGACTGTGGTTGGGCAGATTTATGGTAGTCCAAGTACAGTTGGAGGGTTGTTAGGTTACTGTCAAAGAAGAGGCCTAACTCTTGTACTTGTGAAGGACAACAAGATTGGTAGAAGGGCAGGTGTATAGGGCCTAAGAATGTGCAGAATTTGAAGGACTAAAGTAGCAGTCAAGTGGGCCAGCCAACTAGCCCTAGCCCTAGTTCACTAGCCCTAGAAACCATTTCCCTAAGATATAATAAAGAGTGGGACTTCCTTGCCTTTTAAGCAAGGGACTTGATCTTATAGGGAAAGAGGAGGGGGATTGAAGGGTTGAGGGAGAAGAATACGACTTATGAAGGAAGTTATCAATCCATAAAATGCTTTGGGAACTTGGATTCCCAAATGGTCCTTGATGAAAGGCCTTTGACACCAAATGGGACCACACGGGACCAAGTGGACCCAACCAAGGTTTAGGGATGGAATTTAGCAACCAATGATGTTCCTATCCTGGACAATGTGAGGGGAAAGGATCAAGCAAGAGTTTTTACTTCAATGGGTCAAATTGATCCTACGAGATTCCACCGTCATAATTGGCCCAAATTTCGAGGAGAGTGAGGGGACCCACCAACGCAGTTGCCTCTAGGAGATCAAAGTTTTCCTTTGGCTAGATTTTTGGGAAATTGATGCCCTAGGTGACATATTGGGGCTAGACCTAGGGAAAAATGGAAAATTGTGAAAAAATGGGGGGAAATCATCACCCTTTTTGAGGTACTAGTGCCTCATTCACTTGGGGATATGGAGTCAGGGATGATAATAAGCAAGAATTTGGTTTCTTGATCAAGGAGGCCCAGAAAGTCAACTTCGTCCAATGTTATAGGAATACGAAAAGTGACCTTCAAGAATTCATACTTCATAAAAATGGTGCAATATTATTGAGATACAATGGTCTCAAAGACATTTCATTCATCTAACAATGGCGCATACATTAAATAAGCTAAATAGACACATAATTCCACATTTCCATCATGTAACAATTAGCCCTAGTTATAGTGAATTCAATAGCATGCAACAACAAGAAGAATAGAGTTAAATTATCACTCACAATGTTAGAGAGTATATCCAACTAGCTTCACATTTGCAAAAACAAAGCTCCAACATAGAAATAGCCCAAATCCATACATCAAAATGCATCCATCGTCCAAAATAGTCCTCCAAGGAAAAATGTGAAGTTGTCTAAAGATAGAGAGACCCCAAGTCAAGTGATGATACAAATGAATCCAACTAAATCCTATCTATACACTAATTAGGAGTTGATCATTGATAGAGGAAAATTGAGGAGTTGCATAATGGGAGGCAAGAGGACCTGCCAGATGTGATGTTCAGGACATGTGGACTGAAAGGGCTATGTGTGGCCACCATCAAAAAGTGGTTAAAGTGTTGTCTTGTTCGAGGTAGATTGGTTATCAAAATAATAACACCAAGCCCTAGTTGTATTCCTTATATCGGTGTGATTGTAAAGGGTCATGATCTGTGGTACAAGAGCTCTAGCCTATTCTATTATAGTTTGTATTTAACGAAGAACGGTTTGAAAAAGTTAAAAATTGTCATGTGCACTAGTTGATTCCCTAATGCGTGTAGATTTCATTGTGCAAAGTATATGTGTTGTGGCACTTGAGTGTGTTTGCATCAAATATTCTAAGATCAAAAACAAATTCTCGTATGTCATTGAAATTCAACATATACTTTATTCACCTAAAAACTACATGTAACTCATCTTAGGCTACTCATGTCCAATCTCAACTCATCCCACTTAACAAGTTACCAAGACAAGGCTTATCACATCCAGCTGTGGTTGTAAAAAAACTAAGCAACATAGTTTATATATTGACATACCATAGCACCTGGCATATCTTAAATGCCTTGGCACTATGTGGCATGTGTTAGCATCCCCTACATTCCTTGGCATGCTTTTACACACCCTAACACACCCTAGCACTTCCTGACATGCCTTGGTAGTTTAGCATACCTTGGCACTGCCTATCATATAACCTTGTCACTCCCTCCTTAAACACACCGATAACTCATTGACACTCCTTGTCACACACTCTTATTCATTCATTTCCATGCATTTGAAACTAGTGCTCCCTTGTTTTTCCTTGGCACTCCATAACACTCCTTGACATGCATTGGCACACCCTAGCACCTGGCACATCTTGGCATGTTTCCATGGCCTCTAGCATGCCTTAGCACTACCCATCATACTTTTTCACTCCCTCCTTAGCACACTTGGAACTTATTGACACTTCCTATCACAATCTCTTAATGTTCATTTGCATGCATTATTTTCACCTAGTGCTCACTTGTGGGTCCCTAGCGCTTCCTAGCATGTGTTGGCACACCCTGGCACTTGGCACATCTTGGCCGCATGCCACTCTGGCACACTAGCATGACTTAACGATGCCTAGCATACCATGTCACTCCCTCTTTAACACACCTGAGACTCGCTGACACCCCCTGTCACACACTCTTATTCATTCATTTCCAGGCATTTTAACATAGTGCTCCCTTGTGTTTCCTGGCACTCACTAACACTAAACACACATTGGCACTTGACACATCTTGGTATGCTTCCCTAGCACACTAGCATACCTTGGAACTATCTAGCATATCTTGTCACTCCCTCCTTATCACTTGCCATGTCTTAGTGTGCCTAACATGCCTTAATGGAAACGTCTAACATGTGTTAGCACTTATTGAAATTCCTTGGCACACCTTGGCACTCCCTAATTGTCATGCCCTTATAGATAGCCTTACTTTTTTGCGACTTGGGTACCCAACAAAGTTATTGAAACAATAGTGTTGTGCCTAACCCAAAGTCTCGATTGCTTTGTCTTGCCCATTATTGCAATCGTAGGCTTTCCTCCTACAAGTCCTATTTTAAAATTATCCTAACACACTTCATCCTTGAGACACCTAGAAGTCACTGATACTCCTTGGCACACACTCTTATTCATTCATTTCCATGCATTTTGACCTAGTTCTTCCTTGTGATGCCCTGACACTCCCCAACCCTCCTCGACATGCTTTGAAACTATCTAGAATTTGTTAGCACACCTTTTCATTCCATGGCACGCCCTATCATTCCTTATTTATCACGCCCTCGCAACTACCCTTATTTTTTTGCAACTTGGGAACCCAACCAAATCCTGCTTCGACTACAATAGCTTGACCAAGTTACAGTTACTACAACTATATTATTCCTTGTTCACTTAAGAACTTCCTATAACTCATCTTAGGATAATCACGCCGAATATCAAATCAAAAAACTTAATAAGTTACGAAGACAAGGCTCACATCCATTCGTGGTCATAAAACAACTAAGCAGCATATTTTACATCTTGACATGCCATAACACCTAGCACGTCTAACAATCCCTTGGCACTATGTGGCACTTGTTAGAATCCTCTGCATTCCTTGGCATGCCTTGGTACTCCCTAGCACATCCTACCATGCCTTGACACCTAACACACATAGAAGTCACTGACGCAAAACTTCAAGCCCTTGAACTTCAATATAACCTAATATTTACAATTGTTTACAATAATAAGTCCATTATGCATACTTCTCCTCTTAGAGTTGGGCAGAGAGGGAGAATACTTCATTGATGCCAACCTTGTAAATGAACAACCTTACCTACTCATTGGTTGGACTCTCCACCACTAGTTGAAGAAGTATATGTGCCATGAATCAAAGATGATACCATAACATGATTTATCGACAATTGAACATAATTGTCATGGATATTGTGGACAATATATGGTGAGAATTTTTGAAACTTAGGAAACATTTTCTCATACTCTACTTAATCTATGGGTGGTAGGGCTTCAATTTTTTCCATTTAGTAGGAAATCTCACCCTAAAAGTCAACCATTGAAGAATAAATCCTATGCTAAATCACACCTACCTTCTTATTTTTAAGATCTTTGTGAGAACTCACCTATGACCCTTAAAGTCAGTGCCCTTTAGCAACTCAAATGGTGGAATGGAAGGCGTTAAACTCCTTTATCCTTCACCTTTGTCAAGACCTCTAGAGACATCTACAATCTATACCCCTCCTTCGACTCAACATGAAATTTTGTTTTTTTTTATACTTCATTTACATACCCTCCCTTCAAGGGCATACTCATAAGAAGAGCTCATGGTTGAAATATTACGACAACAAAATGGGGCACACTATCTCTTTATAAGGTTTAAAGGGAGGGGTATTGGAAAATAACCATCGCATCCCCTACAACACTTAAGACCTTCTCAACACATAAATGAAACGATAGACTAATAGCTGGACCCAAAGATAGATCTCAATGTTTAAGGCAAAACCCAAATAGAAAGAATCACACCATGGATTAAACATTGGCATTGAGTTTTGGTAAAATTAAGGATCTCCTTTCAAGATCATGACCTTGCTTTTAGCATTTTCAAATCAAAAGTTTAAAACCCACATTAAAAATGGGAGATTTGCACCTTAGAATTCGCAACCTTTACCCAAGACGAATCTATCTAATGGACTAGCTTGGATATGCCAGGTCTTGGATTTCTCGAGTACCCAATCAATGTTTTTGAGGCTAACTCCATAGCTCCAACGAAATTTAATACTATTGAAGATGCAACTTGAAAAATATCTCTAATAGGAGGCATTTTTCCTTCCTTTTGATTGATTTACAATAAACCTTAGTGCCTCTTCTTTCTTATCTTCCTCTTCCATTCTCCAAAAAAAATCATTAATATTATATCATAAACACTTTATATAGGTAAGCATTGCAATCATTTTCCTCAACTCACAGGGCACCTTTACACCTCAACCCATGCAAGTGGACCTAAGTCCATGGTACAACCCATCATACTCTGAGAGGGTTCTAATTATCTCCTCAAAACTAGGGCATAACACATCTTACAATGCCAAATGTTTAGACATCTCAAACTTGTGGGTTTTTTCCTTCATGAAACATTATATAGCTATTGCTCATCAAACACAATGCACTAACATCGCTAACGCACACCAAAAGTACAAGATACCTGTAAGATGTGGCCTACACCCTTGCACCTCCCCGACACTCCATGAAAAATCTACTCCAATGGTTACCTTCTAAGTTCCAATAACTCCTTTTGCAACACGACAAAACCACCTATATATGTTGCAACAACCTTGCCAACTTCTTTAGTGGGTTCCACATACATTTCACATTTCTTCTTTGTCTTGCAAAGTGGTAGTGCCAAGGAGAGGGTATCAACTTTGATCAAAGAATGTTCAATTAATACCACTGCTAAGTTTTCTTCGTGCAACTTGTCAAATATCTTAAGTTTGCTTCAAAACTTCTCATGGTGCTTAACTTGCTTTTCTACACCTCTAAGTGAGACTACAAACCCCAAAACTTCTCTAAGTATTCCACCTCTTCAACCCTTGTTAGAGTCTTCTTAGACGTGCACTCATGCCTCAAGAAGAACACAAAACTAGCATACCAAATGTACATGCTCGTTCCATCTTTTAATGCCTTGCTAAAACCACATTATCACACTCCCTAAAATGAAATGTTCACATCTTAAGACAAAACACATATTTTACTTATGACAACCTAAACTATGAGAGTGACTTTGAGATGACTCTATTTTCTCAAGATGAAAACATAGGCTCTTACAACCCCATTCACACAACCATTTGAATATATTTAACCTAAAGAAGAATATACACCCTACTCCTTCCAAATTTGTCATATGACATTTAAGAGACTAACACTTTTTAACTATTAAACCCACTTACCATAAACCCTCTTTTGTTAACACCCACCCAATAATTTAAAATATATATATATTAATTTAATTTCCAATACAACTAAGTTAAAAATACTTTCACATTAAAATTCAAAAAATACAACATTCTTATCCTAACAAATTTTAATAATAAAATCATTACATAAAATAAGTAATCTTAAAAATATATTATTATTATAATAATAAATATGCCAAAATATAACCAAAAAAAATGCTTTTATCACAACCAAAAATATACAATAAACGCTTTCAAGTAATATTAATTTTTTTTTGGAAATAAAATTATAGGATTTTAAAACCCGTGGCAACCCAAATGTTACGAAGGAGTATTTTTTTTTCGGTTTTTACAGGGCGGGAACGAAAACATTTAATCTAAATTGCACAGGGGCGAGAGCGAAAACCACAGGGGCGAGAGCGAAAACGAGATTGAAGAGAGTTGGGATTTGGGGTTTTACCAGGGACAGACCGGATATCCGATCTCGAACCCCACCATCGGATATTCAGTCCATTGACGGTTGATGGCGCTACATTTTTTCACTGCTTTTCCACAATTTTTAGTGTTCCACAGAGAGAGGTACACACAGGTATCTGGTTCTACTATTTTTTTCGCATCCATGCTTGTGTGTTTCGGCTTAATCTCTGTGCTGCATTTTGTTACTATTTGCAGGGATGACGTTGGCTTCTGATGAGTTGGGGAGGCCATTTTTCATAATAAAGGAGCAAGAATAGAAGACCTAAATGAGAGGTTTCGATGAAGGCCAGCATTGCGGCCAACAGAGTTGTTGTGAGAATCCTCTGCACCTCACTCAGCCTCAAGGGAATAGAAAAGATGCTTCTGAGACCCCGACGACAATGTCACCATCAGTAAGCTTCTGTTTCACTTATTTATTCTCTATTTTTAGATCGGTGAAACCTCTTAAATTATGAAAATAAGTAGAATTTATTTTTAAAAAGTATGATTCATAAGTAGAAATTACTTAATTTTTTTTTTAGATATTCTGCAAAGAGTGAAATAAGCCAATACTCCGAAATCATTTTACTCTTTCTCACAAACTGCGAGGCCCAATTCCACAAACCTAAAGCAATTCCACAAGCCTTTGGGATGTAAAGGGGTAATCACTCAGTGAGTAAAAGAGAAAATCAAACCTAGAGTGATTCTGCAAAACTTTTGGATGCACAAGAGTAGTCAATCAGCCAGTAAAACACCATAGTCGTTGACAACCTCCTTCGAAAAACTGTATGAGGCATCTTCAAATACCACACTACACTATCTTAGAAATTTTCCCTATTAAGAAGCACTATATACTTAATACCACACAATTCACAATCTATGCTGGAATTCTGCAAAACTTTTGTGTTTGAAAAAACAGAAACCACATTAAATATGAATCTCCCTTTCCTTCATAAGGCTCCCACCTACAATGTGAATGAAAGCCATTCTACCAAGTAACAAGGATAAAAAATTTAGAATACAGAACCCCTTGACATGTACTAAGGCCGTGATTGCAGTTATTGATTGATTATTCACAACAAATAAGGGGACCTGTAATGCATGCCAACTCCTACCAATTAACACATCTAAATTTTTGAAATTGTATTGTCCAAGAAGCTTTGTCGTTTCACCTATTGAATGTTTTGGAAGATGATCTTCAATGTTGGAATGTCCTTCTTGCCTTTTTAAATGTCTAGTATTTTTTGCAACCCTTAAACTTTTGTTGCTACCACTTTCCTTTAGCCTTTTAGGGATCATAGTGTTGTATGCTGTAATTGAAGCACTATGAGCATGCTCACAGCTATTAGTGCAACCTTGGATACTACTACACCGACCATTCTATGCTTCGGCTTTGAATTCTTCAAGAATTGGATACTGCAATTAAGAAAATAATTAAGGCCATTCTAGCATTTGTTTTTTAATTTTTACTATTTTCATCGGTTTTGTCATTTTAATTATAGTGGACTGTTTTATTTGCTTCTCTGGTTGAAGATTTTTGGCGAGCACAATGGTTTGAATGTATATCCTCTTCCTCATCTTTGTCACTAGCAAATGCTAGAGCTTCTTGAATAACACTTAGCTCTCTGCCACAATGTTCTCTAAGTCTTCTTAGAAGCATGAACCGAATTTCTTCCAAACACATTAGAGTTTCATGTTTATGTATGCTTTGCTACAATTACAATGTCTGTTCAAGAAAAGACAAGTTTAGACTGCAACTCTTATAGAATAAAATTTGTTATAAGTGTAATGGTGAAAAGCTGAAGACCATTTTAGAAAGTCTGTGTTATTAGGTAAAGGAATATTTCAGAAAACAATGATGGAGAAACACCCTCCTAAATAGATCTTCCACATTGAAAAGTTGGTCTGCAAAGATGCCTGTTTTGTCAAGGCAACACTTAACCTAGCTGTGAAAGTTACTATTATCCTAAAAGTATTAGAAAAGTCTAATTCAAAATAAAAGCGTATGTTTGAGAAACAAACAACATCACAAATCTAGTTCAAGAAACTTGTCGTATAGAAAACTCAAATTGAACAATCCAGTGATTGTAAAACTTGGAAAGATTGACCCAAATTCAAATATAACAATCACAAAGTCAAAGGAGAAAGCAATTCAAGAAATTTATTAAATTAGAAGGATAAGTCAGAGACCTGTCAGACCTACTACTTGATGTTTTGTCAAATACATAACATCAACATTTTAGGCATACGAAGGAGTGAATGAAACAACGGTTTGTTCCAGTGGATCTATAGAAAAGTTGGTATAGGTTTTAGATTTCTCAAAGAAATGTGTGTCTGAATAGACCATCTGTATGAACCAAAAGAAGGAAAAGGTGAAGTGTTATTGTTCTACATTTTTTTCTTTTTCACTGAACACTAGCAATAAATTCTTGGTGAGGTGGAGAGGGCCCTTGAGAAGAAGGGCATACATTTTGGAGGTGACCTGGCTATTGGCAGACTTGTAACAGAAGGTTGTGTTCTCATAATCTAGTGCTTGTGAGTAAATAGATCCCCTCCAATTCAGGAGGATTTTATCAGGTAATCCCTTGTTGAAATCAACTTCCACGCATATCCGTGCAAAGGTCAAAATACCCTTCGCTAGCTTGTGCATGTTGATATTAATGAATCGGCCTAGGGCATTACCAATATCGGCTAAAATATCAGGGTGCATTAAGTTAAGAGGTAAATTAGGGAGTTGAACCCAAATAAGAATGGCCAAATCTGGCATTATTAGGGGTTAAAATCTACAAAACATGGTTGAATGGAGAGACCTAATCAGCCCAAAACCATGCTGCAAGCTCAAGGACCCCTTGTCGATCCCTCTGGTTCTTGAAATATACTATAAAGTATCCCTCTGAGGAGAAGAACATATAACTGTGCTTAGACTAGGTCTTAGCCACCCAATCTCGAAGTTCATATGCTGAAGGCCAAAATCCATTAAATCGACAAATTAGAGCATGCTCCATGTAGTCAACACTGAGAGAGTCGGATTAATTTTTTGGCACACCAATGGATGGGATTTTCTCCATTTGATCCACAAGAAACGCTGGCACTGAGAGCTCCTTAGGAGGTTGGTTCACAATCCCTAGCTTTAACGCTTCTTTTAAAAGATTTGGGCTGAGAGGAAGAGGGCCCACCCCTTCCTTGAGCTTTGCCTCACAATCTAGAAACTAGATTTATTACTGTGTTGTTTACTATGTCGTGCTCACTTAGTTTATTTGTATCCTAAAGTTGTTGGCCCTCATAAAGGAGATGCAAAAGGCAGAAGGGATCTCGGTCCATTCTTGAATCTTAGCTACAAGGGAGGAGACCAGATTCATAGCTCGCACTTGCAAACATAGTATCCCCCTGAGAGGGGTCTCACAAGAACTCAGAAAAACAAAAGAAATGAATCCTTGATTACAATTGGGGGGGAAGGTGGATTCAGCTTCATACAACTCTCCAAAACTCTTTGCTGCTCATTATGACTGGAGAAAGGGCGGGCCTGCACCAAGCCTTTTAAAAGAAGGCCCTTGACCACTACATTGTTGAGAAATCTAGGGGATTTAGTGTTAAGAGATTTCTCTTCATTAGTGACTGTTTTTGAATGCCTTTTAACTTCTTTAGATTAAGATCTTTTTCTTGTTATATCATTAGTGTTCTTTCTTCATCAAACAGTAACCAATGCATAAACATAAATAGAAAAGAGACACAACATGTAGGTTATGAGCCAGGGCCAAAACCTCTCACTCTTTGAGAGGAAAAGCCGCACAAATTCTTCTTATAGAGATTCCAATTGACAAATACCAAGACCAAGGCCCTTGACCTATTTCGCCACTCCAAGACCAAGACATAGTCGTCTTCCTTGATCCTTTGATCTTCAAATAATAATCCCTATAGCAACATCCAAACATAGTGATTCATTACTGAACTTCATGTTATCACTACAACACTGAGTAGCACCAACTGTTGAGAATTTAGGGGGTTGGCGATTAATTCAATTTCTCTTCTTGATAATTACTTGTGAGCTTATTTGAGTTACTTATGTCTTCTCTTCTTTAGCTTATTTAGTCTTTCATCAAGTCAATTACCAAAATACAAAAGACACAAAGTTAGGCTCTTTGAGCCAGGGAAAAACCTCTCCCTCTTGGAGAGGAAACCCCACAAGAAATTATTCTTATAGAATTTCAAGATGACAAGTACCATGATCAAGACATTGCCACTGCTTCTAAGTCTTCCTTCAATACTGATCCTTCTTTTCTTCAACAACTTGCACTGATCTGCATCAACCTTAGAGAACTCGGTTTCTAAGTTCGTCTTCAGACACTTCTTATTGCGTATTCAAATATAAGAGACCAGATCATTTGAAGTCTCATCGTTCACTTGTCATGCATTTGGAGATGTGTAACCTTTCTGATAGTAGGAAGGTAAATCATTTACCTTCCTCCTTTTCCCATACTTATACTAGCCCTTAGACTTATCATCACATCATGATCATTGAACTTAACCCTTCACATAGCATAACATTTGAATGCTTACAGTCATTACAATACATAGAACACTGACCTTATACTATTAGTGAATTCATTACAAGTTTGACCGCACTTCACTTGACCGTAGCTTCTTCATACTAATCCACGTTCACTGCTCCATAATGCTACACAGAACAGAACCGCACTTACTGCTTCAATTTGTATTTGAACCCAGACTTTATTATGAGGTAACTATCACAGGAATGTTCGCAATTCTATCCTTTAGCCCGCACTTTCCTCCTTTTTGAAATCCACACTTTTATGCTTCTTGAAATCTACACTGTTTCCTGTCCGGAGATCCGCAATTCCTTGGTTCAAATGACCACAGAGTTTACTGTATATATAGGCATCATGTCACTGTTGTTAGGCCGACCCTTCAAGCTGATTGGAGGCCGACTAGATCACTGTGAATATAGGCCGACATATAGTGCAATTATTCCAGTGTTTAATGAGGGTGAGCATGACAAGGTCTTGGAGCATTTTGATGACTACTCTTCATATTTATGACCCTTAATTACGTTTATAACTAGAAGACGAATCCTAATAGACATCAAGAAGAAGTCTATTGACCTATAATAAAATATTGCTCATGAAACCCATGAAGCAAGTACAACAAAAATACATTTTATTATCTTTGTCTTCTTCTTTACATAAATACATAATTACATAGTTAATATGAAGACTGATCCTAGTTACACTTTTCAACACCAAGTAGCTTCGAGCATCTTAGCATCATAACATCAGTGAGCACAGTACCTAGAAGTGCCGAGGTTATACATTATGATATAGCACCTGGCACTGATCAACACCGTAGCATAGAGTATTATTCTTATTAACAAAGTACCTGAGACCTTTGCTGAGATTTATGAGACTCCATGGTGTACTGCAAGCTCTTGCTGTGGTAGCATCGAACCACACATACCAAATCATAATGCAAAATGGCCTTGGATTTGCTTGGATCCATGCTCCCAAGGGTCCCAAAGCAAAGAAATTGGATCTCGAAGAAATGACGTGGACTCAGACAAGCAGGATTAAGCCTCTATGCTAAAGGAGAAGCTTCTAGAGGCTACTAAACCCACTCAAGCGGTAGCTAACTGCATTTTTTTAATTGTTTAATTATAGGAATTACTGCAAGAAATTTTCCCATGAGGGACTTTCGTTGGCTTAGTTCTTGGGTTTGAATGGTAGATATTCTACCAAAATTGATGACCTTTAACAATCAAACCTTTATTTTTTGGAAAGAAAAATGCAAGGAGAAATGAAGAGGAATTAGGCATTTATAAAGCTCTAAACCCCCTTCATTGAGCGCATGAGACCTATTGGGGCCTTCTCGTAGGCCCCAATTTTCTTAAAAAAAAGTAAAAATAGCTTTTCCAATTGTCTTGGGACTAGCCCTACTCTTTGGGGAGTGTTCAACATTCTCTAGACAACATGAATATGGAGATTGTGAGTGTGCTCTTGGAAACAAGGTTGCGGGGGAGTGCCTCCCCCCTATCAAACCCGCTCCTTGAGCGCGCTCCCACGAACCCGCTCCTGGAGCACGCTCCCAGAGCCAATGCTTAGAGGGTGATATTAATGACAAAGATCCCTATACGAATCTAGAGGTAATGACAAAGATACCTTTGGTTCAATCTATGTTTTTTTTATGTCTAATTCATCATTCTACATGCTTTTGTTGACATATATGCATCAAAATATAAAAAATATAATATATATATATATATATATATATATATAGATATATATATATATATATATATTAAAAAAACACTACTCGAAACGCTCCCGGACCGGGAGCTTTTGAAAATGGCGCTCCTGCTCCCACTCCCGCTCCCCGTTTTCGCTTCCGCTCCCAAGTAACCTTGCTTGAAAACACTCGATCGAGAGTATTTTGGGAGTGCACTATTGTAGATACTTGCTTGAAAGTTGAGCAAGGGGAGTGCTTCCCTACAATATTTCCTTTTCCTAGGTTTTTCTTAATGGAGACTTGAATGACTAACACATCTAGAAAGATATTGTTATACAACATCTACTAACGAATCTTGAAAGATATTATGATGTGGTTTTTATTAGCAAATCTCAAAGTAGATATTATTATGTGACATATAGAAGCATGTTACGCGGAGTGCCCATTTTTTGGATTTCTAGTGGAATTCTATGTTGTTTGGTCAATTATTGTGTTTGTACATTATTAATTATCTAGATTTCGGTTTTTTTCAGTTTGCTAGGCTTCCTTATCAACCTTATCTCTTTGGTGAGCTGTGTACTTCATAGGTAGGGGTCTCTTTTTCATATCTACTATCCTTCACTCTTGGTCTTAAATAGGTTTTTATTCTTCCAGGCTTAGTCCCTTATTTAACTAAGGGACTAAATGCGTCAATCCTCTAGGCAGTCTGCGCCCAAAGGTGGCCTTTTACGCTGAGCACTTCCTGGAGATCAGAGATGGACTCATCACTCGACCCCCTTATACCCTCCAACATTGGATGCATGCCATCAGGATCCCCCTTGGGCAGCTCAGAGTTAGATCACACAAGCTTTGGGTGGAAACAAACCACCATATTGACAAGACGGAGAGGATCTGTCAACTTTGTCACTTACAAGAGGTGGAAACCGAGTCACACTTCATCTTCAGATGCCCCATCTACTATGGGATCCGCAGGCGCTTTTATTGCTTATCAGTCAACTTCCTTAGATACACTGACCAGAGATGCTTGGCACTTTACCTCCAGGAGACCTTCAGACACCGTTTGAATCTACTCCAGCTTCCGTCCGCCTTGGCCACCACATAGAAGATCACTGACTTCTTCAGAGCACTCCCAACATCGCAGGGCACCAAGAGAGCCACCGATCGATCCTTAGACCATGACTCCAGGTCAGTGCGGATCTGGGAATCTCGTCCCACTAGACCCCATCAGCGATCCAGAACCAGGCACCCCCCCATCTCTAGGGGGCACCCCAAATCCTCTTGATGGCAGCGGCAGCAGTCCAGCTCCTCTTCAGGGCAACAGACATTGACAAGTTTCCTTCAGTCCTCTTCTAATGGCCTCGGATGCTAGGAGGAGTCTCCCCCCACTCAGGAGGCTCATCCTTCTCCTCTAGGACTTCTTCACCACAACTCATTGTCAAGATGTTTCAGTCATCCAGACTTTTACTTTCGTATTCTCTGTAGTTTTTCTTTTCCTGCTCTTATAAAGAAAGGGGACCGTTTGGTCCACCAGCTATTATGCTGTAATCATTGTAACCATCAGTCCCATTGACCTTTTTGTGGTCATTCGTTGGACGTTAATAAAATTATCTTATCTTTATTTATTACTTTGTCTTCCCTGTTAAGTATATATTGTTTAATGACCATAATGTTTATTTCAAGGATAGAGGTTCATTTTTCTTTAATCTATCCATCTCCATTTCTGTCTCACTCAGAATGATGTATTGGGAACATCACTAGTAGATCTTTCTATGGAGAAGGAAATATAACCAATTGAATTGTCAAAGTAATGTCTGTTATCTTGGTAACTGAGATAAAGTTGAAGACGCCGACAGTCAGGTATGAACCGTCTGCCAAAGGCATGTTGTTGATGGGGATGGCATAGGTCACAGGTTCAAAGCCAGTCGAGTCTGTCAGGGTTTCCAGCTGCTGTTGTGGTTGGTGATTGTCCTGCTCTCCATCTGGATATTTGGGGGAAGGGGTAGTGGGGGGATCTTAGGAGGTTTTCTTTGAAAAAAAAAAGTTATTCATCCTTTTCATATGAACCATGAATCATGATGTAATTTCTCATGCTTTATCATTTAAGAAGTAAAATATTGAATCTTCATGTAGATGAGCATCAACTTCATTTTTAAGATTACATGGTTGATTATAATGTTGCGCAGGGCCCTTCACTGCAGAAGCATTAAGGATCTAACGAAGAGAAACGGGAGCGCGATGGCGAAACAAGAGACTAGGGTTTGCAGCGTTGGTTCTTTGGCCTACGCCGGCTCGGCCCCGCTCTGGGCCAGCCGCCTTCTGCGTTTGAACCCGCTTGCAAACTTGGAACTCGCTTCAAAGGTGAACTCTGAAAATGGCTCCGATCTCGCTTTAGCGGAAGACCAGCAACAGACAGGGCCCTCGAACCTGCTAATCTGGCTCGAAGGGTTTCTCGAGTTGCCGATTCACTTTGTCCAGGTTGCAAACTTAAAACTGCAGGTCGGCGAGCCTTGGCTCAGGTTGATCCTTAGCATATACGATGCCGCAACCCGGGAGACGGCTTGCATAACAAATGTTTCAGTCGGCTTTGTAGATGGTGTTCTTACATCGGCTCAATGTGCCAACAGAAGCAACCTCTCAAACCCTTTCGATCTCTGCGCAGGAGTTTGCAAGCAGAGGATTTACCCAACGATCCCGCCAGATCGCTCTGAAATAGCCCCAAAGGCAGGTATTCACTCTGACTGTGTCCACACTACAAGCCCTACGCTAGCCGCTGCTCGATGCCTGGTTATCTTGGACATGGACCGGACCACCGCTGCTAGGATGTCGGCTTCATTCATGAGCCAGTCAGAGACACTGGTTTTGCCTGGCGAAGCCCCTGGTTTTCAGATACAAGTCACATTCTCGAGCAAGACGATATTGCTATGGGTGCGTCCAACAGATCCTGTGCAGAATCTACTTCTTCAGCTCGAATGTCGCCTTGGGATCCCCTCTTTTCACCTGAGACTGCTTTATAAAGGTAAGCAGCTTCAGAACTCCTCTCCCCTCTTCTTTTACAGCATCCAAAAGGACGCTGTTGTTACGGCTTCTTTCCGTTTGAGAGGCGGCTCTATTGGGCAGACTTCCTCTGCCCCTTCTTTCTCTTATAAAGACGCAGTCCGCAAAGATGCTGCCCACCCTCAGGTTTCTACGAAAGCAAATCAACCATCTTTGTCCCCAAAGCCTTTTCTGGTTGATAAAATAGAGGAAGTTCCTACTATCAGCTTCAATCACTTTGGGATTGAAGAACAATACCAGTTTTATGCAGAATCCGCAATCATTTGCAGGTTTAATGGGCTTTGGCCACGCACAGCAGATCTATACCAATGGGTCCACACCAACTGGACCAAAAGAAGCAAGATCTGTTTATGTGCAAAAGGATTCTTCATCGTGGATTTTGACCTAGCTGAAGACTATCAGAGGGCCTTAACGGGAGGGCCTTGGTTTTGGGGCTCAGCTGGGCTTTTCCTCACCCCCTGGTTCCCCGACTTCGACCCTTCTACAGCTGTGATAACCAAGCTCCCCATTTGGGTCCGGTTACCGAATCTTCCGGCACATCTATGGCATACCTCTGTCTTCATCGCCATTGGAGACACCCTAGGGAGCTTTCTAGTAGTAGACTCCTCAAGAAAGGAGCATGGACTTTACACCTATGCTAGAATGTGTGCAGAAGTAGATCTCAGCAAAGGACTGCCGGAACAGATCAACCTAAAGATTGGAGATTTCCACTGGACACAATCCTTGGACTACGAAAACACAGCCTTCCTCTGCAGGCATTGTCACCAAACGGGGCACCTCCAGAGTACATGCACCCAGCTTCTCGGAAAAAAGAAGAACCTAACTCGCAAACCCAAATCCAAAAGCTGGAGCACCTGTGTCCCTCCTACGAATGATACAGATTACTCTAGCTCGGATGAAGAAGAACTGGAAGCAGAACTGGAAGCAGATGGGCAAAATAATGAGACTCTGTCGGAAGCTCCCTCAGGCTGCCCGGAAGTCCCCTCTGCCCCGCCGATCTCTCAGAAGCGCTCTCATGATTCCACGTCTTCAGATTCGGACAAGGATATTCCGCCTTCGGAGCAGAATAGTCTACAACTTGTTACAACCCATCCAAACTCTACTGGTTGGGTCAAAGTGGGAAAGAAAAAGGGGAAAAAATGTCGTGTAGCAGTGACTACACACTCTGGGTAGCTTTCTACGCTCAGAGCCTACCTTTGTTCTCCTGTGTCTCTTGTGCTCTTCCTATGTTTGTCTTTCTGAAGCAAGGTTGATAGCCTATCTTCTATGGCTCCCTTGCTTCTCTGCTTTGCTTGCGTGCAAGCGTGTTTGTACTATACTTTTCCTATTTTAATAGATTTAGTCTTACTGAGAAAAAAAAAAAGAAGTAAAATATTGAAATATATTTGCATTTATACTGTTTTATATCTTCTTTATCTTTCATGTTCTCATTTTTTTTTTTTGAAAATTTCTATTTTTTGGGATTCACGCTTCCCAGTTCCTAATTTTTTTTCCATCTGCATTCTTGCTTCTGGTAACATTGTTATCCGCTACATGTACAAGAGGATTTCAGAGTATTTCTGATGTTTGAATCAATTTTTTTTCAGCATTATTAAGAGTAGTAACAATACAAAGACTGTTTATCCCTCCTTTAACAACTAATAAGCATAATGGGGATTTATTGTACATTTTATGGATTGCCTTGTTTTTTGGCTTGGGTTGTCATCACTGTTGTTTGAGCTTATCACTGGCAGAATGATTAAGTGAGGCAGCTGCTCCAAGCACCTCTCCCAGTGGCTAAGTAGCACCTTGTTGGCATCCACTTAGTCGCTTGTTCTCTTTGAACCATCAGTGTACAATCTAATCTCCTTGACTTTGAACTTAGTTTTGCATTGAACTGGGAAAGCTGGAAAATGCGGTCAAGCTTGTAGCAATGTTCTATCCTTAACTCAATATCAGTAGCCCTCTTGTCCTCCTCATGCTTCCACACTCACTTAGCAAACTATGCCATAGCTTTTTCCATTGCCTCCCTGATGATTTCTCTCACCTCCAACCTAAAAAACAGAGTATTATCCTCCAGTCATTGAAATCTCTCACCCACACTGACAAGTGACTCGTGAATTTATTGTTTGAGGAGCACATGTTCAAGGAAAATTTTCACTTCCCAAAGGGTTGCTTAGTATCATTCCACGTGGAGGAATCTTCCTGCCTATGAACATATTGCTTGTCAATCTGGACTGTCTCCTTAGAGGATTTCCATTGTTTTTAATTATGCATTTGACAGGCAGGACCCTCTTTCCTCATAGTTCCTTGAGGGAGCGTTTGGGCTTTTCTCCTCTCCTTTCTTGCCTTCTTCTGATTGCTAATGGCTAATAGAGACTGAGATAATGCAGAGAGAAAGTGAATTAACAAGCCCAGTTCTTCTCCAGGTGTGAAAACAAACAGAAACTTCATAAGAATTAAACTATGATTTATACTACTCACTAATGGCTGCCACCAATGTCGCAAATTATGGAGGGATTTGCAATCAGTCCATAAATTTGATGTCCTGCAACTTAAGGTATCCTGCCTTAATCTTTCTAATTGAAAAAAGAGGGACATCTATGTCAGCTCCCCAAGGCCTAGTGTTTTTTCTAAGTCTCAACATTTTGACTTACTATTAATTTCAATAATTCATTATTCTTCCTTTGAACCTCAGGTTTTGAAAATCTTGATGTCATATACTTGCCACTCAATGGCATGTTAGAAAGCCAATCAACAACCTTGTTGGCTGCTCTTGTAGCATAATGAGATCTATTTCTAACCTTTCTGCCGAAACCTCCTTTTAATCCATTGACATTGGGGGTTCAAACTTCAAAATTCGAGAAGAAATGCATTCTGTTATCACAACATTGATTATAATCTGAGAATTCCACTCCATTCCATTGCCACTCTTTCCAGGCTAGGCCTAGGAAAAATTTAACTCTGCTATAAGATCCCTCATTCCTGCTTGATTGTTGATGTTGATTCCTATTTTTTCCATATATACTGCAATCATCTCCCCATTCCTGCTTGTTATTACCCTTCCACTAACTACTCTTCTGGGATCTCTTTTTGCAGCCTTATCAAAATTTGACTTAAATTGTCCTCCCTTTGGGGGTTCCATTTTGATGATGACTAGCAAAGCAGAAATTAAGTCTGTATAGGTTACCGAATATAAATATTGAGCATCTCTTATCCATAATTCATCCACAGTTAATAGCTAGTCATGTACCTCATTACACCACATGGAACAAAAAGTAAACAAATAAATGGAACAAAAAGTAGACAGATAACTAAATTTTTGCTAACTTACACTTAATCTTCCTAGGGAAAACAGAGCAGAGACTCTCAATCACTGCCAAATCCCAATGAAGGAAGAGTGGACCAGATAGCTACAATTGCCAAACAAGGCAACACACTAGTGAGTGCGGCATTGAAGGAGAACTAAATACTGGTCCTGATTATCTTTCCAAACAGATTAGAAATGGCGTAATTTGTGTGCTCACCTGCCTTCTAGATCAACCGACACCCCATCTTGCATTGAGAGTTGGAGTTAATAGATTCTGCTAAAGCAACAAAGGTTAAAGCCTTTGTGGTTGATACTACTGCAAGGACTGACCAAAGATCCACCCCGCATCCCTGCAAAATGGCCTTGATGTCGCAATGTTATTTTTCAACACATTGGGCAAGGGATGAGCCCCCCCTTCCTTGTGGAATATTGTCCTTCCCACCATACTTTTACCACAGGTATGATTGCATGATCTGCTCTAAATGCTGAAATTGAGTCTTACTAGGCAACCAATAAGATACATAATAAACGTGTGAGGCATAGAGGATCTGTCCAACCCCCTTGTCAACTTCCCATCTAATGAGAGGTCCTTATGATTCCAAAATTAATGCTTACTCTAAAATTGTTGAAGACATGGTACACCAATCTTGGATAGCCACTGATGAAAGCCCCACTTCAAAATTTCAAATGGAATGCCTAGATACCTCACAATTAGCCTTTGGTCGAACATAAGTCCGAGCTGTGGGAATCTAGTAGGCTGAGAGTCTAACTCTAACAACTAAAAATTTGTCTCATGGTCACTAACCACAACATCTAATGTAGATCCAAAGATGTGCAAACAAGTATGAGCACCATCAACCAAGCTCTGCTTAACACTCATAGAAATAAAGGATCCATTAGAAAAATGAATGTTGACCATGTCTAACCCATCAGGATGTAAGATGTACCTCACTTGCCCCTGAATGCTAGCAACTTCAAATAGGTGAGCCAGGGCATCCATTGTCAAATATACAAATCTGGGGAAAAGGGCCACCCTTGACAAATAGATTGATTTAGCAAAATTTCAGGGGATAATGAGTTACTAACAAGGAGAAATGTTGATGCATTAGAGAGTAGTGTGTTCACCATGGCCACACATCGCGGTCCAAACTTCAGGTACAACTGTTCAAGAGGATCCGCATTCAAGTGAATTTCATGCATGTTCAGTTGTTCCATATCATACAAACACAGCTTTGGAAAGATTGCAATCCTGGTGAATTAACTTTATATGATATCAAAAAAACTATCTGCCAACAAAATGTATAGGAAGCTTACAATGATGCAAATTGGTTAAAAAAAGAAGCCCATAGCTTATTTAAGCTTGGTTTCCTAAGTCTTGAGCATAGGGAACAAGTTGAAGATGTCTATGATTCTATTTCATTTAGTGTCTTAAAATTTTGTAGACTCTGAGTTACCAGATGAAGTAGATAAGCTTAAGAAATATTTAGCAGCGACATATCATATCAAATTATCTATTTTCCGTTCCATACCTAATTCATGGGCCATAAATCAAGTCTTCCCTATAATGCCTTTGCATCAGTTGCATGAGAAGCCAAATAGACAGGCAACCTTGGCTGATTTGACATGTGACAGTGATGGAAAAATAGAACACTTTATTGGACCTAGTGGGAAGGTTGAAAGTGTGCTCTCTGTGCACCATTTGTGTGAAGGAGAACCGTACTACATGGGATTGTTCCTTGCAGGTGTTTATCAGGTATCCTCCAAACCTTTAATCATCTTCTCCATGACGAACCGTATGTCAGGTTTAATGTTTAAATGGCCAATCTAAAATCTGTGCAGGAAATATTGGGAAGTGCTCACAACCTATTTGGTGGAATTAATGTCATTCATGTAAGGTCTAAAGGACCGGACATTGTAGATAAAGCAAGTAACAGCAAGGCCAAAGGACAATACGGTTTGGAATGAATAGTGCGGGGTCAGACGGTAGTACAAGCAAAACTAACATATCTGTGATGAAGCTTCAATCTGCAGAAAACAAGGCTGGTAGCCACTGTCTCAAGCCCATTCCAAGGCCTCTCGAGTCTAGATTACGTGTCTAGAATAATTGGACCCTGTACAAAACCTACCTGCTCTTGTTGAACTACCTTCCATGCAATTGAGAGCCATTGCTTTAGCCATGATCTTGTATGAGACACCGAGGAAAGTAATGAGGCTCCAACCTCCAATAGTGCCCCTAGCTACATTCTTGGTAATGTGTTTACTAAGTCCTTGATTAAGAGATTTAGATAGCATTTTAGAAGAGAAATTTTCAGCTGTCAAACAATAGAAATAATCTTGTATTGTGTTCAACATGGCCTTGTGGAAATCAGAATGAAGGCCATCCATTCCTGATGAAAAAATCACAACAAAGGCCATCCATTTCCGATGACTTGATATTCTTCATAGAACTAAGAGCTAAAAAAACCCCTCTTTCGAGAAGTCACTATCCAATTTGACTCAATCACTACACCAATAGATAGAAATCTTGCATGGAATGACTCTACAATGAGCGTTCCTGACATCCACCACATGATCTGTAAAAGCATTAAGAGAAAATATTTTGAAGATGCAATCGGAACATGCCTTTGACCTTTGTTTGATCCTCTGCAAGAGATTCATCCTACTAATGCAAACGAAGAATCTTGTAACTATCACTTTTCCTTTCAAGTAGTCAAAGTAGACTTTGGAATTTGGATCCTTCATCCCCTTCAAAAAATCCACTATAGTTGAGAATGCACCCTGGCACCCCTTGTAATGCAGTCCATTTCCTTACAAACTGTCATTTCCCCTTGAAGGACCACATTAAAGTGATCCCTCTCAAGAAAAATGTGTATCTCCTTGAGTGTAAGCAGAGCATCCTGCAACTCTTTTAAGTTTTTTACTTTTGCGGGCCATCATTCTGTCTCACCCATTCTATTACAAAGAAGACATTTCTCATACCCATCCTCATTTTGCCTCTAGTTTTGAAGATGATGTCATATGATTTGAAAGATCACATCCATGCAGTGTGGTCATCTGTTTTCTTTGAATTTACACCATTAAAGCACTGGTATCACAGATTGTTAAAATGGATCTATGGTAATGATGAAACTGTAAACCAAAAACAAAGCACAAACTCTAATATTTTAAAAGATTGAAGGGGTGAATCCACAGTTACTATCCTGAGCTGTTTTTCTATCTAACATAAATACTGCTTGTTTCAACTTTCTTGTTTCTAACTAAGTCAATGCCCAGCATTGACATTTATAAAAATGCTAAGATACATTGATGATTCTTGTTACTTCACAAACCTACACTTTAAGTGGTAAAGCCTTAAAACACATGTACAACCTTTAGGGGAACTAAGAGGGTTTGTTTGTTGCCACCACAATATTGTCCTCTCTTGCGTTCGGCTGTCTATCGCCTGGAACAAGGGGGGTTTCCTTAATTAAAATATGAGATAGATTTAGACATAGATTGTGATGTAAGACTGGGATTAGTGGGGATTAGTGCCTATTCACATTGCTCCAAAGAAGAAATTTGTCTTGGATGTTGAAACTTGAGATCTATGGAAAATCAAGAGGATAGGATTAGTTCCTATCTGAAATATCACAATAAATCTACATTAAAAAGAATAAATAAAAATAAAAATTGAAGGATTAGCACATTTGAGATTAGATGGGAAATGGACTGATTTGAACTTTATTACTGTCAGGTAGTTTGTCCAGCCTATGGGACTTGTAACAAGGGTTTCTAGAGTGAAACTTCATGAGTTCTTGCATTGGTGATTTCAGAAGGGAATCTAGTAGGACTGTTGTATAAATCAAAAGGTTAAAGGTCCTGTAGTTTGTCCTCTTTAGGTTGCTTGCTAGACCTGGAATTTGTTATGAGAAACACTGTATATCACTTTCTTATATGGTTGTAGGTGAAGCATCTAAGAATGGGATGGTTTTCAGTATGGTCATTGTCTAATTTTCACAATCGTAAGCCCCTTTTCTTGATTCATACATTGGCCATTTCTATCTACCAAATTTAAATTTAAGTCATGCAAATTTGTCCTATTCGTTGGTTTTCAATATTCACTTTCAGTTCCACCCCTCAGCAGCCCTACCTATGTCAGCACATGTCTGTTTACAAAGGAATAAGAGATTAGGAAATAGGTATCTTGCCAAACACCCGGTCTGGTGTTTTTGCCTAGGATTCATATACAGAAGTATGAAGTCTTGACTTTGAAGTATTCTTGATGCAAGGGATTTGCATTTTTTCTAGAAATTTCCTTTTAGGTTGCCATTGTCTACATGCTTTAATGAATGCCATCCATTCAACCATTTGCAGTTCTGATTTTCCAGGTCCCAACTATTGTTTGTCAATTTCTGTTAATATTTTCTGCTAGGTTATTTGTTTAATATCAGATAGTGTTAGATGATGTCACAGATGATAGGAATCTCCACAGTTCGCCATGAGTTCCTACGGTTCTCCACGAGTCTCTCATACTTTCTGCGTTGTACCGTTTAATCCCAGTCAACTGCCTCATCTTCTGGGTCCTGATTGTGGTTTTCTTTTAGTTTTATTGATTGGATCTACAGCCTTTGGGAGAGTTTTGGTACCTCAAATAAATTATTTAATAGTTAATACCTAGTTTGGTGACTGGTCACATTGATGAGAAACTTCACTGAGGTATCCTTCTTCGGTGATATCAAAAATACACAAATTCCATTAGGAGAAAAACTCATGCATATTACAGGTCACTGTAATACAGATGTACACTGCAGAAGAAGTTGATTTAGATGAGGCTAGTTTCATGGAATGGGCAACTTGTGAAATTAAATTATATTGGTAGAAAAATGGATGTTCTAACTTCTATGTGACAATGGATAATGTCAGAGATGTTGTCGTCGACATGAAATGTACTGGTTATGTAGCTGAGAATGATGTCACAGTTAATGTCTTAGGTGATGTTCTTCAGTATAAGTGCCCTCTTGTATTGATGCCCTTCTTGGCATTGGTGTAGCCTGTAAATGAGACTTCCTGTACAGATGTTCTCTTGTTAAAATTATGATGGCTTTGACAAATATTAATTGCTGCACTTATGACACCTTATATGGTTGTTTTATCAGTTGCAATAATGATGTCTTGTACATTCACCTTCTCATTCTCCTTAATAATAATGTCTTCAATTGACGTGGTCCTTTCAATTAGGGTGTCTTGAATGGATGCCCTTCTATCTATGAGAATGATGCTTTCTAGGGAGGTTCTCTGAGCTACAATTTCTGCATGGAATTATTTAATAGGAAATAAGATGGCTACAAATTCTGCATAGACTGTCAATTGGAGAAAACTCGTGTTCAAATTTCCTTGAACCCAGCAACCTGGCAATTTACTACCTAGCAGATTACAGATCTGCTGAGGAGGAGGTAGCACCTAACCGGCCGGTTCCGTTACTAACCGGCCGGTTAGGTCCGGTTTTTCTGAAAAATGGGCGAAATGCCCTAGGTAGCCGGGTTGCCTGGCCGGTTTCGACTGGTGGGCTATCTAACTGGCCGGTTTGGCCGGTTACCGGTTCAAACCGGCCGGTTTTTAAAACTATGATTGAAGTAGAAACTTTTTTAGTCTTTGATTTTTTCAGTGCAGCACTTTCACTCAAATTAGCAATGATATATTTGTCAAACTTCTTAGAATCTGTCAATAATGAAACATTCAGATTCTGGACATTTTCAAGAGTAAAAATATCAGTGCCAAGTGATTTCCTAATTTGTGATCCACTATTATGATAGTGAGTGGCTTGTTCACATGCCTTTTCAACTTGTAAGTTGGCAAGAAGAAAAACATGCATTGTCTGTGTTGCCACTTCCTCATAACCTGGGTAATTAGAAGTACATGTTATTACACAGAATGCACTTCCAACAGACAAATGTTTTTCAAGTGATGTTTTTCGTTTGTGTGGAGAAGAATGCCCACCTTCTTTTAATTCACGTGCTTGTATTGCAGATAACGCTTTTTTTTGTGCACAATTAGCTTTACTTGGCTCAGTAATGTCTTTATTGTATAATACAGTACTCACTGAAGTTGTCCCGAGGGAAACAATGTAGCCTTGAAATATCCTCTGGTTCTTGAACTTCAAAGGCCATAAATCGAGTTGTTACACTGCCCATGTAAATTATCTCAGCTTTCTCCATATAAGAAGCTAGTTTATGGTTACATGTGTGTGCCATATTTTCACTAGTCCATGGTAACATAGAATACTACTCTTCTCTCTGACTCAAGGTTGTTGATGACAACTTTGTAACACTTACCTGGGCATACTTAGGAGTTTTTTTTTTTCCAAACACACTCATTATCGTTCACCATTTCGACATCTCTGACTGCAAACTCCTCTTCCATGACATTTTTATAAACAGATCCTGAATCTTTCAACAATCAATTATTTTCATTGTGCCTATTAACTAGAATTTTGGTCAGAGATTTTCATTTGGTAAGCACATGAGCAGTCTAAATTGAGAGTTTAGAAGCCTTTGCACAGATTCTGGAGTTGTTGCTTCTGACCATACATTTAAAGGTCTCAAATTGCTTGATTTATATGTATTTGCACCCATTTAAAGGTCTCAAATTGCTTGATTTAAAGGTCTCCTCCTCATATGATGTACTATTTTGAATATTCTATTCTTTGCATATCAAACATTATAAAGCCTCTTGCACACTGTTCTCATCTCTTTTATTTGAACATAATTCCGATAATCATTTCTTTCAAGAAGAAAGGATATATTCATGTGAAAACCTGTCCAGCTGCTTCTCTTGGCTAATGCCATCACCTACATCCCATAGAGAATCCGACAATTGAATGTTGACTTGACCAAAGGCATTGCTTACTTCCTGCTGAGATTGAACAAGAGAATCAAGATCTCTCCTTCCAGGGGTCATTACTCTGTGCTTTGAACTTGAAGTTTGCCTCTTTTCCCTTTTCTTCTATCCCAAGACTCCAAAAACTTGCTGCAGCCCATCCTTTCTGTCTCCTCTGCCCACTGAAATTTCAAAAGCACTTCATCCTCGCCCTTATATGCTCCTTCAGTTTGAAATCCAAAATCATCATTTCCACTATTCTTGTTTTCCGTATTTACTTTTGTTGAATCTGTATTTTGTGCTAGGTTACGAGTATATTGTTTTAAACTATTCACTTCAGAACAGAGACCAATCATAAGAATATTCTTATTTTGTGCAGGCCTGCAATCCATGACTGAGGAGGAATTGACAGCAAACAATAAACCACATTACTCAGAGGCATTCAACAAAATTGGCAGATCTTTGGTGTTTTTTCTCAAATTCACCCGACTGTTCAGATGTTGGCTGATTCTTCTTACGTGTATGTTCAAACGCATCTCCCAAAATATATAGCCATCTAGAAGGTAATGACTCTTTGAGCCCATTGAAAATACACCACATAATAATCTCTGCCCAATTGTTTGAGCTGCTTATCAACTCACCATTGTCTGGTCCAAACAAGTTTCCTTCAAGGATCAAATTAATTTCCTCTTTTCAAATAGAGTTTAGAAGCATTTGAATAGATTCTGGAGTTGTTGCTTCTGACCATACATTTAAAGGTCTCAAATTTCTTGATTTATATGTATTTGCATCCATTTAAAGGTCTCAAATTGCTTGATTTATATGTATTTGCACCCATTTAAAGGTCTCAAATTGCTTGATTTAAAGTTCTCCTCCTCATATGATGTACTATTTTAAATATTCTATTCTTTGCATATCAAACATTATAAAGCCTCTTGCACACTGTTCTCATCTCTTTTATTTGAACATAATTCCGATAATCATTGCATTCATGAAGAAAGGATATATTCATGTGAAACCCTATCCAGCTGCTTCTCTTGGCTAATTCCATCACCTACATCCCATAGAGAATCCGACAATTGAATGTCGACTTGACCAAAGGCATTGCTTACTTCCTGCTGAGATTGAATAAGAGAATCAAAATCTCTCCTTCTAGGGGTCATTACTCTGTGCTTTGAACTTGAAGTTTACCTCTTTTCCCTTCTCTTCTATCCCGAGACTCCAAAAACTTGCTGCAGCCCATCCTTTCTGTCTCCTCTGCCCACTGAAATTTCAAAATCACTTCATCCTCGCCCTTATATGCTCCTTCAGTTTGAAATCCAAAATCATCATTTCCACTATTCTTGTTTTTCGTATTTACTTCTGTTGAATCTGTATTTTGTGCTAGGTTATGAGTATATTGTTTTAAATTATTCACTTCAGAACAGAGACCAATCATAAGAATATTCTTATTTTGTGCAGGCCTGCAATCCATGACTGAGGAGGAATTGACAGCAAACAATAAACCACATTGCTTAGAGGCATTCAACAAATTTGGCAGATCTTTGGTGTTTTTTCTCAAATTCACCCGACTGTTCAGACGTTGGCTGATTCTTCTTACCTGTATTTTCAAACCCATCACCCAAAATATATAGCCATTTAAAAGGTAATGACTCTTTGAGCCCTTTGAAAATACACCACATAATAATCTCTGCCCAATTGTTTGAGCTGCTTATCAACTCACCAATGTCTGGTCCAAACAAGTTTCCTTCAAGGATCAAACTAATTTCCTCTTTTCAAATAGAGTTTAGAAGCATTTACACAGATTCTGGAGTTGTTGCTTCTGACCATACATTTAAAGGTCTCAAATTGCTTGATTTATATGTATTTGCACCCATTTGAACTGAAAGCTATATTGTGCAAAGTTGTTTCAAGCTCAAAAGTATTATCCTGCCTATAGAAGCCTGAACCCCAATAACCCTTGCAGTGGCCACTTTCACCAAGTAGAATATGTGCTTCATAAACATCATCAAACCTCAAACCTCAATTTCCCTTCCAAGTTTTTCTCTATAACAATTTTTGTGAGTCCTGCTTGCTGGACACCAGTTACAAAATTTCTTTCACTTGAAAATTCATGTTCCGACTTGTATTTCATTTTTAGTATATTTCGCTTGATTATTTCTTTATACAATCTCCCCACTTTTCTTATCCATGTTCCGACGTTCCTTTGCACCTCTTGGTGCAATTGCTAGTTATAAGAATATTTAAGATTCTGGATCTATTGATCTGAGATGGATATTGCAATATAAATCTGAAAGATTCATGAGATTACTTCATGTTTGATCAGATTTTTTAATGATAAATGTTATCTTGCAGGAAAATTTCAAAATTTGTAGTCATATTAATTCAGTACATTGATGCAAATTCATACGTTGGTGCGATGTATATGATGGCAATTTCATTTTTTTACAGTTACTTTTAGTTTAATTATATCATTTAGCTCTATGCTTTCCATATATTTAACTAAACCTTTCTTGCTTAACAAGACTTTGTCATTTCCTTGTTTTAGTGAAACTGTTTATGGTTTGATACTCTCATACAACCTTTATCAACTTACATGCACCCTCATTCGAAAAAACAAGAGAATTTTGCTTGCCATGACTAAGTTTCTTTGTCATTGTTAACTTAAGAAAGTCTTTTAGCTAAGAAACTAGTTTCAAGGTTATGGCATAAATTTTCATATAAATTGAACATAATTTATATCCAAAATGTTAACTTGTAAACTACTTAGCTGGTTTTAGGCTTTCCATTTAAACTCTACTTCAGTTTGAACTTTGAACGATTTGTTCCATAGACTTGAATATTAAGAGATTTTGGTGTAAGGATTAAAAATTAGCTCGTAAGGCCTCTCAGTTATTCATTTGTTTTATCTAATATAACATTTACTATTAAATTAGAACCACCCGACACAAATACGTCATAGATCAAGATCGTACTTTGTAGAGTGTCGTAGAATAAAAATAGGAGCAAGGACACTGAGTTCTTTCGGTTTTCCTGGTTCTTATTCCTTTGGTGTATCTTTGCAACTTTAGGGGCAATTGCTAGTTTAAAGTCTAATTCTTTAAATGGTGCTAGCTCAATGGAAGAGCACCTGCTTTACAAGCAGGAGGTTGGTGGTTCGATTCCATCGTGCCCTGATATTCATATATATGGAATGACGAAGATTAGTTTTTGGTGACGGATACTCTTTTGACCATCACCAATGAGTTTATGGTGAGACTTTTCGACCCTCACCAAAATATGAAATGGTGACGGTCAACGAACGCCACCA